>OX638135.1:31334176-31929624 GCA_951804985.1 Dryomyza anilis | reverse complement strand
CTCTGTCTTGCTGACCGTATACGAGGAAACTTAAGAAATACTTGTCAGAATGCGATGAAGTTTGGTCACAATATTTTTCAACCAAAAGTAGGAAATTAGTTTGAAAATTAACCAAATCGGTCAACGGACACGCCCACCTCGAAAAAGATATACTTATAAAATTTAAATCGTATTATTACAATCCACCTAAAAATATGTGGTCCAAAAATGGGCGTGATCCGCCCACATTTTATTTTACATTATTTCCCGAGTTTTCATAGTGGAAATTTTAGCCGTAAATTATTAAAATCAAAGCTATAAAATATGTGTTACAAAATTGTAAATAAAGGCGTGGTCCTCCCAATTTCATTTTTCTATTTTTTTTTTACATTTTTTGTATTAGTTTTTTATACTTTTATATAATTTTTTTAAATTATGGGGATATAAGACGTAAATTTCTGATATGTAAATAATATTCTGAGGGTGGGGCGGTTCAGCATAATTAAGAACTTTTAAATTAAGGTATACAATTAATATCCCCACCAAAGGTGTAGGGTATTCGATAGTTGGGCCCGACCGACTATAAAAGTTCGTCCAATGTGACCTAACTTACCCTATGTGACCTAACTTTCCCAACTCGTTTTACTTAAAATATAATTACTCAACAGATCAAAAACAAAATTCTATAATAGTGAAATGCTTTATTTTTATGCATGCAAATCTTATGGTAGGGAAACATTTTAGTTTAAGGCAACTTTAAACAGAGTAAAGCGCCATCTGTTTGTCAATTTATAATGAATATAAAAAAGAATGTATCGAACATGCTCGCGCCAACAGTTACATTAACAATACATCATGTTGAATCAAATAGATAATCCATATTCAGTTAACAATTTTTGCTATTAATAATTAACATTATGAATAATAATAATAATTAAATTCATGTACCCTGTTAAAAACTAACACTCTCAGCGTTACCAATAATCAAAAAATAAGGTCCAACTTAAGATAGTAGTCGACTTTTGACATAAATTTATATGCAAGATTTGTCAAAAAGCCAACTATTTGTTAAAACTGTACATTATTATTTGATTATTGGTAGCGCTGTATGAATCTGTTTGAAAAAAAACAACATGAAATCTATTAAATTTCTTTTTAAATTTACATGATATTTTTTCCCTGAGGGTAGTGTGTAAAACGGCTTAAAATTAGAAATTTTCATAAATATGTTACGTAATAGAAAAAAACTGAATATGCAGTCAAAATCACATACAAGATTTATATTATATTGAAGTTTGGGATATCTCCATACGAATATTTTTTCTCGTTTCTTGAGTTATGTGTTATTGAATTAATAAATAAAAAAATACTCGACTCTAATTGGGGTGTTTCCTATCCAAATGTAATCAAATATATTTAATTAAATCGGTAATAAAGAAAACATTTCACGATCGTACAATTACATATTTGATTTGTTGAGTACATATTTTTAAATTAACAATGTATGAAAAAAAATCATTTTTCGACTATATAATAACCTATAACTACGGTATACCTTTGCCGATTATGTGTTTTATATTTTTTGTGACAAGATTACCATGTTTTCTTTCGACGATGTTTAAAATTTTGGAAATCATACTCCCAATACTAATGTTATAAATAAATAAATGTCTGAAATCGTGAGTTTTATACGAATTTCTGAATGTAAATGATCTATACCGTTTCATTTTACCCAGGCCCGTGATTAAATTATATTTATTAGATACATTGGACATCTAATAAACAATTATTGGGTGTAGCGTATACAAACTGATAAGCGGAATTTTTTTTATTAACTGAAATTAATTCATGAATTTATAATTAGTAACTGTATTAATAAGTCGATATTAAAAAACAACAACAGTTTTGTAAACTGCATTATATATATATATATATATATATATATATATATATATATATATATATATATATATATATAAATATATATATATATATATATATATATATATATATATATATATATACATATACATATATATATAAATATATATATATATATATATATATATATATATATATATATATATATATATATATATAATATATATATATATATATTGGACGATACTGGACATTTGAAAATCATAACTTATGAAAATGGTCTATTCTACTCTTCTGTTCACACACGTACATTTTTCCAAAATCGATTGATGTTTAGAGGTCGTGCAATTGGATTTTCTGTTTTTGGCGATCTGAAAAACGCAAGTTGGCTTCATGGTAAAAGTTGTATATCTCCCAAGGTTTAGGGATTAAATTCACAAAATTTTAGGAAAAATGCTCTAATATAATGTAGTTTCTAAAACTGTTGCTAAAATTTTTTAACATCGTCTTATTAATACATAAACTAATTTTAAATTCATGAATTAATTTCAGTTTATAAAAAAATTGCGCTAATGAGTTCGTATCCGCTACACCCAATAATTGTTTCTAATATATTCAATGTATCTAATAAATATAATTTAACCGAGGGCCTAGGTAAAATGTAGCTGTAAATATCGTTTACATTCAGCAATTCGTATAAAACGAAAGTTTTCAGATATTGATTTATTTATAACTTTAGTATTTGGAGTAGAATGTCGTAAATTTTATGTAGTGCAAAGAACACGTCTGAAAATTTTAACAAAAAATTATAAAACAAATTATTTTCATTATTTTCATATTTTCATATATTTATACCCTACACATATGAGGTACAGGCTATATTAAGTTTGTGCAGATATTGTAACGCTCCTTAGGAGGCATGGCCGGTAAGGAAAAGTGTATATATTCTTGGTCAGCATCACTACCCAAGTCCGTTTAGCTATGTCCGTCTGTCTTGCTGACCGTATACGAGGAAACTTAAGAAATACTTGTCAGAATGCGATGAAGTTTGGTCACAATATTTTTCAACCAAAAGTAGGAAATTAGTTTGAAAATTAACCAAATCGGTCAACGGACACGCCCACCTCGAAAAAGATATACTTATAAAATTTAAATCGTATTATTACAATCCACCTAAAAATATGTGGTCCAAAAATGGGCGTGATCCGCTCACATTTTATTTTACATTATTTCCCGAGTTTTCATAGTGGAAATTTTAGCCGTAAATAATTAAAATCAAAGCTATAAAATATGTGTTACAAAATTGTAAATAAAGGCGTGGTCCTCCCAATTTCATTTTTCTATTTTTTTTTACATTTTTTGTATTAGTTTTTTTATACTTTTATATAATTTTTTTAAATTATGGGGATATAAGACTTAAATTTCTGATATGTAAATAATATTCTGAGGGTGGGGCGGTTCAGCATAATTAAGAACTTTTAAATTAAGGTATACAATTAATATCCCCACCAAAGGTGTAGGGTATTCGATAGTTGGGCCCGACCGACTATAAAAGTTCGTCCAATGTGACCTAACTTACCCTATGTGACCTAACTTTCCCAACTCGTTTTACTTAAAATATAATTACTCAACAGATCAAAAACAAAATTCTATAATAGTGAAATGCTTTATTTTTATGCATGCAAATCTTATGGTAGGGAAACATTTTAGTTTAAGGCAACTTTAAACAGAGTAAAGCGCCATCTGTTTGTCAATTTATAATGAATATAAAAAAGAATGTATCGAACATGCTCGCGCCAACAGTTACATTAACAATACATCATGTTGAATCAAATAGATAATCCATATTCAGTTAACAATTTTTGCTATTAATAATTAACATTATGAATAATAATAATAATTAAATTCATGTACCCTGTTAAAAACTAACACTCTCAGCGTTACCAATAATCAAAAAATAAGGTCCAACTTAAGATAGTAGTCGACTTTTGACATAAATTTATATGCAAGATTTGTCAAAAAGCCAACTATTTGTTAAAACTGTACATTATTATTTGATTATTGGTAGCGCTGTATGAATCTGTTTGAAAAAAAACAACATGAAATCTATTAAATTTCTTTTTAAATTTACATGATATTTTTTCCCTGAGGGTAGTGTGTAAAACGGCTTAAAATTAGAAATTTTCATAAATATGTTACGTAATAGAAAAAAACTGAATATGCAGTCAAAATCACATACAAGATTTATATTATATTGAAGTTTGGGATATCTCCATACGAATATTTTTTCTCGTTTCTTGAGTTATGTGTTATTGAATTAATAAATAAAAAAATACTCGACTCTAATTGGGGTGTTTCCTATCCAAATGTAATCAAATATATTTAATTAAATCGGTAATAAAGAAAACATTTCACGATCGTACAATTACATATTTGATTTGTTGAGTACATATTTTTAAATTAACAATGTATGAAAAAAAATCATTTTTCGACTATATAATAACCTATAACTACGGTATACCTTTGCCGATTATGTGTTTTATATTTTTTGTGACAAGATTACCATGTTTTCTTTCGACGATGTTTAAAATTTTGGAAATCATACTCCCAATACTAATGTTATAAATAAATAAATGTCTGAAATCGTGAGTTTTATACGAATTTCTGAATGTAAATGATCTATACCGTTTCATTTTACCCAGGCCCGTGATTAAATTATATTTATTAGATACATTGGACATCTAATAAACAATTATTGGGTGTAGCGTATACAAACTGATAAGCGGAATTTTTTTTATTAACTGAAATTAATTCATGAATTTATAATTAGTAACTGTATTAATAAGTCGATATTAAAAAACAACAACAGTTTTGTAAACTGCATTATATATATATATATATATATATATATATATATATATATATATAAATATATATATATATATATATATATATATATATATATATATATACATATACATATATATATAAATATATATATATATATATATATATATATATATATATATATATATATATATATATATATATATATATATATATATAATATATATATATATATATTGGACGATACTGGACATTTGAAAATCATAACTTATGAAAATGGTCTATTCTACTCTTCTGTTCACACACGTACATTTTTCCAAAATCGATTGATGTTTAGAGGTCGTGCAATTGGATTTTCTGTTTTTGGCGATCTGAAAAACGCAAGTTGGCTTCATGGTAAAAGTTGTATATCTCCCAAGGTTTAGGGATTAAATTCACAAAATTTTAGGAAAAATGCTCTAATATAATGTAGTTTCTAAAACTGTTGCTAAAATTTTTTAACATCGTCTTATTAATACATAAACTAATTTTAAATTCATGAATTAATTTCAGTTTATAAAAAAATTGCGCTAATGAGTTCGTATCCGCTACACCCAATAATTGTTTCTAATATATTCAATGTATCTAATAAATATAATTTAACCGAGGGCCTAGGTAAAATGTAGCTGTAAATATCGTTTACATTCAGCAATTCGTATAAAACGAAAGTTTTCAGATATTGATTTATTTATAACTTTAGTATTTGGAGTAGAATGTCGTAAATTTTATGTAGTGCAAAGAACACGTCTGAAAATTTTAACAAAAAATTATAAAACAAATTATTTTCATTATTTTCATATTTTCATATATTTATACCCTACACATATGAGGTACAGGCTATATTAAGTTTGTGCAGATATTGTAACGCTCCTTAGGAGGCATGGCCGGTAAGGAAAAGTGTATATATTCTTGGTCAGCATCACTACCCAAGTCCGTTTAGCTATGTCCGTCTGTCTTGCTGACCGTATACGAGGAAACTTAAGAAATACTTGTCAGAATGCGATGAAGTTTGGTCACAATATTTTTCAACCAAAAGTAGGAAATTAGTTTGAAAATTAACCAAATCGGTCAACGGACACGCCCACCTCGAAAAAGATATACTTATAAAATTTAAATCGTATTATTACAATCCACCTAAAAATATGTGGTCCAAAAATGGGCGTGATCCGCTCACATTTTATTTTACATTATTTCCCGAGTTTTCATAGTGGAAATTTTAGCCGTAAATAATTAAAATCAAAGCTATAAAATATGTGTTACAAAATTGTAAATAAAGGCGTGGTCCTCCCAATTTCATTTTTCTATTTTTTTTTACATTTTTTGTATTAGTTTTTTTATACTTTTATATAATTTTTTTAAATTATGGGGATATAAGACTTAAATTTCTGATATGTAAATAATATTCTGAGGGTGGGGCGGTTCAGCATAATTAAGAACTTTTAAATTAAGGTATACAATTAATATCCCCACCAAAGGTGTAGGGTATTCGATAGTTGGGCCCGACCGACTATAAAAGTTCGTCCAATGTGACCTAACTTACCCCATGTGACCTAACTTTCCCAACTCGTTTTACTTTAAATATAATTACTCAACATATCAAAAACAAAATTCTATAATAGTGAAATGCTTTATTTTTATGCATGCAAATCTTATGGTAGGGAAACAACCGAGTTAGAGTCGATTATCCAATATACAATAACACTGCTCAACAAAACGAGAAATAAAACAAAACGGAAACTATCAATAACTCATATTTTGAAATCTAGTAAATATAGAGAAAAAGTTTCTCATTTTAGCAGTCCATAAATTCAAATAAATTCAAATAAATTCAAATTCAATTCAAATTCAAAATTCGTCTTTTGAGATAAATTTATATGAAAGATTTGTCAAAAAGCCGACTATTTCTTAAAGCTGTACTTTATTATTTGATTATTGTTAGCGCTGTATGAATCTGTTTGAAAAAAACAACCTGAAATCTATTAATTTTTTTTTTAATTTACATGATATTTTTTCCCTGAGTGTAGTGTGTAAAACGGCTTAAAATTAGAAATTTTCATAAATATGTTACGTAATAGAAAAAAAAAACTGAATATTCAGTCAAAATCACGTACAAGATATATATTAAATTGAAGTTTGGGATACCTCCGTAGGAATATTTTTTTCCCGTTTCTTGAGTAATTTGTTATTGAATTAATATATATTGAATACTCGACTATAATTTGGGTGTTTCCTAACCAAATGTAATCAAATCGGTAATAAATAAAACATTTCACGATCGTACAATTATATATTTGATTTCCCATGTAGGAAAAACGATCGGTTCAATATTGGCCCAGACTTACGATTTGGTCGTTGGTTTTGGCTAAATGTCCATTCACTAAGACATATTAAATGAGTCTTGGGTGACTTATGGAAAAATATCAGTTATCCAAGACTTGGTAACCCAATCATGGTTGAGACTTGGGTAAAGACTAATCAGCCATGCCTTGGTCGGCAAAGGTTGGCTATGTCTTACGGCCGTTGTCAAGCATGGCGTTTCCTACATGGGCTGTTGAGTAAATATTTTTAAATCAAAAATACATGAAAAAATACATTTTTCGACTATATAATAACCTATAACTACGGTATACCTTTGTCGATTATGTGTTTTATATTTTTTGTAACAAGATTACGATGTTTTCTTTCGACGATGTTTAAAATTTTGGAAATCATACTCCCAATACTAAAGTTATAAATAATTAAATCTCTGAAATCGTGAGTTTTATACGAATTTCCAATTGCGTGACCTCTAAATTCTTAAATCTAAAATTGCGGTGTGATTCGAGTCACTGTTTTTAATTCTCTATATATATTATTTGAATGGTAATTTACTGATATGGGTAAAAAATGAAACTATCTATGCAACAGCGTGTAAAAATATATATTTTGCATGAAAATGGGTTAAGTCAGAAGGAATTTGCAAGAATGGTCCACTGTTCTCGATTTGGTGTTCAATGTACTATAAATCTTTTTAAGGACACTGGTACGCATAATTCTAGAAAGAGATGTGGTCGGAAACGCGTTACAACATGTCGTGAAGATCGAAATTTGATTCGAGATGTGTTGAAAAACAGGAGGTTGACTTCTTCAAAGCTCGCTGCGGCCTTGTCCGAAGACAGCAAAACAATATTTCTTCTAGAACCGTAAGGAGAGGTCTTCAGGATTCTGGGCTTAGAGGTTGCAAGGTCAGGAAAAAGCCATGGCTAACAGAATGCAACAAAAAACATCGACTGGAATGGGCAAAAACACCAACATTTAACAGCAGAAGATTGGTCAAACGTGCTGTGGTCGGACGAATCCAACTTCGAGGTACAATTAATTACATTATGTTTTCTTCGTAAACATTATGTTTTCTCGTATTAACTATTAATTAGTTATGATATGTTTTTATAAGATTTTTGGAACACCCAGTGTTACATATGTAAGGCGCAGGGTGGGAGAAGCATATCACCCAGACTGTGTGGTACCTACGGCAAAACACGGAGGAGGCAGTATTATGTTCTGGGGTTGTATGGCGGCTGGTGGTGTAGGTGAAATATTACTTTGCGAAGGTCGGGTGAATAGTGCAAATTATGTAAGATCATTTATGGTCTATTTTAAAGACAAAAATTAGAAAACATATCATCACGAGCAAGTTTAATGACAGCTTTACGTGAAGAGTCGGCAAACACTTCAGAAGAAACATGTTTGAAATTAGTTTCAAGAATGCAAAAAAAAATTGCTGCGGCCATAGCAGTAAAAGGTGGATCTAATAAAATTACGCTTCTTTTAAAACTGGCGTTTTTAATTATTAAATAAATCTAACATGGACTAACAAAAAAAAAAATTATAAACTTGATGGGGTGCCTTTCTAATTTTTGTCTTTAAAATAGATCTTACATAATTTGCACTGTTCATTCGACCTACGCAAAGTGATATTTCACCTACACCACCAGCCGCCATACAACCGCAGAACATAATATTGCTTCCTCCGTGTTTCGCCGTAGGTACCACACAGTCTGGGTGATATGCTTCTCACACCCTGCGCCTTACATATGTAACACCAGGTGTTCCAAAAATCTTATAAAAATTTAAAAAAGAGGACTCACTAAAACATATCATAACTAATTAATAGTTAATACCAGGGACATGTAAGCACTTTTTACGAAGAAAACATAATGTAATTAAATGTACCTTGAAGTTGGATTCGTCCGACCACAGCACGTTTGACCAATCTTCTGCTGTTAAATGTTGGTATATATTTTGTTGAATTAATCAAAAAAAGTACTGTATTAATAACTACTATACTTGTTGTATTTCGAATTTTTAATTCTAAGATATTTAGTTTTATGTTTTCTGTCTTTAGAAAATTTTCATTTTTCTTACTTCAATAAAAACGTTTAAATTGTGCACAAGGCATTTTGAAATCACTGGATATTATTTCAATAGGTTATGGGCTATTAGTTTCAAGATGTCGAAGGAAGATTTTAAAGCAACGGTAACAAAACTGAATCGCAACAATTATGCGATCTGGAAGTTGAAAATGGAGCTGCTTTTAATCAAGGAGGATCTTTGGGATACGGTGATGCAACCAAAGCCAGCGCAACCAGATGCAAATTGGACCAAGAAGGATGGACAAGCTAGAGCTAGCATAGGGCTGATAGTGGATGATCAGTTAATTCATTTGAAGAGTGCAACCACAGCAAAAGAATATTGGACCAGTTTCAAGGAGTTTTACGAGAAGCCATCGTTGAGTAGCCGTGTTTTTATCATGAAGTCAATATGCAAGATGCAACTCCATGACGACGACAAAATGGAGGAGCATATCAACGAGTTAATGCGGTATGTAGAGAAGTTAACAATATGGGGGATCCTCTCAGCGATTCATGGACAGTAGCCATGTTATTAAGGAGTTTGCCTGATTCCTATGACCCATTAATTGTGGCGCTAGAAGCGCGCGATGATAGCCAACTTAATATTAGCTTTGTGAGAGGAAAGTTGATAGAAGAAGCCAAGCGAAAGGTGCATAAGCGGAACTCGGAAGACACGGCAGTACTGAAGATTGAAGGCCCCGGACGCAGGCCGCAGAGCAGTAAAATAGAATGTTTTTTCTGCAAGAACAAAGGTCACATGAAGAAGGACTGCAAGTTTTATAAGGATTTCCAGAACAAGAAAAATCACGTTAATATGACCGGCAGCGCACGTAAGAATAACCAATATGAGAAACATTGTTTTTGGCTGGGCAAATCTGCAACAGATGATTGGTATATTGATTCCGGTGCAACGTGCCATATATCAAATAAACGAAATTTTTTCGATACACTTAACGAAAATATTTCGGAGCCAATACATGTTGCAAATGGATACCAAATTCGATCACAAGGAAGAGGTAGTGGACGCATCAATATAATCAACGGAAGCGGTCGAGCTGAGCAGATTTGTGTCAAAGAGGTGCTGTTTGTTCCGTCAATTGAAAGCAATCTATTATCAGTAAAGAGATTGACGGAAAACGGATACAAAATAGAATTCGAAGGAAGATCGTGCAGAATCATTCAGAATGGTGTGATTGTAGCTGTGGCGGACTTACAAAATGATTTGTACAAGTTAAGGTTGCAAAGTCATCAAGTGAATGCTGTTGAAAACGTGAAGAAACACGATGGGTGCATACATGATTGGCACCGTCGTATGGGACATCGTGACGCAAAGGTCATCCAGAAGCTGTTGAAAGAGAGAAACATCAAAGTGAGCAAGTGCGAAGGTGACATGCAGTGCGAAATATGTTTGACAGGCAAAATGGCGAGGAAACCATTCCCAAAAACAGCAGGTGAGCAGTCACGATCAGTATTGGATTTAGTGCATATCGACGTAGCGCAGATGAACATAACAACTCCAGGCGGATATCGATATTTTGTTACATTTATCGACGACTTCAGCAGGTATTGTGTTTTATATTTACTTAAACATAAATCCGAAGTTGCTGAACGCTTGAAGCAATATATCCGCTACGTGCATACTAAATTTAATAAGTATCCAAAAATCACAAGGTCTGATCGAGGAGGAGAGTTTATCGGTGCTCAAGTTAAGAATTATTTGTCAAGTTTGGGAATTTGTCAACAACTTACAACTCCTTATACGCCACAACAAAATGGAGTAGCTGAGAGACGCAATCGCTATCTGGAGGAAATGGTACGATGTATGCTGGTAGACTCTAAGTTGCCAGACGAATTCTGGGGAGAAGCTAAAGTTACAGCAAATTATATGCAGAATCGCCTACCAACGAGATCGAAGAATGTTATTCCGTTCGAAGTATGGGAAAAAAGGCAAGTGGATGTCACTCAGTTTGAAGTATTTGGTTCAACGGCCCACGTTCTAATACCTGCGCAATCACGGAAGAAATTATCTAAGAAAACGGAAAAGTTAATTTTTGTGGGGTATTCGGAGTAGTCAAAGGCACTGAGATATTTAAACAAAAACAAGAAGACGGTAATAATCAGTCGTGATTAATCGATTTTGGCGAACATTATTGAGGCCTCAGACGAAGATAACGTAAATTCATCGGATGCAGTCGCAATTTCATTGGAGAGCAACCAAACGCAGAATTCTGTCCAGAATGATGATAATTCGTCTGATGAAGATAAATTTGAGGAATGCGGACAAAGCGGAAATGGAAATGGCGAAGGCGTCGACGATGTACCAGATGAAATCTTAGAGGTTCTGTCAGATTCTAATAGTGAATTTGTTCAGTGTCAGCAATTACGAAGGTCATCGCGCAGTAATAAAAGTCACGCACCAGACAGATATGTAAATTTGATTTCTGGTGGTGAGGAGGCAAACAAACACAAACAAAAGTGGAGGAAGCAATGGATGATGAAATAAATTCGCTTCTGAAGAATCAAACTTGGGATATTGTTTCACTTCCCAAAGGCCGAAAAGCAATCGGGTGCAAATGGATTTTCAAACAGAAGAAAGACGGGAGCGGCAGAATTGTGAAGTATAAAGCAAGATTGGTTGCTCCAGGCTACACACAAAAATTTGGCGTAGACTACGATGAGGTATTCGCGCCGGTAGTTCGGCAAACGACGTTTCGAATGTTTTTAACTTTGGCAGGATCGTTAAAATACAAAGTCAAACATTATGACGTCAAGACAGCGTTTCTGAATGGACATTTGTCAGAAGATATATATATGCGTCAAGCTCCAGGATACGAAATCAAATCGAAGGACAATGATATTCTCGTTTACAAGTTAAAGAGAAGTTTATACGGCCTCAAACAGTCTGCAAGATGCTGGAATTTAAAGCTGTTTGATGTTCTTCGTGCTGCAAGTTTCATGCAGGGTGCAGCTGATCCTTGTTTGTTCAAGAAAAAGTTAGGCAAACAAGTTATATATGTACTTGTGTACGTTGATGACATATTAGTAGCAGCAAGTGCGGATGAGCAATTTGAGCATGTAGAAAATTTACTGGAATGCAATTTTGAAATATCAAGACTAGGAGAAGTAAATTTGCATCTTGGAATCAAAATTGAAAGAGAAGAAATCAACTATTTTACGCTATGTCAAGACAATCATATACAAGATATAGTACGGAAAGCAGGTCTGGAGGATTCCAAAGTGTCGAAAATTCCAATGGATATTGGCTACATCAATCAAAATCAAGCTGATTCAAATCTTTTGGAAAATAACACTTTGTATCATGAACTGATTGGATGTTTTTTGTATTTGAGCGTTAATACTCGCCCAGATATAGCAGCAGTGGTGTCTATTTTGAGTCGAAAAGAGTGTCAACCTTCTGAAATGGACTGGGTGGAGCTGAAGCGTCTAATAAAGTATCTAAAAGGTACCAAAGATTTAAAGCTAACTCTAGGAATGGACATAGATCAAGGTTTAATTGTCTATGCAGACGCAGATTGGGCGCAAAATAGGGAAGATCGCAAGTCAAACAGTGGGTATGTTTTTAAATACAATGGTGCTTGTATCAGCTGGTGTTGCCGCAAACAAGACTGTGTGTCTCTTTCGTCAACTGAAGCAGAGTATGTAGCATTGACAGAGGCATCTCAGGAAGCACTGTGGATACGCAAACTGTTTGCTGACTTTGATATTAACATTAGTAAAGAAATTATTTTTTATGAAGACAACCAAAGCTGCGTTAAGCTTGTGCAGAACGACAAATTTAGCCGACGAACAAAACATATCGATACAAAATATCATTTCATAAAGGATCTAAAACAGAAAGGTATAATCAACATAATTTATTGTCCAACGAAATACATGGAAGCTGATATTTTTACTAAACCTTTAAATTTTTTAAAATTATGTAAATTTCGAAAATGTTTATTATTACAGTAGTTTTATTTGAGGAGTGTTGAATTAATCAAAAAATGTACTGTATTAATAACTACTATACTTGTTGTATTTCTAATTTTTAATTCTAAGATATTTAGTTTTATGTTTTCTGTCTTTAGAAAATTTTAATTTTTCTTACTTCAATAAAAACGTTTAAATTGTGCACAAGGCATTTTGAAATCATTGATAATATTACAATATTTTTGCCCATTCCAGTTGAAGTACCAGTGTCCTTAAAGATATATAAATATATATTTATACGCCAGATCCGGCAGCTTTAATCAGGCTGCTGATGACCTGACAACCAGGCCTTTGTTGACAGCTGAGTGAATTGCAAAATTTGAGAAAATTTCATTCCGCAATTTCGTTTATTATAGTTATCATTTTATTAGTAAAGCATAAATTTGATTTGTATTTGTTTAACACAAAATTGAATACACTTTGATTTTGGCGTTGGAGTGAATCGACCCAAGTAAGCAAAAAAATATCAAACAAACTTTGTGTTAGATAAACTTATCAGGAATTTTTATACGTAAATAAATTGTTATTTCGTTGGCTAAAACTTTGGTTTTATTTTAACATCTTTAAGAATTCTTCGATTCATTTAACATGAACAAGCGCAGAGCTAGAAAGTCGCACTGTGGTTTGATGTGAATCATGTGAATTACCTTCGAATGGTGCGCTGTGATAACAACGATGGATGGTACCACTTCGATTGCGTTCAGGTCACTGCTGACATAGCAAATCATGATTGGCGCTGCAGTACATGTACCTTCCTATTGTCCAGCGCGTTAGTAGCGTCTCAAGGTCCCCGGCACCGAGCACTATCGTTGGTGCCGATGCAAATCACCGTCAACGTTTGTTATCCCTTCAGTTTGACGGTGCAACCGATACCGCACCAGGTCGCGTCGCTGCTCTCACAGCCATTGCTGCTATCAGCGGCGGTGCTCACGGATCCCTTGCAACTAATGCCAATGGAACAGGTGCTGCTGCTGAGATTTCTTTGACGCGTTCTCGTTCTATGGAATGCATGATTGCTATAGGCGCTGTGCCTAAGACAACACACATCAGAACATTGTCATCACTTCACTCCATTGATGTTGCTAAATCTACATTAGTCCAAGGCAGGATTTGTGAGGTGACCGATCGATTGTCCTTGCAAACGGTTAGTCAACCTGAACTTCTCACAGCGGAGCCTGCAAAATGTGCAGATGTAGATATTACTGCTATTTCTGTTACTGTTAGGTCCCGTTCACCGTCGCTGCGCTCCAACATATCTAATTCGTCTACAGATGCAGCAGGACATACAGTTGGGCAATGCGCAAGGCTTACACGTGAGCAAATAGCAGCGCGTAATGACGTGACCAAGGAGCTGCCAAAATTTACTGAAAACCCCGAAGATTGGCCTTATTTTTTTCTACTTATGAACAGACGACTATACTGTGTGGATTTTCAGATGGCGAACATTTGGCGAGACTACGGCATGCGCTAGGGGGACCTGCGCTCAATGCAGTAAGAACTATGTTATTACACGTATCATGTATGCCACAAGCTTGCCGGAGCTTATAATTAACATACTTTTAGGGAGAAATCGAGACTTGCCTGTCATAAAAGAAAATAAACTAGAAGCTCTTGTAGATTTTGCATTAGAGATACAAAATATATGTGTAACAATGAAAACATATGGTCTTCTGAATCATCTCACCAATCCGGAATTGGAGCAGGAGTTCGTTAATAAGCATCCAGGGCTACTGGCTGCTTTCTGATGTATGCACAAACTCTTATTACACGTGTACACTTGAACATTTTGTAAACTGGCTTTTCCAATTGGCACAAGGAGCTAATAAAGTAATTGTTCCGGCTACATCGACTAAAATACAGAGACGCGGACTATTAAATGCTCATGCCGAAGCGCCAACCAACATGTCCTTGAAAAGCTGTGTCTGTTGCATCGGGGAATGCGCTGATTTGAGTAAGTGCGTCGAGTTTGCGAAATTGAGCCGAACCTTGAAATGGAAAATGGTACGAGAAAATAAATTGTGCCGTAGGTGTCTTAAGGCTCATCATTCAGAGCGATGTCTGTTCAATGCTGCATGTGATGGCTGCCGTTTTATTCATCACCCTTTATTGCACAAAAATGAAGGTATGGCGATATGTCCACCCACATAAGGCTTTGCCTGCAATACCCACAGTCGCGATCTTGACTCAATATTGTTTCGAGTTTTGCCAGTCATCCTATACGGCAATGGAATGCGGTTGAAGACATTCGCATTTTTTAATGACGGGTCATCACTGACGCTGATGGATGCTGAGCTCCAATTAGTCTTAAATTAAAGGGTGTTCACCAGCCGTTGTGTCTCCGGTGGACTGCGAATACGCATTGATATAAGGATGACTCTGAAGTTTTAGATCTGGAAATATCGAGTGCGAGTGAAAGTAAGCGATTTTCCTTGAAAGACGTACGTACCGTGAAGAAGTTGAATCTTCTCCCCCAAACGCTGGATACGGAAAAACAACAGGAAATATTCAAGCATTTAAAAGGAATACCTTGTGAATCTTACACTGACGCTATACCGAAACTTCTTATCGGACTCAACAACAGCTGGTTTGGCCTGAGGCTAAAATCTAAGAAAGGTTTCGAATGTGAACCGGTTGCAGAAAAAAACCCGCCTTGGATGGACAATCAAAGGTAAGCATACCTTTGAGAGACATCAACCGATCACCGTTTATCAAGCGTTTCATATGTGTGATTGCGATGTGGGTGCTACTGCTATACTGCTGCAGACAGTAAAAGACTACATATGTCTTGACAATACTGATTTCAATCTAGGACACCCACCCCGACATCCAGGGACGATGAGAACGCTATCACGCAGCTTCAAAGACATACAAAGAGAGTCACGAAAAATTTTGAGACAACATTATTGTGAAAATGTCAGCATACTCAACATTCTGATGGTCTACCAGTGGCCAAGCGTACAGCTCAATATTCACACGATAAAATGCAAAAATATCCCAAGTTAGCTGAGGCGTTGCAGTCAAAAATAGGAAACTACGTGGTGAAAGGGTATGCCAAGAGATAACCACCAGCTAGGCGCTAAAAATTGTTGGTATTTACAAATTTTTCCAGTAACCAATCCAGCAGTCCAGAGGTAGCGCGCTGGACTTGCATTCTGAAGGTCTCGGGTTCGAATCCCGGCTTGGGTATGGGCGCTCGTGGTGATATTACCCACAAAATTGTAGGGAATAGATTTCACAGTACAATGGATATAGTCTGTCTTAGTAGATATTCCAAAAAAAAAAAAAAAAAAAAAAAAAAAAAAACCAATCCAAATAAACCAGGGAAAATTCGTTTAGTATGGGATGCAGCCGCGAGGACAAAGAGCATTTCTCTCAATACAATGCTTTTAAAAGGACCCGACCAGCTCACATCTTTGGTAGGTGTCTTACGAAGGTTTCGCCAATCGAAGGTGGCAGTCATTGGGGACATCTAGGAAATGTATCATCAGGTCTAGGTTCGCGACAGGATCAGAACTATCAACGATTTCTATGGATCTCACAAGATGCCAAGAAATTTGAGGTATTTTCGATGAACGTAATGACGTTCGGTGCGACCTGCTCGCTCAGCTGCGCGCAATTTGTCAAGAACAATGAAGGCTGAGGATTTCCGCGAAGTCGACTATTTTGGGCCCATCCTGGTTGCCGTACGCAGGAGCTCGGAGAAAAGTTATAAAGTTCTCCTGACATGTCTCACAACAAGGGCGATCCATTTAGAAGTAGCTTACTCGCTGTCTACAGATTCGTGTACCTTAGTTTTGCATAACTTTGTAGCACGCCGAGAATCGCCTATCGAGCGGTGGAGAGACAACGGTACCAATTTCAATGGTACGGAGCGTGAGCTGCGCGAAGCCTTCAAAACGATGGACAAAAATGAGATGATAAAAGCATTTACAAATTCATCTATGAAGTAGAATTTCATGAAGTAGAATTTTTCGCCTCACATGGGATGTGCGTGGGAGAGGCTTGTGCGCTCAGTAAAGGACGTGCTGTATATAATTCTTCCATTCAGACAACCCTGCGATGACCTTCTGCGTGGCGCACTTATGTAGTTGGAAAACATCGTAAATTCCCGCCCACTTACATACGTGTCTATCGACAATGTGGAAGCAGAGGCCCTTACTCCCAATCATTTTCTAATGGGTAGTTCAAGCGGAATGAAACCATTGTCTGAACCTGTTGATAAAGTCACGCAACTGCGAACAAATTGAAGAACATCACAGCAGTTGGCGAATTCCTTTTGGCGACGTTGGGTTCGTGAATATTTACCTATGATCACACGTCGAACCAAGTAATTTGATGACGTCAAGCCCATTGCAGTAGATGACATCGTATACATTGTCGACAGTGATAACCCAAACAACTGTTGGCCAAAGGGAAGAGTTGTTGCAGTTAAGAAAGGGATCGATGGCCAGGTGAGAAGCGCTATAGTGAAAACAGCAATCGGTTTATATGACAACCTGCTACCAATATTGCCGTGCTTTGTGTGAATGCTCCACAGGATACTGTAGAATCCCGAGAGGACATACCGGGGGGGAGTGTTACGCAAGATCCGGCAGCTTTGAAGGCTGCTGATGACCTGGCAACCCAGCCCTTTGTAGACAGCTAGAATTGCAAAATTTGAGAGAATTGCATTCCGAAATTTCGTTTATCATAGTTATCATTGTATTAGTAAAGCAAAATTTTATTTGTATTTATTACACACAAAATTGAATTTACTTTGATTTTGGCGTTGGAGTGAATCGACCGAAGTAAGCGAAAAAATATCAAACAAACTTTTTGTTAAATAAACTTATTATTTCAGGAATTTTTAAACGTAAATATATTGTTATTTCGTTGGTTAAAACTTTGGTTTTATTTTTTAACATATATATTAATGCAAAAACTAATTTGTCGGGCTCTAGGTCTACCAAATGCAATATGTACTTTCAGTGATGCCAACTTGGAGGGTTTCTCGCTAAATCTGGTGGGTTTTAAATGTACGCTGAACAGTGAGTTTTTTTGGTGGGTTTTTAGTTTCGACACAGAACCAACGGTTCGATTGTATAAAGAAGGATTCGGGCATAATCCATCTCAAGATTTAGTGCATTTCGTTATGTTTTTTATTCATTTAAATCTGTAACTTGGTATTTAAATAAAATAAGAAAAGCCTTTTCTACAATATGCATATCGTCGAGGTGGTAAGACTCGTCAATACCATTTTTACAAAAACTTATTTTTAAAAATATGTTTGTATCAAGTTCTCATTAATGTATGCTAAGGTCGGTTTAATAGATTTGAAATCGTCGGATACAAAAGTAATACTATTAATAAAATTTTTAAAATGGTGACTTTTACAATGACGTTCGAATTAAATTAAGAGTAATCGAGAAACAGAAAAAACTTGAACCGATGCCACAATGAATCACATTATTTTCTCGGATTGAGTTTAAGAATTATTAGAGATTTCTAAATGCTTCGAGACATGGCAGACTGATGTCAGGTTTGTCCGAATAATTTTGTTGTCTTTCATTTTTTAATTGTTAAAATTAGTTCATATTCAAATGTAAATGCAAATGAAATTCGATGATAAATCATCTGTCTTTTTTTAAATTAATTTTCTTCAATCACTTAAAAGATAAATTTTATACACTCAATAAAAATATTTTTAAATACCTAAAATCGTAATTTTCCAGAAAAAATGGGTAATTTTGATCCAATTTGTGCATGAAGGGTTAAGAAATACAAATTATCAAGTAAAATAAAATACATTATTATATTAATGTGATATTCTTACGTTATTTGTTATTGTGAACTAATCCTGTATAAAAATTTTAAAAATGTATAAAAACGGTGAGTTTTGATTTTAAAAATTTGGCAACACTGTGTACTTTTCACTGGTTCAAAAAAAACTATATATATATATATATATATATATATATATATATATATATATATATATATATATATATATATATATATATATATATATAATGACCATTGTCAATTACTGTAGTTGTATTGCAACTTATATATATATATATATATATATATATATAATGACCATTGTCAATTACTGTAGTTGTATTGCAACTTATATATATATATATATATATAATTATATATAATATATATATATATATATATATATATATATATATATATATATATATATATAATATATATATATATATATATTATATATATATAAATGGCTGTGGCCATCTGTATATCTATTTATATTTTTTTATAGATATATACATATGCATGAATGCGGGTTTATACTATGTACTTTCAACATATTTTTACAAAAAAAAATAATAAATTATATAATAGAAAAATGCATACAATACATCAAAAAACATCGATAAAAAAACACCAGCTGGAAAAGTGAATAGTTCCAAACTAGTCCGGAACTATTTATTCAGAACCCTGATCTTGGACATTACTTTCACATGATCTTGTCATTGCATAGAGTAAATTGACTGCCTTCTGCACTACTTTATTCACGTTCTGCATCAGTTCCAAAACCAGTCATTTTTTAAGTCTTGGTGGACTAGTTCTGGAACAAGATCTCCTTTTCCGACTGGGTATTTCGTAGAAAATTAAACTTTTTAATATATACATGTTGAAAAAAAATTTTTTTGAAAGCTAATTTTGTCGTATAGCGTGCATTGGTGGTGTATCTAGAAAATGTCTTAAGATCTATCTATGTAACATTTTATAAATATTCCAATTCTTTAAGATCTATCTTTGTAACATTTTATAAATATTCCACGAAATTTAGATAAATGAAAGAGTAATGCGAAAATATTATATAAAATAGTGATTAAATGGAAATAGATTTCATAATTAATATGCGATCATAAATCATGTACAAAAGAAGTTGAGTTTTTCACAGAATGTTAACCAATTTAGAACATCAATTGTAATATATATATATATATATAACAGTATTATTATTTATATTACTGATATTTAAAGCGTTCATAATTATTTAGCGTATTTACATTTCGTCGTTTTTTAATATGGTATTCCTACCATGTAGTATATATGCGATATAATAACACAGAAACGTCAATTTGTTGTTGCAACCCTTATAAAAGTGAAATAACACAAGTGTTGTATTTGAGAGTAGCCCTGAGGCAGCGTTTAAATTGCTGCCAGTACAATAGCAAAAGCAATGAAAATATGTCTATGCTGTGCTGTCACAATTTTTACATGTTCAAAAATTGCTGCTGTTGTGACTGCGACTATTTCAAACACAACAACAGCAGAAGTATTTATATTTTATCTAACTGCATTTATTATCTAAACATGAGTTAATTGACACTAAGCCACACTGAACACGCACGCGGCGCGCTGCAGCGTCCACTCGATCAAGTTATTGCTTGGCACACATGACAACAACTGAAACTGATAGCTTCATGTGTTCCATTGCTATAGGTCTTACGCAGCCACGTTGAACAATTCACGTACCATTGCTGTCGTTTCTGAATATAAATTACGACAGTAATTCGCAGCAACCGAACAATGACCGAATATTCGAGTAATGGTTATTTGCAAAAACCCGAACAGCGACGGTTGGCTATTTTGCAAAAACCAAACAACGACTATCGTCGCACGGTGAACAAAAAGGCATTTTTTTTTAACAAAATTATATAACTTCAAAACATATCAGTAGATTTCGTTGATTTTTTTTTCTTAGTAGAAAAATATCTAGGAATATTTGTGTTTTACAAAATGTCATCTTTTGATGCACAAAAATTATGTAAAAATATTTAAACTTCGAGAATGTTGTGGAAATTTTTGACATGTGATTTTTTAAAATCTGGTGCCGATATCGGTATGATTTATTTTTTATTTTTGACCACATTGATAGTGATCTGAGATATGTTAGTGGTAATGAAGGATATCGTTTGCTGTTCTTGGAATAAATTAACAAAAAAGGCGCATATGTATGAAATTAGAAAATAAAATGGTAATTTTTGCCATGTTATATCTCCTAATCCGGGAACGATATCAGGATAATATTTTTTTTATTTTTTACCACATTGATTATGATTATAAAAAGATTACTGCGAAAGAAGGAAATCATTTGCAGTCCTTGGAATAAATTTACAAAAAAATTAGAATAGAACTGGTATTTTTTGCTATGTAATTTCTTCTAATGCGGGAACGATATCGGGATGATATTTTTTCTATTTTTTATCACATTGATTTTGATAAGAAAAATGTTAGTGCGCTTGAAGGATAACGCTTGCAGTCCTTGGAATAAATTTACAAAAAAGGCACAAATGTATGAAAAATGGTAATTTTTGCCATATAATTTATCCTAATCTGGGAACGATATCGGGATGATATATTTTTCATTTTTCATCACATTAATTGTGATTAGAAAAATGTTAGTTCGAACGAAGGATATCGCTTGCAGTCCTTGGAATGAATTTACAAAAAATGTCAAAAATTTATGAAATTAGAATAAAAAATATAATTTTTGACACGTAGTTTCTCATAATCCTGGAACGATATCGGGATGAAAAGTTTTGCATTTTTTACCACATTGATTGTGATTAGAAAAAGGTTAGTGAGTGAGAAGGATTACAGATTACAGGTTTAATTGATATAAAATTATTATCTTGACATAATATTTTACGAAATGTGGATGTACTAATGGAATCTTTGTATTTTTATATTTTTCTTCAAACTATAGTAATAAATTTGTGTAAATATAAATTTTGTATAGTTAGTGTGTGTTAAGTTATAATATCAAACACTAAACACTTAAAATCAAATAAGTAAATTTCTAACGAAAATGGTAGTATTTCACTACAATTTTCTTGTAAACCGGAGCAAACCGGAAGCTTCTTTTTTTCAGAAGGTGTATTTTGTAAAAGCCTAAATACAATTTTAATGATTTGAGAGGATATGCAAGGATATTTTAATAATGTTCCAATATATATTTTCATATATTTATGTATGGAATGCAATTTTTTCCTTTGTTTGAAAGCTCATATCTCTTAAACTATTGATATTATTAGAAAAATGGTTACAGATTATTCTTAGTGAGACTTTTATTTATGTCATTATAAGAAAAAGTGAAAATTAAAAAAAAAGTCGTTTTGTTCAAAAATTTCATCATTTTGTTCACCGTAACAATGTAAAAAATTAAATAGCACGAGTAGCAGCAGTAGTCCTATTTTAATTTTGAATTGCTACTGGTGACTTTCACAGTAATAGTTTTAAGAAATGTGGTATGACTGCTGCTGCTGTTGTATGTTCAATAGTCGCAGTCACAGCAATTGCTACTGCTATTGAAACATTTCAGTTTTTTTAAACCCTGCCCTGAGGCATGTTTTTTGGTGTCGTATTTTGTAAAATGAAGAAAAATTGTCAAATTGAAGACAAATAGTGCACATAAAAAGTTAAGTTTTTTTGTATTTCTTTTCAAATCGAGAAATATTTATGATAATTTAAAAAAATAATAATTTTATAAGAATCAGCTTCATTTATTTGACGAAATATTTTACAAGCAGAAAAATGGTGCTCACAGTTCATATGTCGTACTGTCGTATTCGTACAATGTCGTACAAATTCCATGAAACTGTGAATACGCTAATTGTTAATGAGTTATTAGTATATAATGTGCTTTAAATTTGGTAGCATATATGATGCAAAAGTCAACTTCTCTTTAATAGGTGCTTTTAAGGTACGAAAAGATTTTAATAGTGTGAGTTGAAAAATACAATTACACTGACATAAAATCAATAAAACAATTACAAATAGAAAAACACGTTGTAAACACAGTAAAATAAAAATTACTTATGTCGACGTTTTTTGCGTTAATTTTGAATATGGGTCTAGGGACGTACACACACGAACACGGATTTGGCTTGGTCGAATAGTTCTTGAGCTGCTTGTAGAATTGTAGTTTTTACACTTTTTTTTATTGATTAGTTAACAATTTTGAATTGTATGCTACAGAATTTAATGAATTTTGTAATAATATTGTTAGGAACATAATGTTTTTTTTTCTTTTTTTGTACATGGTTTCAGTACTGGTTTTTAGTACAGTTTTAGTACAAACTTGTGCAACTGATTGCTGTTGTTGGTTTTTAGTTATTAGCTGGTTTTTAACTGGCTGTGTTAGGAATTAAATTGAGCACCTGTCCTGAGGATGATGTCTGTAAATACGATGATACGTCCGTCTCGATCATACAGCTTCTAAGTGTATCAGGTATAAACATGCCTTAGCGGCAAACACGCTCTTCTCAAATCCTTTATTCTCTCCGACACAATTTCAATAGGTATCGATCAAACGGTCTCGTAAACTATATTTGGCGCGGTTTTGTCCTTATGTAAATTAACGAGTACTATGCATGAAATCAGGTCTCAGTCATATTTATTCAACCGGCATCAGTCTGGGGGTTGATTTTGCTGCTGACTGCATAGTTACTGTAAAACATAAAATAAATACATTACTTAGTTATTTATTGTGTGGGGGTACATGAAATTATAGAAACAAGGGAAATTATTTTCTGAAATATTTTCCGGAATAAAATCGTTTTCTTTAAGTTTAGATACTATGAATTTGAAATTTATGCTTAAATACACACAAGAAAACCAAAATGTTCACCAAGAATATTACATCGTTAAACATCACTTTACTTGCTTTTATGATTTTTGTATGTCCTTTTTTTCACAAATTTTCGAAAATTTAGTACTAATATTTATAATCAAAAATAAAATATTAAATATCTCATATATATACCACATGAATTAAAATATACCACGTTGAATATAAAAATACCATGGTATTTTTTTATCCGGCCATAAAACGTATTTATACCACAAAACTGGCAAGTATGCTCACAACGAGCATAGCGAATGAAATCTTAGTGTACTCTGCATAATCTTTAAGAAGGGGGATTCCACAATAGGCGCCAACTGCCGTAGGATAAATCTTCTTAATATCGCGAATAAGATTCTATCGAGCGTATTATGTGAAAAACTGAAACACATCGTCAACTGCGTTATTGGATCTTATAATTGAGTCTTCAGACCTGGCAAGTCCACCATAGACCAGATTTTCACATTACGTCAAATCCTGGAAAAGACCAAAGATCGACACCCATCGCCTCTCGTTGACTACAAAGTTGCCTTCGACAGTCCGATAACGAATCGCCTATACGTCACCATGTCTGAGTTCGGTATACATGCGAAACTTATAAGGCTTTGCAGGATGAACGTGAACGACACACGTTGCACAGTGAGATTTGAGAACAACCTCTCCGATACGTTAAATTCCGAACAAGACTTCAGGCAAGGCGATTTCATATCGTGCAACGTCTTCAAGCTGATAATGGAGAAGATTGTAAGTACTCCACCACAATGGCACTATCCAACAGGTGCTACTTTGGGCTCAGTAAGCAATTGAGGAGCAGAGCCCTCTCTCGAGGGCTTGTAACCCAATAGCCTACTTCAAATATCACCAACAAAGTCGACAACTCTAATTTTGCGCATTGGCCAAACTGATTTCGTTGCATATTAAATTCTTAATATTTGCATTTAGACGTGCAGTTAACAGTTTACCACTTCAATTTATGCTGTCGTTGTTCCTACAAACGTCAATAACCAGCCAAGCTACACTATAAATAACTCTAATTGGAACATACCCGTTAATATCAAGTTGGCAGCCACCAACTGAATTGCTAATTTTTAGCAATAAGAAGTGCATCACTCGGCGCACTCGTACTACTCGGCGCACTCGTACCACTCTGCGCACTCACCGCTCTGTGCACTTACCACTGGGCGCACTTGTATATCACTCGGCGCACTCGTGCATCACTCGGCGCACTCGTACATCACTTGGCGTACTCGTGGGTTTGCATCATTTGGTGCACTCGTACATCACTCGGCGCACTCCCACATCACTCGAATCAATAAAAGAAAATCCAGACGATCTAGAGGTTCTCACTCCTTCGCATTTTATATTTGACGTTATTTCACATCCATTGTTGAACCCGATGTATCCATGCTGAATATTCATCGCTTATACAGAGGGCAGCGAGTTCGTCACATGCAGCAGATATTTTGGAAGAAATGGTATTCTGAATATCTCACTTCAGCAGCGTAACGAAAACAAACCCCCTCTAAAATGACCGTTGGATAGAGTCATCGAGGTCGTTACAGACGAAGACGATATAGTGTGTGTAACTGTCGTCCGGACGAGCAATTGGTGATGCGTGCTGTCTCGAAAATCTGTGTACTGTCTATTGATATCGGTAATACTGTTGAAAGCACAAATTTTTCAACGGGCGGAGGATGTTCAGAGGAGCCTTAAAATTTAACCTTATATTCTGGCAACTCTTTAAAATAATTTGTTTTTCTTTTATACTTATTCATCAACAATATAAATACTATCATTTGATATTTCGGAGTTAGTCATCGTGTGATGTACTGCGGAGTCAGTTGCATAAAATTAATCGTCGTGCGACGCACGTTGGGAAAAAATGATCAAAACGCGCGCATGAGGAAAAAATAAAAACTTACGGGAATGTTCCATTTTAATTGCTTATTATATAAAAGATGAATGCAGATAAAAACTCCCGTTTTTTATGTAAATATCTCTTACCACTTCCGAGTTATAGCCATCTGTATTGAGACTTATTTCTTCAAAAATGAAAAAAAATGGTACAACGATATAATGGGTGTACTCAAATGCATGTAATATTTTTATTTATAAGTGAAAGACAACCAAATTTTTATCACTTATAATTCATGTTAATAGCATGTCCTGTTCAAAGGATATTTGAATGTAAATATACGTATTTTTTCAGTATTATTCAAAAAATATAAATTTAGCGGTCTATAACTTTTTTGGATCACGATCATACTATATTATGAGAATAGTAGGATTTATGGTGGTTACAGCCATATCAATCTGTGCATTTTTTTTATACCGTATACCAACTCTTAAATGCTCATGGAAACCGATTTGCACAAAAGTAATTAATATATCACCGTGCTTTTTCAAGTATTGGTCGGTATATAAATGTATATATATTTTGAGCATCACTCAACAAGTACGTTTAGCCATGTCCGTCTTTTCATATGTCTGTATCTATGTCTGTGTTGCTGTCTGCCAAAAATCACGGTAACTTGAATAATACTGATCAGAATTCGATGAAATTTTGTTTCAATATGTTTTAGCCAAAAAATGGTTCTGACTTCGCAAATGAGCCAAATCGGTAAACGGACACGCCCACCTCCCATACAAGTCACTAATATATAACTCTTTAGGAACCAATAATTCGTAAATTATTTGAGATATTATTATAAAATGTAAAATGCAATGTTAGAATTCACTTTGTATATTTTGCAAAAATGGACGAAAAGAATTAATTCAACAATTTCCTCGATTTATTACTTAGTAGTCAAAGATGTCATTTCCTACTGGGTATTAATAATAATGCACGATTCTAACTAGGTATGTACAATTAATCGTTTTACCGGATTGTCTGATTAATCGTAAACACAATATATTTAATTTCTACGTATCAGAAATATTTTACAAAATATTCAACAAAGTTACTTTTTTAAATGTAGGGTATCAGTGTAGGGTACCATAAAAAAGAACCAAGTATACCACTCGATTCCCCAAAGAATTATCATGTTCTTTGATATACAAACACCTATCTTTAACGTCGGTAGCTCAAGGTTAGTGCGTTGGACTGCGAGCCAAAAGGTCACCGGTTCAAGCCTGGACTGGGGCTAACAACATCTTTTCATAGAAACATTTTTCTATACCGCGCTACCTCTCGTCAGTAAATGGCAAACCTACGAGAGTAAATCCATTGCCTAAGAAAAGCTCTCATCCGCCGTTCGGATTCGGCAATAAACTGTAAGTCCCACCACTTTGAGTACAAATACAACACGCAAATCTCAAAATGGTGAGAGAGCTCGGCCTAAGTTCTTATAGGACTGTAGCACCAAACTATTATTATTATCTTTATTAGTACACCGAAAAAATTACTATAATAAAAATAAATAAAAATGTATTTAAAATAAATACATATGTCTTTGATTTACGTCCAAAAGCAAATGTATTTGTTTTTACTACATTGATGTAGTTGTTTTTGTATGAGAAATAACTACATATTTTTACTGCATTTCTATACAAAAATTTAATACATTTGTATTAAAAATACTAAATTTTGTCTTTATTTATACGTCCTGAAATGTGTAGAAAAATTACTACATATACCTTTAATTTTACTATAAAATGTAGTTATTTTACTTTGTTGTGATAATTATTATTAAAAAAATATATATTTTTTAACATAAAAACATTTTATTAATTCAAAAAATTATATGAATGAATATTAAAATATTTTTGATTACCAAGGTACAAAAATTATAAATCTGAAAATTATTTAGTTGTATAGTATATAAACTACTAAAGTGTGTTATCAAAAACCACAAGAAAAATATACATATAAATAAATAAATTAATAAATAAACATATATATAAATAAGAAAAATATTTTTCTGATTATGACATGGAAGCACTACTAATCATCATCAGTACTGACAACTCAAAGTAATGGCAAGCACCTAAGTGTCGCTTTTGAGTTGTACTACATATGAACAATACTCTGCCAATAATGCACAAACGAAAATTGCCAACCGTTGAGTTACTTATACTTATTTGGCCAGATCGGCGAGATCGGTCCATTGTGACCTATGATCCGACCAATTATGTTCAAATACCTCATATAAAATGTACATATAAAGATCAATTTTTATGTATACGTGCTTAGGTAAACTTTTTTGGTCAAATATATATTGATATCATCCTTAAATACATGATAATAATGTTTTCCGGCGAAAAGAAAAAATCGAAATTCGGTACACCTACCCATTTGTAAATATGGGTATCAAATGAATGGAAATTCTTCAGCGATTGAATGTTTGTAGTTATTTTCAGGATTCGTATACCCTGGTGACCTATATATCACTTTGAATGGTAACCACACATATGTGTAGGGTATTTATAGTTGGCTTAGACCGACTATAATTTTGATAATCCTAACTATCATTTTTTTTTTTTGGAATATCTACTAAGATCCACAGCACTCAGACAGACTATATCCATTGTACTGTGAAATCTATTCCCTACAATTTTGTGGTTAATATAACCAAGAGCGCCCATGCCCAAGCCGGGATTCGAACCCGAGACCTTCAGAATGCAAGTCCAGCGCGCTACCTCTGGACTGCTGAGGCCGGCCTAACTATCATAATTACACCTACTTTAAAATTTCCCATGTGATCTAACCTTCCCAACTGGTTTATTTTCAAAAGTAACCTGATTCAGCGAGAAACCCAATGAGTTGTCAACGCTAGTTTTCTGCTGCTAAGTTATTCGATCGGATGCTGTTTATACCTGCTGCCTCCGCAGTCGACCGTCGACTATGTGTATGTGCAGAATACGAAAAGGGTTCCGTTTCTACCTATTCACTGTTGCAGTCATCCGTCGTGTATTCGCATGAACTTCATATAATTAAAAAGTGCAGAAAATGAAGACACCGTACAGTTTCTGTACTATGTAGAAATCGACTTTTTAATACAATGAGTTGGTAAAATATTTTAAATAAATACAAATGTATTAAAAAACGAAGACATAAATGTAGTATAATTTACTACAGTAAAAAATAGACGTGAAATTAAAAAAAACAGCATAAATAAAATGTTAGTCGCATAACAATCGTCGTCGTGCGTCGTACTCCGCGGAGTGAGCAAATATTGCATACATAAAATTGTTAGCTATTAAACCGAAACAAAATAGCGTTGGTTAACTTCTAAAAAAAATAGGGTCTTTAAAATCTGAACAAACTATTTAATAACAAAAACTTCAAATATTAAGAATCCGTTCGCTGTTTAAAAATATGTTTAGTTTTTTTACTAAAAATCACTAAAAATCACCAAAGTTCCAAAAAAGGTGTGTTGTAAAAAATGATGAAAAAACTAAAAAAGAAATAATGTTTTATGGAACACCGTTATCATTTTTAAATTTTTGTTTTTGGTAAATAATAAAAGTGACCCTTGTACTTTCATATTAATAGAATAT
The DNA here is from genome assembly GCA_951804985.1 of Dryomyza anilis. Lineage (NCBI taxonomy): Eukaryota > Metazoa > Arthropoda > Insecta > Diptera > Dryomyzidae > Dryomyza > Dryomyza anilis. The sequence continues at coordinate 31,900,353 of OX638135.1, read as the reverse complement.
ATTTTAAAAACTATTAGTAATATTTATAAAACAACAATTTATTGTATCAATTAAAATCTAAAAGTTTAGTGGAATAAATCTTTTGTGGAATAAATCTTTGTTAGCTATCCTTACCTATCCAGGCTAATTGTTATCAAAATTAAGTGAATGTGAATAGCATTAAGGAAGAAGAAAAGGGTTATTTTTCTCATTTGGAACAGTTGATATTTAATGAATGAAAAGAATGACGAAATTTAGAAGAAATTACAAAGATAATAAAGAATAGTATAGACCGACTATAACTTTCATAATTCTTCATCAAACACACAATTTCCCTACTTCAAAATTTGTTTCACATTTTTACCCTATACTCTCCGTACTTTCTTTATACACGGAAAAAAAGTTCATTCTTTTATTGAATTTGTTCATCAATTTTATGAATTTTTCATTACGACTTAACCAATAATATCCCATTTATGAATCGTTCATAAAGCCGTAACGAAAAAGTTCATAATATTGATAAACGCATTTATATTTTTGAGAAAAAAATTCATGGTATTTATGATTTTTTAACTATTTAAAAATAAAAATTGATTTGTTTTTATTTTCTTATAATATTATTTTTTTTTATTTTATTATATTTCTTTTTTGTTGTTGTTTGTTTTACTATTCAAATTAATTTTTATATTTTATATCTACTCTTGATGTTGCTGCTGTTTATTGTTAATCAATTTTAGATACCTGCGTACGTTTCTTTGGAGTTGTAAACAACATAGGAAACGATTTGCTCTATAAGTACGAAATAACATACGAATAATAAAAAAACTAAAAACTGTATCTGTCATCATAGACTATCAACGCGTTGCCACGAGTAGGCATGTGCCGATATTTTGGTAACAGTTATGTTTTCACCGTTACTCAAAAGGTGACAGCCTGTTACCAAAATACTCCAGTAGCAGTGATTGCTGCTTTGATGTATTTGTTGGGAATATTCGCAATAACAAGAAAATACCAATCACTGTAGTTCTTATTCGAATGAAAAAGAACAGCCCGGTATAGAAATACTCCAGTAGCTGTGAAATCACTGTAGTTATTATTCGAATTAACTGAACAGTCTGTTATAGAAATACTCCAGTAGCTGCAAATCACAGCTACTAGAGTATTTCTATAACAGGCAGATATTTTTACTATTGAATATATTCAAATAATAACCAGTTGGGAAGGTTAGATCACATGGGAAATTTTAAAGTAGGTGTAATTATGATAGTTAGGATTATCAAAATTATAGTCGGTCTTAGCCGAATATAAATACCCTACACATATGTGTGGTTACCATTCAAAGTGATATATAGGTCACCAGGGTATACGAATCCTGAAAATAACTACAAGCATTCAATCAATGAAGAATTTCCATTCATTTGACACCCATATTTACAAATGGGTAGGTGTACCGAATTTCAATTTTTTTTTGTGAACCACAAGTCTTTTCGCTGAAAAACATTATTATCATGTATTTGAGCGTGATATCAATATATATTTGACCAAAAAAGTTTACCTAAGCACGTATACATAAAAATTGATCTTTATATGTACATTTTATATGAGGTATTTGAACATAAGTGGTCGGATAATAGGTCACAATGGACCGATCTCGCCAATTTTTTCGCATATACAGCGTAGGTATATTAGTAATCTAAGTTATCGGTCAGACGGACAGACAGACGGACATCGCTAAATCGACTCAGGAGGTCATGCTGATCAAAAATATATTTACTTTTCCATACCGGAGATGCTTCCTTCTGGGTGTTACAAACGGCGTACCAAACTGAATATACCCTTTCACTCTTAGTGTAGGGTATAACTAAAGTGATTGGTCAGAGAGTATAGATATTATAAGAGGTCTCATCCGAACTCGTTGGGATTTACTCGCTGTATATAATAATTTAATATATAAAATATAAAATATAAAATATAAAATATAAAATATAAAATATAAAATATAAAATATAAAATATAAAATATAAAATATAAAATATAAAATATAAAATATAAAATATAAAATATAAAATATAAAATATAAAATATAAAATATAAAATATAAAATATAAAATATAAAATATAAAATATAAAATATAAAATATAAAATATAAAATATAAAATATAAAATATAAAATATAAAATATAAAATATAAAATATAAAATATAAAATATAAAATATAAAATATAAAATATAAAATATAAAATATAAAATATAAAATATAAAATATAAAATATAAAATATAAAATATAAAATATAAAATATAAAATATAAAATATAAAATATAAAATATAAAATATAAAATATAAAATATAAAATATAAAATATAAAATATAAAATATAAAATATAAAATATAAAATATAAAATATAAAATATAAAATATAAAATATAAAATATAAAATATAAAATATAAAATATAAAATATAAAATATAAAATATAAAATATAAAATATAAAATATAAAATATAAAATATAAAATATAAAATATAAAATATAAAATATAAAATATAAAATATAAAATATAAAATATAAAATATAAAATATAAAATATAAAATATAAAATATAAAATATAAAATATAAAATATAAAATATAAAATATAAAATATAAAATATAAAATATAAAATATAAAATATAAAATATAAAATATAAAATATAAAATATAAAATATAAAATATAAAATATAAAATATAAAATATAAAATATAAAATATAAAATATAAAATATAAAATATAAAATATAAAATATAAAATATAAAATATAAAATATAAAATATAAAATATAAAATATAAAATATAAAATATAAAATATAAAATATAAAATATAAAATATAAAATATAAAATATAAAATATAAAATATAAAATATAAAATATAAAATATAAAATATAAAATATAAAATATAAAATATAAAATATAAAATATAAAATATAAAATATAAAATATAAAATATAAAATATAAAATATAAAATATAAAATATAAAATATAAAATATAAAATATAAAATATAAAATATAAAATATAAAATATAAAATATAAAATATAAAATATAAAATATAAAATATAAAATATAAAATATAAAATATAAAATATAAAATATAAAATATAAAATATAAAATATAAAATATAAAATATAAAATATAAAATATAAAATATAAAATATAAAATATAAAATATAAAATATAAAATATAAAATATAAAATATAAAATATAAAATATAAAATATAAAATATAAAATATAAAATATAAAATATAAAATATAAAATATAAAATATAAAATATAAAATATAAAATATAAAATATAAAATATAAAATATAAAATATAAAATATAAAATATAAAATATAAAATATAAAATATAAAATATAAAATATAAAATATAAAATATAAAATATAAAATATAAAATATAAAATATAAAATATAAAATATAAAATATAAAATATAAAATATAAAATATAAAATATAAAATATAAAATATAAAATATAAAATATAAAATATAAAATATAAAATATAAAATATAAAATATAAAATATAAAATATAAAATATAAAATATAAAATATAAAATATAAAATATAAAATATAAAATATAAAATATAAAATATAAAATATAAAATATAAAATATAAAATATAAAATATAAAATATAAAATATAAAATATAAAATATAAAATATAAAATATAAAATATAAAATATAAAATATAAAATATAAAATATAAAATATAAAATATAAAATATAAAATATAAAATATAAAATATAAAATATAAAATATAAAATATAAAATATAAAATATAAAATATAAAATATAAAATATAAAATATAAAATATAAAATATAAAATATAAAATATAAAATATAAAATATAAAATATAAAATATAAAATATAAAATATAAAATATAAAATATAAAATATAAAATATAAAATATAAAATATAAAATATAAAATATAAAATATAAAATATAAAATATAAAATATAAAATATAAAATATAAAATATAAAATATAAAATATAAAATATAAAATATAAAATATAAAATATAAAATATAAAATATAAAATATAAAATATAAAATATAAAATATAAAATATAAAATATAAAATATAAAATATAAAATATAAAATATAAAATATAAAATATAAAATATAAAATATAAAATATAAAATATAAAATATAAAATATAAAATATAAAATATAAAATATAAAATATAAAATATAAAATATAAAATATAAAATATAAAATATAAAATATAAAATATAAAATATAAAATATAAAATATAAAATATAAAATATAAAATATAAAATATAAAATATAAAATATAAAATATAAAATATAAAATATAAAATATAAAATATAAAATATAAAATATAAAATATAAAATATAAAATATAAAATATAAAATATAAAATATAAAATATAAAATATAAAATATAAAATATAAAATATAAAATATAAAATATAAAATATAAAATATAAAATATAAAATATAAAATATAAAATATAAAATATAAAATATAAAATATAAAATATAAAATATAAAATATAAAATATAAAATATAAAATATAAAATATAAAATATAAAATATAAAATATAAAATATAAAATATAAAATATAAAATATAAAATATAAAATATAAAATATAAAATATAAAATATAAAATATAAAATATAAAATATAAAATATAAAATATAAAATATAAAATATAAAATATAAAATATAAAATATAAAATATAAAATATAAAATATAAAATATAAAATATAAAATATAAAATATAAAATATAAAATATAAAATATAAAATATAAAATATAAAATATAAAATATAAAATATAAAATATAAAATATAAAATATAAAATATAAAATATAAAATATAAAATATAAAATATAAAATATAAAATATAAAATATAAAATATAAAATATAAAATATAAAATATAAAATATAAAATATAAAATATAAAATATAAAATATAAAATATAAAATATAAAATATAAAATATAAAATATAAAATATAAAATATAAAATATAAAATATAAAATATAAAATATAAAATATAAAATATAAAATATAAAATATAAAATATAAAATATAAAATATAAAATATAAAATATAAAATATAAAATATAAAATATAAAATATAAAATATAAAATATAAAATATAAAATATAAAATATAAAATATAAAATATAAAATATAAAATATAAAATAATAAATATAAGCTTCATTGTATTGGTACGACATTGGCAATTGAACTGTGAACACCACTTTTCTGATTGTTAAAATATTTCGATTGTTAAAATGCAGCTGATTCTTATAAAATTAGTACTTTGTGAAATTATCATAAATATTCCTCGAGTTGCAAATTGAAACAAATAAATTAACAATTCATGTGCACTATTTGTCTTCAATTTCAAAATTTTTCTACATTACACAAAATACAACACCAAAAAACATGCCTCAGGGCTACTTTGAATTACAACACTTGTGGTATTTCACTTTTATAAGGGATACAACAACTTATTTACGTTTCTATTTTATTGTATCGTATATATATACATATATATATAACATGGTACGAATACCATATTGAAATACGATGAATTGTGAATACTCTAAATATTTGTGTTGTATTCCTTGACTTCATTGTTGTATTAGCTGGTACAAATACCACGAAATTATTCATAGTATTTTTGTAGTTTGCAATAAAAATAAAACACAGTCAATGCGAGTCAATAAAATACTCGATGTTGGGAGGATAATGTTGAAAATTACACTGAGTAGATACAAATATATCGATTTATAAAAATCTGTTCGACAATTGGAGAAGGCAGTTGTCAAAAACATATGCTTTACCACGGAAACGTTTTGTCTGTCATCTATCTAGTATTTCGAATACTATGGTATTGTTATTATAATAACTTTACCAGATGTATGTCACTGGTATTTCACATCAGTGTTTCATCAATTCTTAATCATTTCAGTCAATATTTTTTATTTAAACCAGCGAAGGGGACTTGCATGCTCGCGTGCATTTGAGCTTATATGTTTTGTAGACGTGTATAGAGAGCTTTTACAACGAAAGTCTCTGTTGATCTGGCAACTCTGCGTATTTTAAGTAACACTATAAAAATAGTGTTTATATTTAAGATACATTATTTTTACAATATTTGTTATATCTCACTTAGATTTATTTATGGGTACACATGTCAACCTGCGTAAGTCTCGTATATTGCGTATTCTATGTTGCTGTATGATGAATTTTTTGTCTATGCTATGTCAAACACCGACAATTGGAACCTAGATGCCCATGCACATTTTTAATGCTTTTCTTTTTTGTTGTGCATCTAAAAGTCCATTAAATCCACCAAACTCATAATTTATATTGCGATGTAACGTAGTACCATTTTTAATTTTTCAAATCGGAATGATCAAATTGGAAATAAATGGTGTGAATTTGACATCAACAATGGCTGGAGTGAATCCATAAAAAAAGAACTGTTTCATCAAAACAAACCACAAATATTCCGCAAGGAACCAACGAGGAATTTTTGATCTGTTTCAAGTAGGTAACATCTATGGGCAAAGTCGTAGAACAAACGTTGTCCAGAATCGCGAGTTCTATAACATACTTTTTTTCAGCTCGAAAAAAAAGTCAGGCTTTTAAGGGTTAAGACATATGAGTATATACCAGGGCTCTAATCACGAATGACGATAATCGTCTAACGATATCGTTTAGACGATAGTCTTACTTAAGCAAACACGATAGCGTTTTATGACTATCGTTTCAACTACGATCGTTTTTAAGTAACGTGATGAGAACCCAGGTTTTATTGATGTACTTCAAACCAATCCAAAATTATGGCGATTTGTATATTAAACCAGTTGGGAAGGTTAGATCACATGGGAAATTTTAAAGTAGGTGTAATTATGATAGTTAGGATTATCAAAATTATAGTCGGTCTAAGCCGACTATAAATACCCTACACATATGTGTGGTTACCATTCAAAGTGATATATAGGTCACCAGGGTATACGAATCCTGAAAATAACTATAAACATTCAATCGCTGAAGAATTTCCATTCATTTGATACCCATATTTACAAATGGGTAGGTGTACCGAACTTCGATTTTTTTTTTTGTGAACCACAAGTTTTTTCGCCGGAAAACATTATTATCATGTATTTGAGCATGATATCAATGTATATTTGACCAAAAGAGTTTACCTAAGCACGTGTACATAAAAATTGATCTTTATATGTACATTTTATATGAGGTATTTGAACATAAGTGGTCGGATCATAGGTCACAATGGACCGATCTCGCCAATTTTTTCGCACATACAGCGTAGGTATATGAGTAATCTAAGTTATAAGTTTCATTTATCTAGCTCTTCAATTTTAAACGTAGTAGGGATTTCAACAGACAGACGGACAGACAGACGGACAGACAGACGGACAGACAGACGGACAGACAGACGGACAGACAGACGGACAGACAGACGGACAGACGGACATCGCTAAATCGACTCAGGAGGTCATGCTGATCAAGAATATATATACTTTTCCATACCGGAGATGCTTCCTTCTGGGTGTTACAAACGGCGTACCAAACTGAATATACCCTTTCACTCCTAGTGTAGGGTATAAAAAACAGAATTTTCAAAGCTAAGAAAAACATAGACAAAGATACTACTACAAATCAAAGTGGATCTATCTTTCTTCAATGTCAAGAATTTATGAACATTTTTTCGGAATTTTAAAAAGGCAGTTTTTGGATGTTGTGGTGCAAAACAACAAAAATCGAGTTTTTAGAATTTGCTAAGGGGGTGCGATAGAAAACTGAAAAATTAAATTTAAACTTCATTGACCAATAATAAGAACATATATGAAGCAAATCGAAGGGGTCCGGGTCAAACTTCGGCGAATTGACGTGGGATGCCCCACATATACAACTAAAGAGTGTAACCCACAACCACAGGAAAAAAAATACGTAAATATATAAGAAAAATATGGCATCACCACTAAGCATCATCAGTTCTGACGACTCAAAAGAATGGCAAGCACTTAAGTGTTTCTATTCGGTTATTGGTAAAATTAAGCGATGGTAAAACCATAAAGATGACATATCAAATATTACTGCCTGCACAGAATACAGGCGGCAATCGAAAGAGAGCGAACATTGAAAACAACAAAAATTTACCGTCTCAATGCTTACGTAACACAGTAGATAGAAGGCGCGCATTTGGGCCGAAAAAAATTTCATCAATTTGAATTTTCTTCAACCATTAAATTAATTGTTTTATATGTATTATGTAGCTATTCAATTTTTGGGCTATTCAATTTTTGTGGGGTCATGTCAATAGTTTTTTCTTGGTTTTATACGACCGTTCATGAAAATGGACATAGAACGCATTTTATTTTCGATATACCCATTTTTGTAAAAAGTTGAATTTTCAATTTCAACTATACATGATAACTCTGTATTGACTTCCTTTTGTTTATTAAGTTTAGTTTGTTCCATAGGTTCTAAATGTAGTAACCAAAAAAATCGCTTCAAAAATAGTTGTTCCCAAAGTCAATTCATTCCTGGTAAATTCTACACCGGACTATTTTTTTATTGATAATTCTTTTTTTATTGATAATTCTTTTATTGATAATTTTTACAGGAACAATTCTCAAAGATTTTAAACGTATTCTTCACCGGCGAATTATTCTTCGAGGCAATTTTTATATAAACAGTACATCGAAGGTCTTTCACATTTCCATCTCCGTTTAAAATTGAGATCCCTAACATCATTACATCATTATTGCGTTTGAAATATGTAAGTTGTATAAGAGGTGCCACGCTCGGTCGACCAATCTCACCAACATATACAAATGAAATATGTATTTTTATGTATTCTGAAAGCAATAGCAAAAAAAACCACGTGATTCAGCGTGATTCACGTGAATCACGCGTGATTGTGATTGAATCTTAATTTTACACACGTGATTGTGAGTGAGTGTGACTAGAGCAAAAAATGTCGTGAGTGAGTGTGTGTGATTAGAAATATTCTTTCGTGAGCGTGAGTGAGTGTGAGCCAAAACTCACTCACGTGCCTATCTCTAATCTACACGGGTAGAAAAGATTTGTTTGAATATGCTCGAATGTAATTATAACGTAATTCGAAATCACCATATAAATATTAGGAGTAATATCTAATTACATTATAATTGAATTGTATTAATATTTTGTTCAGATTGAAATATTATTATACGATATTTAAACATAAATTGCTTTAATCGCGGATTAGCATTAATGTTTCTGTAGAAATATATATTTTTCATCAGATATTAATATATGTATGTTTGATATTTCCGCTATTTAACACACCCAACATCAATAAAAGGTTCTTTGAATTATATGTATTTGGTTATTCGTGATTGTTACTGTGTGACAACGAATTTCAAAATAATAGCATTATTTTGATTATATGTATGTTTGGCATTACGAAGTCACAATTAAATAACAACGCTGCATACTTTTAGCACTCAGTAACACTCTCATTTATACTTTTCATATAGTTCAAAAATTCTTTTTGGTGGAAGAATTTAGGTAAGTACCGCCAATTACTGTTAATACCAGATAGTGACTGCTTGTGAAATATCCAATTTATCCGTAAATCACTGAACTCAAAATAGGAACAATAGATGGAAATCGAGTTATTAAGTATAAATAAAATAAGTGTAGTAAAAAAAAATAAAAGTTTAAGATTATAAATAGAGAATATATAAATAAAAAAATGTAATTTAAAGGGAAAAAACGAATATTGTGTAAAGAAGATATTAGCACTAAATTTACTATTTTTACATTAAAATTAAATGTAAACATACATATGTTTACATGTAAATAAAATGGTTTTCCCATTCAAACATATATATGTTTGTAAGAACGCCGAAAATTATTAATTCTGAACATAAATATGTTTGAACTAAAACAAAAATATGTTTGGCTGTTATTATAGTAATGTTTGAAAATGAAATAATACATTTGTTGGCATAAAGCTCCAAAGATATATGTAATGCCTGCAAAATTATGTTTGGTAGAGCTCTTTTTTTGCAGCGTGTACAGATCAATTTTACTGTATACGTGCTTAGATAAACTTTTTTGGTCAAATATATATTGACTTCATACACAAATACATGAAAATAATGTTGTCCCTCGAAATAACTTGTGGTTCCCAAAAAAAAATCGAAATTCGATACACCTATCCATTTGTAAATATGGGTATCAAATGAATGGTAATTCTTCAGCGATTGAAAGTTTATAGTTATTTTCAGCATTCGTATTCCCTGGTGACCTATATACGACTTTGAATGGTAACCACACATATGTGTAGGGTATTTATAGTGGGCTTAGACCGACTTTAATTTTGATAATCCTAACTATCATAATAACACCTATTTTAAAATTCCCCATGTGATCTAACCTTCCCAACAGGTTTAATATTTAAAACATCATTAATGAAAATAAACATTTATCCGAAAGTTAAAACCCTAATTGTAAATGCTCAACATGAAGACAATAAAGTTCAAACAAATTTCTATAAATACCTTTAACTGCTCGGTTTAATACACATGTATATAACAAATTTCAGTGATTAATCGTGTCCCCTCGTTGTCAATTTCATGACGGTGACGCTGAAGTTTACACGAAAGTTCTTGTGCACGATAAAACTCAAACGATGCTGTCCGGCAATTGCAAGCACAGCTTCACGGAGTTTGCAAAATTGTTTCTTTTATTTACAAATATATACTTATATAATAAAAAATGTAGATAAAATAATCATTAATTAAACATGTGTCTTATTTATAATTTCTTTTCAATCCGCTTTTTCAGGAATTTATGATAATCCTAATAATATGATCACTGGTCACGTAGGACCATAGTATGGTTGTATGAAATCGAATTACGATTACTGACAAGCTTAGTATGGTTGTATGGAATCATACAATGGTCACTGACAACCATTATATGGTCACTGCCAACCATACTATGATCACTCACAACCATACTTTGGTAACTGACAACTAGTGATGATCAAAATTTTCTTGTTCTTTCATTTTTTGCAAGAACAAGAGCGAGAACAAGATCGAAATTTTCTTGTAAGAACAAGAGCAAGATAAGAAATGCAAGAGCAAGTGAAAGACAAACACTGCAAGAAATGCAAGAAAATCAAGACTCTTGCGTTTTTTATCATTTTAATGATTCAGAATTAATGATATTACTAAATATTGAACAACAAGTAACAATGGAGGGCGTGCAAAATATTTATGAACGTGAACATTATTGAACACAGAAAAAATATTGTACGTATATGTAACAATTGATATTAATAGCAAACAAAATCGTATTCCAATTAAAAATATGAATGTATTTACTAATTAATTAATTGTATTTACACATTTTTTAATTAAAATATTTATAGGAATAAATTTAATATAATTTCAATACAACTAAATCATTAAAATTATTTATTAATTATTAACTATTAAATACTTTTATTTGTTATTTTTGATTTATTCATTTTCTTGAAATGCAACTCTGTTTTTTCTTCTGGATTTCATTTTGTTTTGTGTTTGTGCTTCGGCGTCGTTCAGTTTCTGCTAACATTATTTTCTTCTACGTTGCTATTTTACGAATATATTTAGAATATTGCATTATTTAGTGTATGTTTTGTTATTAAAACATTAAATGGCTCAATTTATTTTTGCTGTCAAGAATTTGACAAACAGCTTATAATGCTCATTTTGTTGCATATTAAATCATTAAAAAGAGAAGTTGTGAAAACTGACTTCGGTAAAACATTCGTTATGTTGAAAGAATTTTACAAAGCATACCAAAAAGTATAAATATTATTTACTTATTAAATATTTATTTTATGTTATATATTGAATTAAATTATTTTTATTTTCATATGTTTCTATTCGACAAATATTTTAATTAATTTAACAAAATATTTAATTGATCCAATTTCTATCGTATGAAAATTTTAATTGATGTTACTAATTAATTAATTAATAATTTAAAAAGTCTCAATAAAAAAATTAATATATATAACAACTTTAATATCAATATGACAAACAAATTAATTAAAGTTTCTCCAATTAACATATCCTCATTATTACGAATATGGAATTCAATGCTACTAAAAGTTTCAATTAAAAATTAATTGGATTGATTAACATTTTAGTGCTCTGGGTTTTACAAACGGTGTACCAAACTTACTATACTCTTGGACACTTGTAGGGCATACAAATAATACTAGAGCAAATCTATGTGAAAATAGAAATGGGCTATATCGCAAAAAATAGAGCCATTATCAAAAACCCGATGCCATTTTCCAAAAAAGCTCCATAATTCTAATAAAGAATTGATATTTTTTCACTGCACCAAAATTATTGTTATAATATGATTCCAAGAAGACTTAATTCAACTATTATATATGGACTAATATTCATTATTATTTGGCCTAGACTTCAGAAACGGTATGTGTTCGGGAATTTTATTGTTTTAAGAGAAGAATATTTTCTCTAAAGACATTGTGATAGATTTCTGACTTCTTCTACTGTACTTCTTAACGAGATTTAATATGAGAAATCCATTAAAATTGGTGGTAAAATTTTAAGATGCAAACTTACAATATTACAGTGGAAATCATCCTTAGGAAGCTCCTCACAATCGCCACTTAGACGTCAGAAATGCACAACGAACAACCCCGCTATGAAATGAGGAAAATATTGGATATTCTTTGAATCTTTCACACCCAATAGCGTCTAAACAAGACGTGAAGGAGTATATAGTCAGTATTCAATATTATCAACGAAAGTAAATTTTATTAATTGTTATATAGGAAATAATAAAAATTAATTAATTAGCAAATTTCGTTTCATTTAATATTTCTGTAAATATGGGAAAACAATGGGAACATGTTAATATAACGAGAGTATTAATGGTAATTTAATACGGTTTATCATGTAATTTTAACATCGTGATACTATTAAATTACAAAAATGTAAAACAAAGCGATGAATCATGTCAAATTGACATTTTTAATTTTAACAAGACATCGAGATATTCTAACAAGTTATCAAATGTAAATCTAACATTATACAACTGTTACATTAATAATATAGCATGGTGAATCAAATCGATAATTCATGTTCAGTTAACAGTTTGTACTGTTAATAATTAACATTATGAAATCATGTTAAATTCCTGAGTCTTGTTAAAAATTAACACTATGAATCTGTTTGAAAAAAAACAACATGAAATCTGTTTAATTTCTGTTTAGATTTACATGATTTTTTCCCTGAGTGTACCTCTTTCACAGTCATCCGTCGTGTGCAAAAAAAAAACAGTTGGGAAGTTTAGATCACATGGGAAATTTTAAATTTGGTGTTATTATGATAGTTAGGATTATCAAAATTATAGTCGTTCTAAACCGACTATAAATACCTTACACAAATGTGTGGTTACCATTCAAATTGGTGTATTGGTCACCAGGGTATTCGAATCCTGAATCCTTTAAAAAAATTCAATCGCTGAAGAATTTCCATTCATTTGATACCCATATTTACAAATGGGTAGGAGTACCGAATTTTGATTTTTTTTTGGAACCACAAGTCGTATCGGCAGAAAACATTATTTTCATATATTTGAGCATGACTTAAATTTATAATTGACCAAAAAAGTTTAAGCACGTATACAGTAAAATTGATCTGTAGAGTTAAATTTATAATGAGGTATTTGAATATAAATGATCAGATCACAGTTCACAATGGACCCATCTGCCCAATTTTTTCGCACATACAGCGTATGTATATAAGTAATCTATAAGTAAATGAATAAGTAGTAGGGATTTCAACAGAAAGACAGACAGACGGACATCGCTAAATCGAGGTCAGGAGGTCATGCTGATCAAGAATATATATATACTTTTCCATAACGGAGATGCTTCCTTCTGGGTGTTACAAACGGCGTACCAAACTGAATATACCCTTTCACTCTTAGTGTAGGGTATAAACAAAACATCAATACAGTTTGTGCAATATGTAGGGACCGAATTTTCAATACATAGTGTAGTAAAAATAAGACAAATGAAGACAAATGTATTTTCAAAACCAACAAAATGTATTAGAACTACATTTTTCAAAACAAAGACATACAATGTATATAATATACAGCAGTATTTTTATCGGTGTAAATTGGACAACATTTTAAGTTTTATTTAAATTTAATGTTTTCATCTGCATGGAAATGCTAATATTTATTGATTCTCAATTTCTAAAAGAAGCTAAATGCTATATTTGTGGTTGTATAAATAGTTTTTCTTTCTTAAAATTTCCTCAGTTTGAAGTGATATTTTATCGAAAATATCGCCTGTTGAAAGTGTTATAACATACTGACTTTCGACAAATCGTCGAACTTCGAAATATGTGAAGTTATAACATCTTGCCACTCGTATTCATATCATAGTATTTGAAATACAAGACGTGTGTCTCACAATAGCTGTGAGACACAAGTACAAAACTACAATATATTTTAAAAATAATAAATACTATACTGAGAAAAAAGTAATAACATTAAATAAAAAATAATAATTTAAAAAACTTTTCGACACGTTTTTTACCATCAGTCTTTTTTATTTAAATTAAATACTGTTAAATTAAGGCAATCGAGGCCTTGTAGAAATTGTAGAAATTTACTGAAAAAGTAGAAATATGAGTAAAACTCAGTTTCGTATCCTGAATAAAATATTTCTACTCAATTTCTACTGAAGTTTTTTAAAAATGTCAAATTTTCGTTCAATATCAGAGATAGTAGAAAATTCAATACAACTGATATTCTCATCAGCTGAAATTGACAAATTTTGAGTTGAGTTTTTCTACTAACAACGTTAAATTCAGTAGATATAAATAATCATGCTGCAATGCACGAATTAATTAATTTGTTGTAAATATTAAATATTAGGACAATATTTTCGCGAAAAAAACAATTCAGTACACTACCATAGCCCGTCTACTACAATCGTGTCGGATAAATGTTACAATTTGGCTTTCAACTCGCCGTGGCCATTAAGAAAGAAGTTCTCAAAATTGGAGATTTTAAATATCTGTGAAATGTTTTTCGCGCGATTATTTCTTAATTATATTTAACCGGCCGAAGTTTAGTATTTATAAAACCATTTCCATTGTTTGCTGTTAAACTTAGTAAAAATGAAAATGTGTGGTGTGTAATTATTAGGCTATTCATTTTCGCGAAAAACATATCGATTTATGATATTATCAACAACTGGAATATCATCTGTTTTCTGCCAGCGTAAAAGAACTAGTACAAGCTAGGGCAACCTTCTTCTGGAACGCCGTTTCTCAAAATTGAATATTTAGCATAACTGTGATACCTTGGTAGATTGGAAGACCTGTGTGCTGTTATATCATTATTTTATTTAACGGCTGAAGTTACATTTTTATAAAACCTTCCAACTGTTTGCGATTAAACTTCGCATAAACGAAAATTTGCGGAGCGATCCGACCCGTCGTACTTTAGAATAAAACAAAACACAATATTGTGTGCAAAATTTTAGCGCTAATCAAAGGATACGGTTTAAAAAATAAAAATTTCACTTCGGCTAATAAATTAAATTCTTTATTGGGACAAATGCAAAATATGTAGCGCTGACCACGATCAATGGACGACGTACAGTAGACTGATTCAAATTTGTATGAAATGCTTGTAAAAGTTTAAAAATGTCCTTTAAACACATTGCGCAACATCAAAGGATCAATAGTATTTTTGGTTTGAATGATTTGTTCTTAGTTTTAGAGTTCCTAGCTAGTTTCAGAAAGTCGAGCGCGGAGCGAACAATTTAACATTTTTGGATTTTGAATTAGTCTACTGTCCACATTTAATATTGGAATATATTTGATATGTTGTAAAATGTTGTAAAACATTGCATTGATAAATCTTTTATTTCGGAGTCGGCTTAAAACATCAGGGTCCAGTTAAATTGTGTTTTAAGAGCGAACTCGTTCATTTTCGATGAAGAACAACTCGACCTTCAACGAACATATTTTACATATCTTCGGTGAATTGTACGAAGTGGATTTAATAATAAAGTGTCTACTACTAACCCCTTACCTTACAAACAGCGCTATTACTAACAGGATATAAAATTACGATGGAAACATAAATTTTATGATTTACTGTTTCCAACCCATATATGCACTGTGCAGTAATCAAAAATGCACTGTGCAGTAATGTTTACAATGGATTCATGAAATAGTAAAATTTACAAAATATTTTTCAAAAAAAAAATAATTGTTGTCAGCAGGATTTGGGAGACAACAGTGCTACCCCCTGATCTAAATACAACAAATTTTTTCATTTGAAAAGCTTTTTGATTTTTTTTTTATGTTCCAAAACAGAAAATTTGTTCCACATAAATTTTCAGAAGTATTTTATCTGGAATACCGACGCAGTAGAAATCTACTGAGAAACTGAGTTTTTTGTCTACTTGAATAGCAGGCCTTAGGCCTCAATTCTCAATTGTAGAAATCTATTGAAAAAGTAGAAAAATGAGTAAAACTCAGTTTCGTATTCTGAATAAAATATTTCTACTCAATTTCTACTGATGTTTTTAAAAAATTGTCAAATTTTCGTTCCACATCAGAGATAGTAGAAAATTCAGTGCAACCAAGGTGTATTTAACAAGGTGAGGAAAGTATAAAAATTTTTATTTTTCAATTTTAATTTTTTTTTTTGTCATTCGGTTGTTGATTTTCCTCGTTTCCGGTTAATAAATTTGGTGATTAAATTTAAAATTGTGAAAACAATTAAAAAACGAACATCGCGTACAAACTAATGCCGAGACCATCTTATTCTGCCTGTGACCAGTTGCGGTAAATAAAAATTTCACGTTTCCCGCAATCTCTAGATTAAGAAATATGTGATGCACACTATCATCGCGAATTTATTGAACCCCCGGAAAAATGTGTCCTCGTTGTCTCTATTAAATATAGTTAAAATATAGTTTATAGACAAACTTTATGTCATTTAATTTATTTAATAAAAGCAAATAAAAAAAAGCATTTGAAATGTAAACAAAAACAAATAAATTGACTTTAATATACAGAAAACTTAAATAAAAATAAATATCGCACTGACTTTTGTATACAGAAAATATTTCAAAATTTGAAATATGTGTACATAATTACGCTCAAAATTGTCAAATTTTCGTTCCACATCAGAGATAGTAGAAAATTCAGTGCAACCAAGGTGTATTTAACAAGGTGAGGAAAGTATAAAAATTTTTATTTTTCAATTTTAATTTTTTTTTTTGTCATTCGGTTGTTGATTTTCCTCGTTTCCGGTTAATAAATTTGGTGATTAAATTTAAAATTGTGAAAACAATTAAAAAACGAACATCGCGTACAAACTAATGCCGAGACCATCTTATTCTGCCTGTGACCAGTTGCGGTAAATAAAAATTTCACGTTTCCCGCAATCTCTAGATTAAGAAATATGTGATGCACACTATCATCGCGAATTTATTGAACCCCCGGAAAAATGTGTCCTCGTTGTCTCTATTAAATATAGTTAAAATATAGTTTATAGACAAACTTTATGTCATTTAAATTATTTAATAAAAGCAAATAAAAAAAAGCATTTGAAATGTAAACAAAAACAAATAAATTGACTTTAATATACAGAAAACTTAAATAAAAGTAAATATCGCACTGACTTTTGTATACAGAAAATATTTCAAAATTTGAAATATGTGTACAGAATTACGCTCAAATTTTTAGCTTCTCCAATTTTTCCTCACCTTCCTAAATACACCTTGAGTACAACTGATATTCTCATCAACAGAAATTGACAACGTCAAATTCAATATTCATGCTGCAATGCACGAATTAATTAATTTGTTGTAAATTTAAATATTAGGATAATATTTTCGCGAAAAAAACAATTCAGTACACTACCATAGCCCGTCTACTACAAACGCGTCGGATAAATGCTACTATTTGGCTTTCAACTGGGCCGCCGTGGCCATTAAAAAAGAAGTTCTCAAAATTGGAGATTTTAAATATCTGTGAAATGTTTTTCGCACGATAATATCTTAATTATATTAACCGGTCGAAGTTTAGTATTTATAAAACCATTTCCATTGTTTGCTTTTAAACTTAGTAAAAATGAAAATATGTGGTGTGCGACGTATGAAGATTTCCAAAACACAGACAATGACTTTACATAGATTTAGCACTACACAATGGACATGGTTTTTCACTTCCGCAAGTAAAGTAAAATTCTGCCCGCGGTATATAATGTAGTGTCGGTCGGTTAGTGTGCTGGACGAACCGAAATGTCGCGATATCAAATCTGGAGTAGGAACCCTTGAAATAAGATTTTTTTAATTGCAATGATAATGAAATATTTATAGTAAAAACTGATAGTAAAATATTTCCCCACCTTGATATTTGTCACTACAACTTTGAAAACCTATTCAAAGTTGTAGAACAAACTATTATTACTGTTATATTAGCCATTATTATAAGACCACACATATCAATGAAGTTGTGATTAAATAGTAAAGAACTCTTTCATTTTTGATGAACAACAATTCGAATTGAAGGGTTTGGTTCAAAAACGGTTTAAGTATGTATTTTTTATTTTCTATAGAAATAAACTAAAAAATTCCAAGTAGCTTGGCATAAAAACGTATTTTAAACTGCTGGACTGGTCTAGTTTTTTGCCCCAAAGTTTATACAAAAATGGCATGAACAATCAATTTATATTAAAATTCGTGCTTTTAACCTTCCGATGTCTTTCAAACTTTCGATGTTATTCTCATACTAATGAAATTTGCGGTTTTTAGTATGTGTTGAAATCACATATGCATCATAGGCATATATTTCTTTTTAAACAATAAAACATATTTTTCTTTATGGGCAATGGCAATTTTATGAAGGTCAATTGAAATGAGAGCCAAATTATTATTATAATTATTACAAATTATTTTTTCATATTAAAAAAAAAAATTGTAGTTAGCAGGAGTTCTACTCTCTGATCTAAATACAACAAATTTTTTAGTTCGAAAAAAAAGGATATAAAAAAAATGTTTATGTTTCAAAACAGAAATAGTGTTCCACATAAATATTCAGCAGGGCTACTCTAAAATACAACACTTGTGGTATATCACTAAGTGATCCAACAACAAATTGACGTTTCTGTGTTATTGTATCGTATATATATATATATATATATATATATATATATATATATATATATATATATATATATATATATATATATAAAAATTGTTTAGTGCATGTCTCGATACCCTTTATCAGTTGCCAAAAGTTCATTAAGATCGAAAAGGTAAAATCTCAAATTTGACTTTTTTTGGTCAATTTGGTGTGGAATGGCCCATATATATATTTATATATATACTTATATATATATATATATATATATATATATATATATATATATATATATATATATATATATAAATATATATATATATATATATATATATATATATATATATATATATATATATATATATATATATATATATATATATATATATATATATATATATATATATATATATATATAACATGGTACGAATACCATACTAAAATATGATGAATTGTGAATACGCTAAATATTTTTATACCCTACACTAAGAGTGAAAGGGTATATTCAGTTTGGTACGCCGTTTGTAACACCCAGAAGGAAGCATCTCCGGTATGGAAAAGTATATATTTTCTTGATCAGCATGACCTCCTGAGTCGATTTAGCGATGTCCGTCTGTCCGTCTGTCTGTCCGTCTGTCTGTCTGTCTGTCTGTCTGTCTGTCTGTCTGTCTGTCTGTCTGTCTGTCTGTCCGTCTGTTGAAATCCCTACTACTTTTAAAATTGAAGAGCTAGATAAATGAAACTTATAACTTAGATTACTAATATACCTACGCTGTATGTGCGAAGATATTGGCGAGATCGGTCCATTGTGACCTATGATCCGACCACTTATGTTCAAATACCTCATATAAAATGTACATATAAAGATCAATTTTTATGTATACGTGCTTAGGTAAACTTTTTTGGTCAAAAATATATTTTCATCATGCTCAAATACATGATAATAATGTTTTCCGGCGAAAAGACTTGTGGTTCACAAAAAAAAAAAACGAAATTCGGTACACCTTCCCATTTGTAAATATGGGTATCAAATGAATGGAAATTCTTCAACGATTGAATGTTTGTAGTTATTTTCAGGATTCGTATACCCTGGTGACCTATATATCACTTTGAATGGTAACCACACATATGTGTAGGGTATTTATAGTCGGCTTAGACCAACTATAATTTTGATAATCCTAACTATCATAATTACACCTACTTTAAAATTTCCCATGTGATCTAACCTTCCCAACTGGTTGTAGTATTAATTGATTTCATGGCAGTATCTGGCTGGTACAAATACCTCGAAATAGTATTTTTGAAGTTTGTAATAGTGATGATCATTTGCAAGAACAAAACAAAAAAAATGGTAATCTTGTTTTTGCACTTGTTCTTGCACGCTAAGTCTTGCTCTTGTTCTTGCATAGGAACATATGATCTTCTTCTTGGTCTTGTTGTTTTCTTTTACTTTTTACATTTTAAATAAAAGATCGACGACAAATATCTTAAACTGCATACTAATTATAAAAACGAATAGAATTTGAACACTAATTGTATATAAGTTACATACTTATTTTCAATTTCTTCAACAAAAAATAAATTATTTTACAAAAAAATCCAATAACATAAAAATTTGAATTATATTTGACAAGAATTAACTAATAAAAAATAACTGTGTAAATCAAGTGATTCAAAATCTCAAGGCCATAATAAAATGAACATATACGCTCATAATAAATATAAGAAATATTTCGTTTAGGCATATTACTGTTTTCGTCAGAGATTTAAAAAATCCGTATGCTACACGTACCGTATGTCAAGAGAACAAAAATAATTTCTTGCAGGGTAACATTTATCTTTGCGAACACATACTCAAACGCTACATAGGGAACACTAACAGAAAGAAGAGAATACAACAATAACGAATTATGATGCGTATACACACACTTTCAAAACCACAACTCTTCGTTGCTATCCTGTATCATCGCATGACAACAGACAGACGCATGCCAACGTACAGACGCATGACAACAGAGAGTCACATGGCACCACACTACATGTATGTATCTAGTACAGCTATCTAGTTGGCAACAACAACGAGTTTTCTTTGTGGTATAAAAAATTTCCCGCGAAAAATTCTATCAAAAGTTTGGATGCTGCTTAATTCGCATTTTTGTTGTTGTTGCACTTTCAAACGAATTAGCGGATTTGTGAAAAAAAAAACAAAAACACAAAAAGCAATATCAGCTAAATGAGGTACACTGTATGCACATAGAACTTAAGAAAAACTTCATGATTTTACAAATAACAAAAAAAATTATTATAAAACAAAAATAATAATGTGAATAGCATTGCATATGCACAATCGATGTACGAACTAGCGTAGCGAAGAAAAGAGCAGCAACATGGTTTTGTCCATTTTGTCTTTTTGAAGCGACTTTTGAAGCACCTTCGAAGCTATTTACCGCTTCAAAAGTGCTTCACAGACCATATTTTGAAGATGCTTATATTCCTTAGCCTTGAAAAAGAAAAAAAAGCATACCTTCAATAATGTTCACGTTCATAAGTATTTTGCACGCCTTCCATTGTTACTTATGGTTTAATACTTAGTAATATCATGAATTCTGAATAATTAAAATGATAAAAAACGAGAGAGTCTTGGTTTTCTTGCATTTCTTGCAGTTTTTATCTTGATCTTGTTCTTGCAAGAAAATGTCGATCTTGTTCTTGCAAAAAATGCAAGAACAAGAAATTTTTGATCATCACTAGTTTGCAATTAAACACAGCTAAAACTGAAAGCTCTTCAAAAAGCTCTCTATCAAATTGATAGCTTATTTCCGAAAACGTCATACTCAGCTGTTAACATACAAAACAAACAACAAATAATATTTAATTATAACTCTCTTCCATAAAAAAAAACTAAAATATTTAGGATAGAGTCAACAATAAATGTTGTGAGGAAAATGTTGAAAATTACACAGAGTAGATAAAAATGAATCGATTTATAAAAATCTGTTCGACAATTGGAGAATGCAGTAGTCAAAAACTACGTTTTGTCTGTCATCTATCAGGTAGTTCGAATACTATGATATTGTATTACACATCAGTGTTGCATATTGTATTACACATCAGTGTTGCATAATTTCTTAATCATTTCAGTAAATATTTTTTATTTAAACCAACGAAGGGAATTTGCATGCACGCTTGCATTTGAGCTTTCACAACGAAATTCCCTGTTGATCTGGCAACACTGCCTTTTTTTAAGTAACACTATAAAAATAGTGTTTAAATTTAAGATACATTATTTTAACAATCTTATTTTATATCTCACTTATATTTATATTATATTTGACAACATATTACGTTTAATTTAAATTTTATCTTTCCATCTGCATGGAAATGCAAATATTTATTAATTCTGAATTTCTAAAGAAGCTAAATGCTATATTTGTGGTTGTCAGTAACTATTTACTCAAATTTGTCCATAGTAATGAATTCCATTTACTTTATAAGAACAATGCAGAAGAAAGTATAATAATAAACAAAAAGCTTTGAAATGAGCATTCAACCGAAATTTGTTTTAAGTGTATATTTGTGTTAAGCTTTTCCATAGCACAGATACATATAACGTTTATGATAGTGTGCATTTGCCATTCGTTGATTTAAAACAGCGAAGGCCATTTGCATGCACGCGTGCATTCGTATATAGAGTGCTTTCACAATGAAAGCGCATTAGTCTCTGTTGATCTGGCAACAATCCATATATTTAGTAACTTTATAGTGTTTATAGTTCTTTTATTTAAGATACATTATTTTTACAATGTTTTGTATATCTCACTTAGATTTATATTATATATGACATTTTAAGTTTTATTTATATTTAATTTTCCCAACTGGATGGAAACGCAAATATTTATTGATTCTGAATTTTTAAAAGAAGCCAAATGCTATATTTGTGGTTGTCAGGAGTGATGGGCAAAGTTGCTACTTTTCAATCACTGTTACTGACCGTTATTGCTACTTTTAAATAACAGTTAAAAATATCTGTTACTCAAATAACAGTTCTTTTTCATTCGAATAAGAACTACAGTGATTGGTATTTGCCAGTTATTGCGAATATTCACAACAAATATGGGCTAGAGATGGGCACGCGAGTGAGTTTTGACTCACACTCACTCATGCTCACGAAAGAATTTTTCTAATCAAGCACACTCACTCACGGCCTTTTTTGTCACTCCCACTCACTCACAATCACGTGAGTAAAATTAAGATTCAATCACAATCACGCGTGATTCACGTGAATCACTCTAAATCACGTGCTTTTTTTTTTGCTATTGTTTTCAGAATGCATAAAAATACATATTTCATTTGTATATGTTGGTGATATTGGCCGACCGAGCGTGGCACCTCTAATACAACCTACATATTTAAAAGGCAATAATGATGTTATGATATTAGGGATTTCAATTTATAACGGAGATGGACATGTGAAAGACCTTCGATGTAAACAAATGTAAAAATTGCATCGAAGAACAATTCTCCTTTGAAGAATTCGTTTAAAATCTTTGAGAATTGTCCCTGGAAAAATTATCTCAGGAAAAGAATTATCAATAAAAGAATAGTCCGGTGTAGAATTTACTAGGGATGAATTGACTTTGGGAAAAACTATTTTTGAAGCGATTTTTTTGGTTACTACACTTATAACTCGAATAACAACGGGACCCCACATGAACCTATGGAACCCCACACGAACATAAACTTAATAAACGGCTCATTTTAATGCTAATAGAACAAGCTTTTAGAAAAATTAAATTGTAAAGGGTTTTTCAACAGGGACGCTACAAAAGTAGAGCGACAGGGATAGCAAACGACGTCATATTTCTTGCCGCTCTTTTGACATTTCTCTTCAGTAAGGTTTGCCATTTCATGGTAGAAAGATATACGAATTCGAATTTCTGTAGTAAATTTTAATAATTCGACTCGTTGTTGGCTCGTATATCTTTCCATCATGAAATGGCAAATCTTACTGAAGAGAAATGTCAAAAGAGCTTCTTCTAAACGTGAACATGTGCCCCGTTGTCATTATCCTTGCACTTCATAATTGATGTCCTTAAAAAGGACCCTTTTTAAAATTCTGAAATAAATGCTAAAAAATTGGCGAGATCGGTCCATTGTGACCTATGATACGACCACTTATGTTCAAATACCTCATATAAAATGTACATATAAAGATCAATTTTTATGTATACGTGCTTAGGTAAACTTTTTTGGTCAAAAATATATTTTCATCATGCTCAAATACATGATAATAATGTTTTCCGGCGAAAAGACTTGTGGTTCACAAAAAAAAAAACGAAATTCGGTACACCTTCCCATTTGTAAATATGGGTATCAAATGAATGGAAATTCTTCAACGATTGAATGTTTGTAATTATTTTCAGGATTCGTATACCCTGGTGACCTATATATCACTTTGAATGGTAACCACACATATGTGTAGGGTATTTATAGTCGGCTTAGACCAACTATAATTTTGATAATCCTAACTATCATAATTACACCTACTTTAAAATTTTCCATGTGATCTAACCTTCCCAACTGGTTGTAGTATTAATTGATTTCATGGCAGTATCTGGCTGGTACAAATACCTGGAAATAGTATTTTTGAAGTTTGTAATAGTGATGATCATTTGCAAGAACAAAACAAAAAAATGGTAATCTTGTTTTTGCACTTGTTCTTGCACGCTAAGTCTTGCTCTTGTTCTTGCATAGGAACATATGATCTTCTTCTTGGTCTTGTTGTTTTCTTTTACTTTTTACATTTTAAATAAAAGATCGACGACAAATATCTTAAACTGCATACTAATTATAAAAACGAATAGAATTTGAACACTAATTGTATATAAGTTACATACTTATTTTCAATTTCTTCAACAAAAAATAAATTATTTTACAAAAAAATCCAATAACATAAAAATTTGAATTATATTTGACAAGAATTAACTAATAAAAAATAACTGTGTAAATCAAGTGATTCAAAATCTCAAGGCCATAATAAAATGAACATATACGCTCATAATAAATATAAGAAATATTTCGTTTAGGCATATTACTGTTTTCGTCAGAGATTTAAAAAATCCGTATGCTACACGTACCGTATGTCAAGAGAACATAAATAATTTCTTGCAGGGTAACATTTATCTTTGCGAACACATACTCAAACGCTACATAGGGAACTCTAACAGAAAGAAGAGAATACAACAATAACGAATTACGATGCGTATACACACACTTTCAAAACCACAACTCTTCGTTGCTATCCTGTATCATCGCATGACAACAGACAGACGCATGCCAACGTACAGACGCATGACAACAGAGAGTCGCATGGCACCACACTACATGTATGTATCTAGTACAGCTATCTAGTTGGCAACAACAACGAGTTTTCTTTGTGGTATAAAAAATTTCCCGCGAAAAATTCTACAAAAAAATGCAAGAACAAGAAATTTTTGATCATCACTAGTTTGCAATTAAACACAGCTAAAACTGAAAGCTCTCTGTCAAATTGATAGCTTATTTCCGAAAACGTCATACTCAGCTGTTAACATACAAAACAAACAACAAATAATATTTAATTATAACTCTCTTCCATAAAAAAAAACTAAAATATTTAGGATAGAGTCAACAATAAATGTTGTGAGGAAAATGTTGAAAATTACACAGATAAAAATGAATCGATTTATAAAAATCTGTTCGACAATTGGAGAATGCAGTAGTCAAAAACTACGTTTTGTCTGTCATCTATCAGGTAGTTCGAATACTATGATATTGTATTACACATCAGTGTTGCATATTGTATTACACATCAGTGTTGCATAATTTCTTAATCATTTCAGTAAATATTTTTTATTTAAACCAACGAAGGGAATTTGCATGCACGCTTGCATTTGAGCTTTCACAACGAAATTCCCTGTTGATCTGGCAACACTGCCTTTTTTTAAGTAACACTATAAAAATAGTGTTTAAATTTAAGATACATTATTTTAACAATCTTATTTTATATCTCACTTATATTTATATTATATTTGACAACATATTACGTTTAATTTAAATTTTATCTTTCCATCTGCATGGAAATGCAAATATTTATTAATTCTGAATTTCTAAAGAAGCTAAATGCTATATTTGTGGTTGTCAGTAACTATTTACTCAAATTTGTCCATAGTAATGAATTCCATTTACTTTATAAGAACAATGCAGAAGAAAGTATAATAATAAACAAAAAGCTTTGAAATGAGCATTCAACCGAAATTTGTTTTAAGTGTATATTTGTGTTAAGCTTTTCCATAGCACAGATACATATAACGTTTATGATAGTGTGCATTTGCCATTCGTTGATTTAAAACAGCGAAGGCCATTTGCATGCACGCGTGCATTCGTATATAGAGTGCTTTCACAATGAAAGCGCATTAGTCTCTGTTGAACTGGCAACAATCCATATATTTAGTAACTTTATAGTGTTTATAGTTCTTTTATTTAAGATACATTATTTTTACAATGTTTTGTATATCTCACTTAGATTTATATTATATATGACATTTTAAGTTTTATTTATATTTAATTTTTCCAACTGGATGGAAACGCAAATATTTATTGATTCTGAATTTTTAAAAGAAGCCAAATGCTATATTTGTGGTTGTCAGGAGTGATGGGCAAAGTTGCTACTTTTCAATCACTGTTACTGACCGTTATTGCTACTTTTAAATAACAGTTAAAAATATCTGTTACTCAAATAACAGTTCTTTTTCATTCGAATAAGAACTACAGTGATTGGTATTTGCCAATTATTGCGAATATTCACAACAAATATGGGCTAGAGATGGGCACGCGAGTGAGTTTTGACTCACACTCACTCATGCTCACGAAAGAATTTTTCTAATCAAGCACACTCACTCACGGCCTTTTTTGTCACTCCCACTCACTCACAATCACGTGAGTAAAATTAAGATTCAATCACAATCACGCGTGATTCACGTGAATCACTCTAAATCACGTGCTTTTTTTTTTGCTATTGTTTTCAGAATGCATAAAAATACATATTTCATTTGTATATGTTGGTGATATTGGCCGACCGAGCGTGGCACCTCTAATACAACCTACATATTTAAAAGGCAATAATGATGTTATGATATTAGGGATTTCAATTTATAACGGAGATGGACATGTGAAAGACCTTCGATGTAAACAAATGTAAAAATTGCATCGAAGAACAATTCTCCTTTGAAGAATTCGTTTAAAATCTTTGAGAATTGTCCCTGGAAAAATTATCTCAGGAAAAAAATTATCAATAAAAGAATAGTCTGGTGTAGAATTTACTAGGGATGAATTGACTTCGGGAAAAACTATTTTTGAAGCGATTTTTTTGGTTACTACACTTATAACTCGAATAACAACGGGACCCCACATGAACCTATGGAACCCCACACGAACCTAAACTTAATAAACGGCTCATTTTAATGCTAATAGAACAAGCTTTTAGAAAAATTAAATTGTAAAGGGTTTTTCAACAGGGACGCTACAAAAGTAGAGCGACAGGGATAGCAAACGACGTCATATTTCTTGCCGCTCTTTTGACATTTCTCTTCAGTAAGGTTTGCCATTTCATGGTAGAAAGATATACGAATTCGAATTTCTGTAGTAAATTTTAATAATTCGACTCGTTGTTGGCTCGTATATCTTTCCATCATGAAATGGCAAATCTTACTGAAGAGAAATGTCAAAAGAGCTTCTTCTAAACGTGAACATGTGCCGCGTTGTCATTATCCTTGCACTTCATAATTGATGTCCTTAAAAAGGACCCTTTTTAAAATTCTGAAATAAATACTAAATTTTCGTCAATTTATTATAAATGTTCTTGCAAAATTTCAAGATGGTATTTTGATGGCATGATATTTTAAAAAATAATTTTCTAAATTTTTATTTATTGTATTGAAAAAAAATATTTTATTTTTTCTACAGTAAAAGTTGCTATACTTTTTTAATGTATGTGCAACTCTGATTTCTAAAATGGCGTCAGTTTTATCATATTGAATCTACACGGAGGGAAATAAAATTCTAAAACTCGAGAATAATTCGATTAGAAAGAAAAATAGTAGAATTTGACTAATATCAATGTCATCTGGATATTGAGAAAGCAATAATTTGCGTTCTTAGTTGTCAAAAAAGTAAACAAACTTTATTCAACTGGATTTACAGAAGTTAATTTATTGATTATTAAAAACCAAAAAGAACACGCAAAATTGTTGCTGTATTCATCGCAAAGAGAACACGTGTTCATGTACTGTTGTTGTTTTCATCGATATTGCTCTGTCTGTATGCTTTGTTTTGCGAGGTCGCCATCTGTTTGTTAGTCTGCCTGTCTGTCTGTTGAAAGTAACTAAGCCAAAATTTTCTAGATATTCAGACATTAAGTTCTTAGGTATCAAAAAAGTAACTAAGTTCAATTTGTCTGGATTGCAAATTGTTTTCTTCTTAGGTATCAAAAAACGGCATGATATACAATGTTTGCATGTGTGTGTTTTCACTAATAGAACAACAAAGCACAGCCAGACATTAAGCGTCTGTGTATGTATGAATGTTAAAGATATAAATAGAAAAAATGATTTTTCCTACGAATATTGGTATGGTTTCAGTTCGTAAATTAAATTTGGGTTCAATTTTGCATAAATACCAAGTTGATTTCATTCCATTGTTTTCTAAATACGGTAAAAGGCTTCAGAATAATATACAGAGATTAAATTAAATAATAATAATAAAAATAAAATAATATGCTTATGGGTAACGTGCGGAGGGTTTTATACATAACCAACAGAAGAGCAAAAAGTGTCTAAGGTAAGTTTTAGAATAATATACAGAGATTAAATTAAATAATAATAATAAAAATAAAATAAGCAATTCAATTACAGTAAGTATTCAAAGAAGTCATTTACTATACAAAAATGCATATAGGTAATAAAGTTCTAAATAAACAATAAATTAACTCGACTATACTTTTTTTTTATTGTACCCTACACTAAGAGTGAAAAGGTATATTCAGTTTGGTACGCCGTTTGTAATACCCAGAAGGAAGCATCTCCGGTATGGACAAGTATATATATTCTTGATCAGCATGATCTCCTGAGTCAATTTAGCTATGTCCGTCTGTCCGTCCGTCTACCTGCATGTCTGTCTGTCCTTCTGTCTGTGTGTTGAAATCACGAAAAAGTAGAAGAGCTAGAGCAATCAAATGTTCTATTAGATTTAGATTACTTATATATCTAAGCTGTCTGAACAAGAAAATTGGCATGATCGGTCTATTGTGACCTGAGAACCGACCACTTATGTTCAAATACCTCATATAAAATGTATATCTACAGATCAATTTAGATCTAGATTTAGAAATATAGAAATATAGATTTAGAAATATATACTGACTCATGCTCAAATACATGAAAATAGTGGTTTCCGGCGAAACGACTTGTGGTTCAACAAAAAAAAATCGAAATTCGGTACACCTACGCATTTGTAAATATGGGTATCAAATGAATGGAAATACTTCAGCGATTGAAAGTTTCTAGTCTCGGGATTCGTATATCCTGGTGACCTATATGGGTTATTCCACGTCAAATCAACTGAAAATTTTAAAATTTTGGCAGCCCCATCTCAGAAATTAATGAAATTTGGTAGGATGGTTTTATGACTTGAAATTAAGAAAAACTCAAAATTTCAGTTTCCTAACTGCAGTGGTTTCAGAGATATGAGTCCTTGAAATATGAAAAACGACATAAAATAAACCCAGCATCATATGTGTGTTTGTTGTTGTCTTCGATTTACTGCTACACATGTGATCGAAGAAAACAATAAGAAAACACATGCACAGTTTAGACCAAAAAAAAAAACGCGAGTCCGTCGTTCAAGAAACACTCTTTTACAAAAAACAACTTGTGATTGTTTTTTGTACAACAATAAGATTTGGTTTTGGCAACCCCAGATTTAAATGACTTAAATAATAGGAAACAATTTACAAAATCTTTAAAAATCTCGTCCGCTTAAAACGAACAGTTTCTTTTTATTAAAAATGAATTTCACATATCAATTTTGTTGCAATCCATTTGAAATACGAGGTCATAAAAAATATTCCAAAGGACTTCGTAGTGTGCAGGACTGGATGGTTATTTTTAATAAAAATGTCAACATTCAAGGAGAAGACTGCCAATTGTGCTGATCATAAAATAGAGGACGAACCAGATACATATTTTGATGAAACACCAGGAACTGAAAAGTTATTTACATCTAAACTAAATGATGTTTTACCATATATATTGGAATCACCTATATCAAAAAGAAAATTGCGTGGAACTGAGTACCAAATTAAAAAATACCAAAAAGTATCTTCAGCAATAAAGAAAAAATTGTTTTGTGGTATAAGTTCTGAAACTTCCACTTCTCATGTATGTCCTGAATCAGAAATTATTAAACAATTAAAAGAAAAATTTAACGCAACTACAAAAATAGTGAGAAAATTCAAATTCTGACTATATTACCGAAAAGTTGGACCATACAAAAATTAGAAGACGAGTTTAATATTACGAATTTTATGGCACGCAAAGTTAAAATGTTAGTCATGGAAAAGGGTATCCTAAGAACTCCAAATCCTACACCAGGAAAGTCATTAGCAACTAAAGTCATTGATGAGGTGAAATCATTTTATGAAAACGACGTTAGCAGGCCCATGCCAGGATACAAATATTTCGTGACTATAAGAGAAGACGGAGTGAAAGTGCAAAAAATAAAAAGGCTTCTGCTTGCGAATTTACGCGAAACGTTCGCAATGTTCCAAGAAAAATACACAGAGCTAAAAATCGGATTGTCAAAATTTTGTGAACTATGACCAGCAAATGTTATTTTTGCCAATGCAAGTGGATATCATAATGTCTGCGTATGTAAAATGCATCAAAATGTTAAACTAATGGTTAATTCTTTAAATTTGAAAAACTTGAGGGACAACATTAATGAGATTCAGCTCGCATCATATAATGATTACTTGAACGAAATGATTTGTGCTCAGTCGTCCCCAAATTGCTATCTGGGTAAGTGCAATGAGTACACTGGAATATCTAGTTTTAAGGATAAAGTGCTTAAATTGTTTGAAGAAAATAATATGGATGAACTTATTTACAAACAATGGGTCAGTGTTGACAGGGATAGTTTAGAAACTCTAATTAAACCTGTGGACCTTTTTTTGGATACTCTTCGCGATAAATTACAACTACTATTAGCACATTCGTTCATTGCAAAGGAACAGTCTGCATTTCTCAATGAGAAAAAGAACTCATTGAACGAAAATGAATTCGTGGTAATATGTGATTTTTCGGAGAATGCTACATTTGTTGTGCAGGATTCGGTTGAGGGATACCATTGGAATAATTCGCAAGCCACATTATTTCCAATTGCTATTTATTATCATTCCAAAGGCACATTGCAACATACGAACTTTATAATTATATCGGAATGTCTAACACATAATACCGTTGCAGTACACTTGTTCCAGAGGCACCTTGTCACATTTTTAACCAATCAATTCAAATTAACACCCAAGAAAATTATACATTTCTCGGAAGCGGAATATAGTTACCCCAGATTATTTGTTCTTTTTAAAGCATAAAATAAAGTCTTAATGGATTTTATAATTCAATGACATACAAAGATAATAAATACAAAATTTTAAAATAAAAATTTCATATGAAAACTTCTACTTTATAAAACATTTTTATTAATAACTCGCGAACAAGCCCGAACACCATTCTGAAATTTTGACAGTTTATTAGCAAAAGGATACTCTTTAACATAAATTTAAAAAAAAGAGAGTTATTGAGATAATCCTTTCTTAATATTATTATGAATATCTACCTATGGTCACCCTAATATTAAAAATTTGAATATTCCCACTTTTGATCAGTTTTATAACTTTTACATGGCCGTTTAAATGGTTTCGGTAAGTTAACTATTTACTAAGTTATAGTAATTTAAGCTAAGTAGTGCAACTTTGTGCATTTTTTGTGAGTTTTTCATATTTCAAGGACTCATATCTCTGAAACCACTGCAGTTAGGAAATTTTGCGTTTTTCTAAATTTCAAGTCATAAAACCACCCTACAAAATTTCAATAATTTCTGAGATGGTGATGCCAAACCTTCGGTTGATCTGACGTGGAATCACCCATATACCTCTTTTAATGGTAACCACACATATGTGTAGGGTATTTATAGTCGGCTTAGACCGACTATAATTTCTATAATCCATAATAACACCTATTTTAAAATTTGCCATGTGATCTAACCTTCCCAACTGGTTTTATGTTAGCTTCGAAATAATTGCTTTTAGTTACTTTCAACATATCGACAGACAGACATACGAACAAACAGATGGGGCTGACAGACGGACAAAGTAAAACAAAACATAATAGCGACAAAGCAAGATCGAAAAAACAACAACAATACGAACATGTGTTCATTAAATTTTGGAACGAAACCAACAACAACATTTTTGATACCTAAGAAATTAATAACCGAATTAAAGACTTATTCTACTTAGTTACTTTTTTGATGACTAATAAATTAATAACTGAATCCAAGAATAATTCTACTTAGTTATTTTTTTGATACCCAAGAAATTAATAACTGAATCCAAGAATAATTCTACTTAGTTACTTTTTTGACAACTAAGAAAATCCATTTCTTGAAATTACGAATTTTTCGGTTTAGCTGTATATAACTCCGTATACTTCTTGATTCCTTCTGGATTTTAGAACTTTTTTCCCCCCGTGTGGGAAATTTTAAATATAGTGTTATTATGATAGTTAGGATTATCAAAATTATAGTCGGTCTAAGCCGACTATAAATACCCTACACATATGTGTGGTTAACATTCAAAGTGGTATATTGGTCACCAGGATATTTACAAAATTTCAATCGCTGAAGAATTTCCATTCATTTGATACCCATATTTACAAATGGGTAGGTGTACCGAATTTCGATTTTTTTTTTTTGGGAACCACAAGTCGTATCGGCGGAAAACATTATTTTCATGTATATGAGCATGACTTCAATATATAATTGACCAAAAAAGTTTATCTAATCACGTATACAATAAAATTGATCTGTAGATGTAAATTTAATATTTGAATATAAATGGTCAGATCACAGGTCACAATCGACCGATCTGCCCAATATTTTTGCACATACAGCGTAGGTCTATAAGTAATCTAAATTATAAGTTTCATTTATCTAACTCATCAATTTATTAAGAAGTAGGGATTTGAAAGACAGACATACGGACATCGCTAAATCGACTCAGGAGGTCATGCTGATCAAGAATATATACTTTTCCATTCCGGAGATGCTTCCTTCTGGGTGTTACAAACGGCGTACCAAACTCACTCTTAGTGTAGGGTATAAAAATGTTGAGCTTTGCAAATTTTCTTTATACATATTGATTGTCATACAAAATAAGTTTTGTATTTTTGACAAATATTTCATTCACGTATTTCTCAAAAGATGTATATTATAATTAATATTGACGTTTTACTTACGTTGAAGATCATGTCGCCGTTTAAGATCACATATATATATATATATATATATATATATATATATATATATATATATCAAGCGCGGATCCAGGGGTGGGTCGATGGGGGCGATCGCCCCCCCCAAAAAAAGTCGCACTTTTGAATTTTTCTAACAAATTTTCAAAAAAACACAATATGAAAAAAATGCGCCTAATATTCAGAATTTTGCGCCTTTTTAAATGAGCGGAAACTATAGAGAAAGGCGAAAAATTTCCAAAAAATCAGAAAATTGCAAATTTTGCGCCTCTATAGAAGGGCGCAAATATACAGAAAGGCGCAAAATTTTCAAAAAAGCATAAAATTGCAAATGCGCCTTATTTACGAAATGTTTGCGCCTCTATAGAAGGGCGCGATATATAGAGAAAGGCGCAAAATTCTCAAAAAAGCATAAAATTGCAAATGCGCCTAATTTACAAAATTTTTGCGCCTCTATAGAAGGGCGCAAAATGTTCAAAAAAGCATAAAATTGCAAATGCGTCTTATTTACAAAATGTTTGCGCCTCTATAGAAGGGCGCAAAATATACAGAAAGGCGCAAAATTTTCAAAAAAGCATAAATTTTCAAATGCGCCTTATTTACAAAATGTTTACGCCTCTGTAGAAAGGCGCAACATTTTCAAAAAAGCATAAAATTTCAAATGCGTCTTATTTACAAAATGTTTGCACCTCTATAGAAGGGCGCAAAATATACAGTAAGGCGCAAAATTTTCTAAAAAGAATATAATTTCAAATGCACCTTATTTACAAAATTTTTGCGCCTCTATAGAAGGGCGCAAAATATAGAGAAAGGCGCAACATTTTCAAAAAAGCATAAAATTGCAAATGCGTCTTATTTACAAAATGTTTGCGCCTCTATAGAATGGCGCAAAATATACAGAGAGGCGCAAAATTTTCTAAAAAGTATAAAATTTCAAATGCGCCTTATTTACAAAATGTTTGCACCTCTATAGAAGGGCGCAAAATATACAGAAAGGCGCAACATTTTCTAAAAAGCATTAAATTGCAAATGCGCCTAATGTACAAAATTTTTGCGCCTCTACAGAAGGGCGCTAAATATAGTAAAAGAATTTTTAGGCCTTTTGAAAAGACCGGTAACTACAGAGAAAGGCGCAAAATTTTCAAAAAAATAAACACAAAATGGAAAAAGCGCTTAAAATGCAGAATACGTGCGGCTTTTAAAAAGATCGCAAAATATAGAAAAAGGCGCAAAATTTTCAAAAAAAAAAAACAATTAATTTACAGAGTAAATATGCGTCATACTCATTTTTGGTTTGTTTTGATAATTTTGCGCTTGTAAAGACGATAAAATACTGTAAGTTATGCGCTGTTTTAATTTTGATTGTTATTTGAATAGTTTACGCCTTTTTGAGCTTTTCTCTCTACATTGCGCCTTGTGTAAAAATAACTAACTATTTCCAGATTACTAATATTCTGTAAATTACCTTTTTAATTGTTCGCTTTTTTTAAATTTTACGACTTAAAAAAAACTTTTTGACATTTTAATCTTCGTTAAAATTGCCCAAAATATCGGGTAACTTTTATTTTAAAGTTGACTTTAAATTGTCTACGAATATGCGCCATTGTATTTTGGCAAAGATTCTGAAGATTACACAATTCGAGTTTTAAGTGTTTTGAGATCTATATCAAAATGTCCCAAGACAAACATTTTAGGCAGTTTAGACAGTTTAGAAATATTTTTTCGACATATTTTCAAAATAGATAGGCGGAGTTTGTATGACGAGCTGTCTGCCCGATCCCAAAATATGCGGTGAATCTGTCATTAAAATTCCACAAAATTTTACAACCTGCTATACACTTCCCAAAATATTCCATTTATCTGTGTGTTGGCCGGAAATATTCCTGAAAAATGACATAAATTTTGTCTCGGGATATCAATATTAAATCGAATTTAAACATTATAGGCGCATATCCATAGACAATTTTTATTTTTAAAAAAATATACATATTTTTTTGTATATCTTCGTTGTACAACTATAAGTCTAAATACCATTTTTGATAGTTTGATAAAAGTTCGACAATTCATATTTTTAGATGTGTTGGTGTATTTTTCATAATTAAAAATCAAATATTCACAAAATATAGTTTTTAAATATGTCCAATCGGCACTGCGTTAAAAGGTTATGATTGTTTCAAATTATAATTGAAGAAGTTATTAACAAAAAAAAATCGATATTGAAATTCAAATATTTTTGGTTTTCGAAATATGCTGTTAAGTGAAAATAATCATTAAAATACATTGTGTATATCTGAAGTAGTTTTCCAACGAGATGTCGGTATTGATCACCTTTAATATAATACACAAATTGAATTTTGTTTCCAAAGGATACTGAGATATGTACACCTTCCTAAAATCAGAGACCAAAAATAATTAATTTTTTCAAATTTATATGTAAAAAGTCATTGTAAGAAATGATGGCACTGTAAAACAAAGGGTACCATTAGATAACATTCGATGAACATTTTTAATTTATTGTCTGATTTTTATTATAGGTTAAATTTTAAAGTATTTTTTAATAATTATAATTGAGAAATATAAATAAAAGTTTGATTAATATTATTAAAGTCAAAAATAATTATTTTTGATAAATACTTTCAAAATTCAAATATAATTTTTATTTTAGATACATATTTATTAAAACCAAAATTAATTATTATTTTTGATATATATATGTAAAAAAAAGTCTTTACTCCTACCAAAAAATCTCCAAGCAAACAAACAAATTGGCTGACCTTTAGATAACCGGATGAAGTGAAATATTTTTTCTTCAAACTATCCCCCATGTTTGGGTCCCAGACTAAATTGGAGCTCGGTCGTACTTGTGGTACCCCAGATAAATCGAAACTTTATACACCTACCTATATGAACATGTAGGTACTGAAATGAAAGATATTGATCGCACGATTAATATGTTATTATGTTCATGATCCGATAACCCCAGTAACCTCAGGACCTCTTTTAGTTTTAACAACTGAGTTCATTTTATACACGAATAATACTTTTGTATTTATGTTTTAAAAAATAAAAAAAAATAATATTTTATAAAAAAATTTCGTCTGCGGCGCTTCTTCGATATTACTTGCCAACGAAATATTATAATTAACTGTTGGGCCACTTCTAGGAAATTAAAAAAAAACTTTCAGCGTTACCTATTCATTTCAAAATTTTCTTCGTCATTTTGATAAATAATTAAATATTTTTCTCAACAATCAGCATTTCATTTTTATTTTATTTTTTACATAATTACAAATCCAAAGCTTTGGTTATTAGATCATAAAAATAACCATATAATTACAAATGTGGCATTATTACATTTCATTTGAGTACCTATATGATCAAATATGTAGATGCACCGGATATCGTTTTTTCTAGGGTACCAAAGATCCGACCGCACCCTATATTTTTTTTGTTTTTTAAGCAAATAAAACGGTTGATTTAAAGAAAAAAAGTTGCTTTAAAGAAGTACAGTTGTGTAAAATATAAAGCACAGAAAATATAAAAAAGGGCACAAAATAAATTTTTGGGGCGCATTTTAGAAAAAAAGGGAAGAAAGGCGCAAAAAAATCAATCGCCCCCCCCAAATCATACTTCTGGATCCGCCCCTGATATATATATATATATATATATATATATATATATATATATATATATATATATATATATATATATATATATATATATATATATATATATATTTATATATATATATATATATATATATATATATATATATATATATATATATATATAATTATATATAATGCTTATATATATATATGCTTTTTTATATTAATATTTTTTTGTTAGTTTAAAACATACATGTAGGAATGATATCAACGACGTTTGAATAAAAACACAAATTATTTTCTATTTTCTATAAAAGTTTATTTAGCGCCTTATAATGTATCTTTTTATTATCGTCTCGTTTTTAGTCCCCTTCGTCTAAAATTGGTGTAACGTATTTAAAATATTTTTTCGTTTCGCTCTTTGATTCGAACGTTTGTTCAATAATTTTATTTTGCCAACTATTTTTTTAATATACAAAAAATTATTTTTTTTAACTTCGCGTATGTTTTATATGAAACAACCCTCAAAACAAGCGTACTCAACGTTTCGTTTGATACATGAATTAAAAATTGTAATCTCACGTTATTCAACCGATTTTGAAACAAATTGTTGCCGATATTGTTGTTACCGGGAAATAAATGATCAGGTCGTTAATATAATAAATTGTCGCCCGCTCGAGCTTAATGGCGGCCGTGTGAAACTATCTCCTAATATTCTAAAAATTCTGTCACCCAAATGCCTTCGTTAAAGGTCACTAAAGTTTCACTAAAGATCACTAAGTTTTGTCTAATTTCTCAAGTGTCGCCAGTCCATGATTCTCTGTCCGTCTTACACCACCCCTATACTCATTTTGGATTAGTTAAAGATAAAATGTCAATATTTAATATATATTATATTAAACATTTCGGATATGTCCAAATCTTTAAAATCACACTATCTGGAAAGAGCTAATAACTTAAAATTGTGTTGTTTCACCATACCATGCATATTGGTGTTAAATAAATACGGAATGTAGTTAAAATAAATGAAGATGTGTATCTTTATATTTCGGACGTATTAAAAAAGACAAAATGTAATAATTTTCAATATGTATTAAATGTATTAATTGTAGCAGTAAAATTATGTAGTTAATTGCATACAAAATAACTATATCAATAATAATAACTATATCAATAAAAAAGGAATTTATTTTAAAGAAATTTTTCTTCCTATTAATAAAGTTTTTTTTCGTTGTATATATACTAGCAGGACATGTGCACAGCTTCACCGGTGCGAAGTTTTTGTATATATTTTTTTGAACTGATTATATATTAGTACAATAAGAAGTGATTATTTTACAGTTCAACAAAATTAAAATTACGTAGATAATCAAAAGGTCAGTTTATAAAAAAGTAAAAATTAAAAAATTAAAATTTCAATTCATATTATTCTTTATTCAAGATTTATTTGTACATTTGTTTTACATGATTATGTATGCAATTTAGTGACTTAGCTAATGAGCTACTACAACTATGATATATTATTTTAATATTAATGCTTTGTTGTTTTTTAATTTATACAATTATTAATTTATACAATTATTATAGAAGGATATAAAAAAAAATAAAAATATCACTGACTTCAGTCAGTTTCTAATCTACTTAGTTAGAAAACGGGTTTTTAATTCCAAAAAGTAATCACCAATTTTTGAGCAGAATCGTGAAGTTCGTCTGTGGAGACGTACCAATCGCTGTTTAAAAACATTCTAAGTATTTTTTTTTTTTCGACTCAAATTTTTAGTGGTAAACTCTAGCAGCACAATGTAAATAAATATATAAATATATATATATATATATATATATATATAAATCGCCCCCTGTAAGAACGACGTCTGGATCCGCCCCTGTGACCTATATACCACTTTGAATGGTAACTACATAAGTGTAGGGTATTTATAGTCGGCTTAGACCGACTTATTTTCACAATCATTGAACAAAAAAAATATGTTTAAACAATTTTATGGTCACGATACTAAACGGAAGAACGAACAGAGGGGTGGATGGACAGTGGGACACAAGGACATAGGGATAGAGGGACAGTGGGTGGACGGACAGAGTGATAGTGGGATGAACGGATGGACGGAGGGATGGAGATAAGACAACAAAGTGTCGTCAACTACGACAAATGCAACAAACCGCAAAATTGTTTTCCCATGCATATCAAAAACAAAACGTAAACAAACTGTCGTCAACTATAACAAACCACACGATGCACCCGCCAAACCACACGCAAAACCACATGAGGCACGCAACTCCCGACGCACGCACCAAAACCACACGAGGCACGCACGCGCCTAACCGCAAAACCGCAAGCAGCGCTGCTGATTTGTCCCAGAACATACGTTCTGTACATACTTCGTTTCGTAGGAAAACATTATTTTCAGGTATTTGAGCATGAAGTCAATATATATTTGAACAAAAAGTTTACTAAGCACGTATACAGTAAAATTGATCTGTAGATGTAAATATTATAAGAGGTATTTGAATATAAGTGGTCAGATCACAGGTGACAATGGACCGATCTCGCCAATTTCATTTATATAACTCTTCAATTTTTAAAGTTGTAGGGATTTCAACCGACATCCCTAAATCGAAATCGCTAACTCGACTCAGGAGGTCACGCCGATCATGAATATATATACCATACTGGAGACTTTCTTTTGGGTGTTACAAACGGCGTACCAAACTGATTATACCCTTTCACTCTTAGTGTTGGTTATAATAATATACAAATTGTGTTACAAAAAGTACAAATTGTAACTAATAATATAATAGTATATAATTTAATAATTTAATTGTTCCTGAATGTTTTTCTAAAATTATTGTGAAAAGCCGACGCGGATTTTTCATCAAAAAACCACAACTAAAAAATCAGTGCTTCTATTTTCAAACAGAATTCGGCATGTTTTTTTTTTACAACAGCCTCCGCGAATTCCTTGCCTACGCTATGTGCTGTACTGATGTTGTAATGTAACTGTTTCAAACACAAAGCGAGCCTGGATCGTCTGGTTAACGACTGCTGGAGCAATTGTGGATTCATTGATGTTGTCACTTGTACTGAAACCAATTATTAATGTATGCATTTATATGAATTCAAATATTATTAATACCCACTGCGCATATTTAAAGATTTTTAATAAAAATGGATAAAAAAAATATATTTTATTTTATTTTCAGAATTTCTTTCCAAAAATATTTAGATATGTTTTTATGCAAGTATACTACTTTTTGAACTAAAACAACTGATATATTTCTCTGGTAACATATTTATATTCAGATCGTTCCAAATTAAGTTTTCCTTGAACATATATATGTTTCGGTTCAAATATTTATTTTGTTTGGATGTATCACTTGATCTTTCCAAATCAAGTCTTTTTATAATAAAAATGGATAAAAAAATATATATTATTTTATTTTCAGGATTTCTTTCCAAAAATATTTAGATATGTTTTTATGCAAACATACTACTTTTTGAACTGAAACAACTGATATGTTTCTCTGGAAACATATTTTTATTCAGATCGTTCCAAATCAAGTTTTCCTTGAACATATTTATGTTTCGATTCAAATATTTATTTTGTTTGGATGTAGTAATTATTGTGTTTCTATTAGAACATACACCATTTTAAGGGGCAACATTAAAATGTTTCCGTGATTTCATAATGTAAATCAGAGCTCATTACAGCAGTGTACAAGTCTCAATTCATCCCTGTCTACGAATGATTACAAAGTCTTGCTCTTTTTCTTTCATTGGAACATAGCGTCACTATCATGCCAAAGGGGCGAATGTGCAATTTTTGACATTTGCGTTTTTTTACATTTTTGAATGTAGTTTATCCTCAAGTATGCTGTGCCAAAATCGCGTGTCATTTTGTTGGATATTTCTAGCCACAAAAGACAAAACCAAAAGGGCGAATTTGAAAATTTGAAAAATTGAAAATCTTGTCATGCCAAAAGGGCGAGTGTTTTCGTTTTTTTGCCATAACTTTTTATTGGAATAAGATAAAATAGTGGTGTACAGGCATTTATTGTTTGTATTCAAAGCACCTATCGTTCTGCATCATCAATTAAAAATATTTTGACAAACATTAATTTGCAATTTGTTATTTGCAGGAAACAATTTTAAGCAAAATATTTTTAAATAATGATGCAGTTCGATAGGTGCTTTAAAAACAAACAATTAATACCTTGACACCACAATTTTATCTTGAACCAATAAAAAATTAAAGCAAAAAACGAATAAATTGGAAAAATTGAAAATCTTGTCATGCCAAAAAGGGCGAATCTTTTCATTTTTTGCTATAACTCTTTCCTGCAAATAACAAATGGCAAATTAATGTTTGACAAAATATTTTTAATTAATTATGCCAATCGATAGGTGCTTTAATAACAAACAATTAATGCCTCTACATTACTATTTTATCTTGCGCTAATAAAAAGTTATAGCATAAAAATATTTGATCTAGATATAGCCTCACAAAATCCGTATTTATAATTCAGTAGGTTGTCCAAATCTAAAGATATTTCATATACGTTATAATAATTGACGAATAAACTAAAATAACAGAAAAAAATTGAAAAAATATATATATTTTTTTTTTAAAGCACTTCAAACTTTAAAATTAGATTTCCCAACATTTTTAAAAATGCACATTCGCCCCTTTGGCATGACAGTGACGATATGATCTTGTTCTCAGTCTTGTTCTGGCAATACCTTTCTTGCTCTTGCTTGCAAGAATCTTGCAAAATTTTCCTTTTTTAATTTTAAATAAAATATCGAAGACAAATATCTTAAACTGCATATTAATTATGAAATCGAATAGAATTTGAAAACTTATTGTATTTAAGTAACTTATTTTCGATATTTTCAATTTTTTCAACAAAAACTAACTCTCTGAAAATGTTCATATATTATTTTTTTTAGGTTTTAAAAGTTAAATGAAAGAATGCACATAGAACTTAACTTTTATCTTTTTGAAGCGACTTTTGAAGATATTTACCGCTTCAAAAGTGTTTCAAAGACTTTATTTTTAAAATGTTTATATTCTTTAGCACGCTTTCCAATGTTTCTTGTTGTTCAGTAATTCGTAATATCATGAATTCTTTTGAATTTTATGATTGCCTCAAAAACATAATAAATACATTAAAATGATAAAAAAACGCGAGAGTC
Source organism: Dryomyza anilis (assembly GCA_951804985.1). Classification (NCBI taxonomy): domain Eukaryota; kingdom Metazoa; phylum Arthropoda; class Insecta; order Diptera; family Dryomyzidae; genus Dryomyza; species Dryomyza anilis. The sequence goes on along the minus strand of OX638135.1, from coordinate 31,857,652 downwards.
TTGCTTTTCGAGAATTTCTTGCAGTGTTAGTCTTGCACTTGCTCTTCTTCTTGCATTTCTTATCTTGCTCTTGTTCTTGCAAGAAAATCTCGATCTTGTTCTCGCTCTTGTTCTTGCAAAAAATGCAAGAACAAAATGCAAGAACAAGATGCAAGAACAAGAATTTTTTCTAGTTTTTCACTAGTATATTGGTACAAAACGAAATTAATGTGCCATTAAGAAATTTATTGTATAATTTTTATACCCTACACCTATGAGGTACAGGGTATATTAACTTTGTGCATATATTGTAACGCCCCTTAGGAGGCGTGTCCGGTATGGAAAAGTATATATATTCTTGATCAGCATCACTACCCGAGTCCGTTTAGCCATGTCCGTCTGTCTGTCTGTCTGTCTGTCCGTCTTGCTGTCTTGCTGTCCGAATACAGAATAACTTGAGAAATACTGATCAGAATGCGATGAAATTCGTCTCAATATATTTTAGCCAAAAGTAGGAACTGTGTTTGAAAATGAGCCAAATCGGTCAACGGACACGCCCACCTCCCATACAAGTCACTTTTATATAACTCTTTCGGAACTAATAACTCGAAAAGTATTCAAGGTATAGTTATAAAATTTAAAATGTATTGTTAGAATTCACCTTAAAATATGTGGTCCAAAAATGGGCGTGATCCGCTCACTTTTTTTTTTCATTATTTCCCGGTTTTTCATAGTGGAAATTTGATCCGTAAATTATTAAAATCAAATCTATGAAATATTAGCCTTTCAAAATTTTAAATATTGGCGTGGTCCGCCCATTTTTCAAATATTTTTTTTTTAGTTTTTTTATACTTTATATAATTTTTTTAATTTATGGGGATATATGACGAAATTTCTGATATATGAATAATATTCTGAGGGTTAATATCCCCACCAAAGATGCAGGGTATTCCATAGTCGGGCCCGAACGACTATAAAAATCCGCCCCATGTGACCGAACTTACCCATGTGACCTAACTTTCCCAACTCGTTTTTAATGTATTTTTATGTTTTCCTGAATTAACTTTATTTATTTTTGTTTTAATGAAATAATTAATTAATATTCAAAGTACACTAATTTCAAACTAACTGCTTTATAATGGTCTAAATCTAAATCAGTAAAAATTAGAAATTATAGTGCCATTTTTTTTTAGCTAAAATTTGAATTTATATTAAACTTGAAATTTTGAATTAAATATAAATTTTTTTAGTGAAAAATTGAAATTGAAAAATTGATGTTTTTTTTTGAAAAATAAATTATTAATTAAGTGTAATGTTTAGTTTAAAAGTTAAGTTTTAGCAAAAAAAAATATTTTAAGTAAAAAATAGAATTTTTTAATTTAAACAATAAAAAAAAAATTTACAATAGAAAAAAGTTAGTTTGTAATGACAAATTTAATTTGAATTAAAATTAAATTTTCAGTGAAAAATTGAATTTTCAGTTAAAATTAAAATGTGTTAAGAAAATTAAAATGTTATAGAAAAGTTAAATTTGTAGTAAAAAAATTGAATTGAAATATTAGTGCAAAATTAGATTTTGAGTGACAATTATAAATGTGGTGAAAAATATAATTTTCGTTGAAAATTTCAATTTTTAATAAAAAAAAAAAATTATTAGTGACCAATTTAATTTTTAGTGAAAATGGTTTTTTATTGTTATTTACTGTTTCATAGTATTTAATGCATTATAATATGTACATACAAATTTAACTTTTAAAATGCAACATTCAAATGATATAAAGCAACACTGAATACGCAAGCGGTGCGCTGCAACGTCCATGTTATTGCAGGGCACACATGACAACAACAGAAACTGATAGTTTCATGTGTTTTGTTGCTATAGGTCTTACGCAGTCGCGTTGAACAATTCACAAACCATTGCTGTCGTTTCTGAATATGAACACAACAGTAATTCGCAGATACCGAACAATGACCTACACTAAGAGTGAAAGGGTATATTCAGTTTGGTACGCCGTTTGTGACACCTAGAAGGAAGCATCTCCGGTATAAAAAAGTATATATATTCTTGATCATGTGTTTTGTTGCTATAGGTCTTACGCAGTCGCGTTGAACAATTCACGAACCATTGCTGTCGTTTCTGAATATGAACACGACAGTAATTCGCAGCAACCGAACAATGACCTACACTAAGAGTGAAAGGGTATATTCAGTTTGGTACGCCGTTTGTAACACCCAGAAGGAAGCATCTCCGGTATAGAAAAGTATATATATATTCTTGATCAGCATGACCAGTTTTCGTATACCCTGGTGACCTATATACCACTTTGAATGGTAACCACACATATGTGTAGGGTATTTATAGTCGGCTTAGACCGACTAAAATTTTGATAATCCTAACTATCATAATAACACCTAATATAAAATATCCCTACTTTAAAATTTACCATGTGATCTAACCTTCCCAACCCGAACGACTGTCGACTATTTTGCAACAACCGAACATCGACTATCGGCAGTTGTGTTTGATTGCCTCGGCCATACTGTCGAAATAAAATATCTGGCAACCTTGGCTTTTTGTAGAACTTGTAAAACTTCAAATAATACTTTTGTTCATTCTAACTTTTTCAATCTAATAAAGAACATTAATAAATATTCTGAGCTATTAATTTTCAAGAGGTTATGGACCCGGAGGACTTCTAGTAACATTGAATTTGAACGCTGATCTTTGGTACGAGTTTTATTATCGCATGTGTTGCGTAAAATAGTAATTTCACAGGATTTGTATGGAGTATTTGCATTAGTTACGAAATTGTTCAAATGGCGGCAAATGAGTCACAAATTGAAAAACTGCGTGGTAGCGAGAATTACCACACGTGGAAATTTGCCATGCAAAATGTTTTGGAACTGATGGATCTAGATGGTTGTATTTCGCTGCCGGTTACAGAAACAGTTGCAGGAAAACTTCGAAAGGTAAAAGCAAAATTAGTTTTGTCTATACATGAATCGGCTTATGTGCACATTCAAAATGAGACGACTTAGTCTGCGATTTGGGAAAAATTGCAATTGTTGTATGAAGACAATGGACTTACCCGTAAACTCATATCAATTCGATTAGAAGACTGTGAATCAATGACGGATTACGTGAATAAGATTATCCGCTGGTCCAATAAATTGGCCAACATAAAATTTCCTATTTCCCCTGAATGGCTTGGTGCTATTATGCTAGCTGGATTTAGTGATGATTTCAAACCTTTTATTGTGGGTATTGAAAGTAGTGGCACCGATATTACTGGAGAACCAATCAAAGCAAAATTGCTCGATTGTGATTATGTCAAACCGAAAACTGAAAATGCTTTCTTTGGTGCAAAAAGTAAAATCATTAAAAACAATGTTTCGAAAGGAAATTTGCGATGCTATGAATGCGGTAAAAAAGGTCAATTGGCGAAGAATTGTCACACTAAGAAGAAGCCGATAAGCGAAGGTAAAAAAAAGAGAATCGAGAAATGCATTCAGTGCTGTGTCATTGTCATGTGGACTTGGAAGCAACCCAGAGTGCTGGTTCATTGACACCAAATAAAGATTGGTTGTCAGAATTTAAAAAATCACCAATTACTGAAATTGTTGACGCAAATAATGAAAATATGTTAGTGGAAGGAACTGATCATGGTACATTGCGGTTGAAACAGCGGGACATCGATGTCAGAGACGTATTGTCAGTAGCGCAAATGGTAACAAGGTGGTATTCAATCATGATGGATGCAGCGTCTACGATGGCAGTGGAAAACTTTTGGTCAAGGCAGCATATTCACCAGGTTTATAAAATCTGAGGACAGTTGGATTCATGTTTGATTGCAAAGTCGTCGTCGAAATTAATGACGTGGCACAGGCGTTTAGGACATATTAATTATGTTGATTTGTGTAAAATGAAAAACGGAGCAGTATAAGGTGTTGTATTCAGTGAAAAAGAAGCAGCGTTTTGAGTAACTGTGAAACTTGTCTTAAGGGTAAGCAAACCATTCAAACACATAGGAACACGCTCAACGAATTTATTAGATTTAATTCATTCGGACCTATGTGGCCCAATGGAAGTACAATCGATCGAGGTGCCAAATATTTTTTGTCGTTTATAGACGATTATTCACATAAATTATTTGTGTACTTCTTGGAATCGAAATCGGATGTTTTAAATAAGTTTAAACAATTTAAACAAATGGTTGAGACACAAGTCAATCGAAAAATTAAAATTATTCGGACCGACAATGGCACCGAATACGTTTGGAAGGCCTTTCAATCATTTTGCAAACATGCTGGCATTGTGCATCAAACTACGAATACTTATACGCCTGAACAAAATGGAATAGCAGAGAGATTCAACCGAACAATTGTCGAGCGGGCCAAGTGTATGATTTTCGATGCAAAATTAGACAAATCGTTCTGGGCAGAAGCGGTCAACACGGCGGTGTACATAATGAACAGATCTACAAATATTTTGCATGCTAACAAAACACCGGAGGAGTGTTGGACTGGAGTAAAAGTAAATTTGAGTGGTATGCGAATTTTTCGATCGCCTGTGAATGTTCACGTGCCTAAACAGACGTAAGTGGGATTCTAAATCGAAAAAGATGGTATTTGTTGAATATTGTGTTACAACAAAAGGTTATCGTTGTTTCAATCCGATAACTAAATAGATCGAAAAAAACCGTGATGTGGTGTTCATGGAAACGGAAATAATTGACTGCGCTCCGGTTAATAGTAATGATCCTTATCGTTTCAGTGAGGGATTTGATGGAAACGTTATCCACGTCACAAAATGAAATTGTCATTCCATGTGGTGAAAACGAAGAGGCAAATGGTATTGAAGCAAACGTTGTCAGCGAAGATTCGTATAGTGATGGTTCGACTTATACAGACGCAGAAGAATCTGTGTACGTTTCTGAAATTCCGATTACACCTTCACAAGATTTACGAAGATCGCAACGAAATCCAGTACCTCGGAATTTCGATGACCATGTAACTTATGTGACACATATGAATGATGAGAACATTGATCCAGAAACCGTTGAAGAAGCTATGGCGCGAAAAGATGGCAAATAATGGAAAGTTGCCATGGAAAGCCAAATACAATCCCTGGCTGAAAATAAAACTTGTCAGATTGTCGATTTACCACCTGGACGTAAGGCCATAAAATCAAAGTGGGTATTCAAAACTAAACACAATACAGATGGTGAAATTATTCGTTACAAGACCAGATAGGTAACTACGTTGATGATATATTGATTTTTAGCGAGATGTCGAGCTTTGAGACAGATTGAAGGCGGCGTTGAATAGTGCATTCAAAATGAAGGATTTGGGTGTGGCCAAAAATTGTATCGGTCTTAATATTACGTTCGACAGAAATTCAAATGGAATTTGGCTGGATCAATCGCAATGTATTAGTGATATACTGACGAAACTTCGGATGTCTGATTGCAAACCAGTAACAACGCCAAGCGATCCGAATCAGAAGCTTTGAATTGAAATGTGTAATAGACAGGATAATACGGAAAGGGTTCCCTACCAAGATGCAGTAGGGTAGTCTTTTATATTTAACACAAGGGACTAGACCGGATATTGCATTTACTGTAAATGAAGTCGATTCAATTCCAACTATGGTAAGCCACATTGGATAGCAGTAAAGCGCATTTTTAGGTACTTAAAAGGTACGATCAACTTGAAAATTAATTTTATTGGCACTGATATTTTGAATGGTTTTTCGGACGCTGACTGGGCGTCTGATATTGACAAGCCTCGATCATGTACGGGATACGTTTTCAACATGTGTGGTGGCGCAATATCATGGGGAAGCAAGCGACAACATACCGTAGCATTGTCGAGCACTGAAGCTGAATATATGGCTTTGTCTGCGGCCGTGAAGGAGGCACTGTGGCTCAAGCAATTTTGAAAAGAGATCGATTCAAACTGGACAGATCGATCAATATTGATATCGTGCGATAATCAGAGTGCAATTAAGTTGGCAGAAACTGATATTTTTAGATCCAGATCAAAACATATTGAGGTTAGGCATCATCACATTCGCGATAGAATCAACGATCATTCAATAGATGTCAGATATATACCAACAGAAGATATGGTTGCTGATAGTCTTACAAAAGCTGTTCCAGGAAGCAAACATATGATGTGTGCTAAAGGATGGGTTTAAATATCAAAAATTGAAATTATTAAATATTACTTTAAATTAGAATTAAACTTATAATTTGTTGTTAAATTACACATATTTCAATATTTTAATAAGTGAGGGTGTTGAAATAAAATATCTGGAAACCTTGGCTTTTTGTAGAACTTGTAAAACTTCAAATAATACTTTTGTTCATTCTAACTTTTTCAATCTAATAAGGAACATTAATAAATATTCTCAGCTATTAATTTTCAATACATACACAAACCGAACATCAACTGTTGTTACAATGTGAAAATTTAAATATCAGCAGCAGTAGTCAGTTTTTAAATTTGAATTACTACTGGTGACTGTCATAGTTTTAGTTTTCAGAAATGTGTTACTGGCTACTGCTGTTGTGTTTGAAATAGCAGCAGCAATTTTTGCAAATGTGAAAATTATGACAGCACAGAATAGGCACATTTTCGTTGCTTTTGCTATTGTGTTGGAAGTTATTTAAACCCTGAATTATATACTTATTTTTGAACTATATATTTATCATATATTTATATATACTATACTATTTATATATATATGTATCATATATTTATATATATTTATATATGTTTATCATACAACATTATTCGTATAATGTTGTATGAATTATAATAATGAACTATATGATTAAATAAATCTAAAGTATTTATCGTAAAAATAGATTTTAATCAGTGTAAACTTACAGTCATTTGTAGTACACAATCCAGTAGAAATTGAGAAATAGAATTTTTGACAATTTTTTTTTTATTTGAATCTGAAATAAAATTATTACAAAATTTATATATAATGTTAATTTATTTATTTTCCTGGGGAGTCATTTCTTGATTTTTTAAAAATAAAAATTAGTATTGTAAGTACTCAGTAGAAAAATTTGAGATGTTTACATTCACAATTAAAACGTACGTAATATTAATTACAGTCAAATCCACAGGGGGGGACGAAGGGGGCGATCTAATAGACGCCATGATTTTATCAAACATTTATATTTTTTAAGAAATATTATTACAAAAGTAGTAAATTGTATACTTCTCTGAGTACAACTCTACGTTTACTTTCAAAATATTTCAAGAAAGCCTTACAATACAGTTGAAAAGTATCTGTAATTCTTCTTTATTTAAAAGTTGTCATCGGTTTTTTATTAGATAGGAAAACACATATAATGGAAAGTGCTTGAATTTAAAAATGGCACTAAAAGAAACCATGAAGTATCAGCAACATCGAATAATAAACAATAGAAATATCGCATTTTTTGCTTCACCTTGTTTATTGAAGGTAAATGTGTGCAAATAAGTTATGTCGGGCAATCTACTACTATTTTTGAGTTACTTGAAACTTAGCAGTCATCGAATAATTTCGTTGAAATTCAACATTTTGCACGTAAACCATAAGTTAATTATAGAAAAATTGGGGCTCATTTAAATGTAATGAAATGCTTTTTGTAGTGGTTTGGTCGTTTTTTATTTATTTATTTATTTCATTACATCTACTGGGCTAAAGTCCCTTACAGATTATATTAACATTAAATTGACATGAATTATGATTAATATGAAAATTGGCAATTTAACAATTTAATATATATTCAAATTAATTAAACAATATAAATAAATTAAGCTTAAACTTATGTTCATTTACATTAAAATTTAAAATTGGTGAGAAGCTATTACATAATCTTATGCATCTTGCTATTGGTTCATTAAATGCGTAGTTTGTTCTATGAACATTTTCAGAAAACAAAGGATTTTGCCTTAAAGTTCTGGACGGAACATAAATATTAAAAAGATTTGAGATTTCTGTATAAACCAATTTGCCTGACAACATTTTATATACAAACATTAGCGAAAAATATGTCCTTCGATCTTTTAAAGATTGCAAGCCCAGCAATTTACGTCTGGCATCATAAGACGGAAGACCATCTGGCCAATGCATTTTGTAAAGAGCGTATTTTGTAAATAGTTTTTGAACTCTTTCAATACGATTGGAATGTTCATTAAAATACGGATTCCATATTAGTGAACAGTAGTCTAATATACTACGAACAAGTGACACATATAATACTTTAAGAGTCAACGGATCTTTAAAGTGAACTGTGTTTCTTTTAATGAAACCAAGCATGGAATATGCTTTTGAAATGATATAGTCAAAATGAAAATTAAACCTTAATTTAGAGTCAAATATCACTCCTAAATCTTTTATTTCATATTTACGAACCAATCTATGATTATTTATTGAATAATCAAAAATAAATGGATTAGCACATTTAGAATATGAAACAACATTACATTTGTCAACATTCAAAAATAGATTATTTGAAGTGCACCAGTTTTGCAACATCACTAAATCTTTTTGAAGTTTAAAAGCATCAGATAAATTAGTAATCGTTGAAAACAGTTTGATGTCATCTGCGAACATTAAACATTTCGAAAAAGTTATATGTTGAGGTAAATCATTTATAAATATTAAAAACAATAGTGGCCCGCAATGTGTTCCTTGTGGAATCCCAGAATAGGCGTTAAATATAATTTTAGAAATAGAAGAATCTATTTTAACAACTAATTTTCTGTTTCATAAAAAACTCATAAAAAATTTGAGAAGCGATTCCGATAACCCAAACTTTTTCAGCTTTCTTAAAAGAATAATATGATCGACTTTATCAAATGCTTTTGAAAAGTCTGTGTAAACCACATCTAACTGATGATGTTGCTCCATAGCATTAACAATATAATTAGTTTTAAGGATTAAATTGGAACACGTAGATTTTCCAGGAACGAATCCATGCTGAGAATCACTTATTGCCATTTTTATATGTTCATATAATTTATTTTTAATTATTTGGTCGAATATTTTTGCAAATGAGCATTGCTTTACAATAGCTCTATACCTGATTTAAATATTGGTACAATGGAGCAAAACTTCCAGCAATTTAAAAATGTACCTTTACTTAAACATAAATTGAAAAGTATTGAAATTGGTTTCAAAATATGTTTGAGGCAATTTTTAAAAAATATTGATGGAAAACCATCATTTTCGCTCTTACAACTTGGCTTTAAGCTGGAAATTGCAGATTCAATATCTTCATCAAAAATTTCAAAACTTTGAATATCAAGATTTGGAGAATTGAAATCTAGATTCAATGCTGAATTTTTATGATTTTCATAAACATTTTGGAAAAGTCTTGCAAATAAATCGCAGCTTTCAATAGTATTGCTGGATTTTGAGTTTTCGTATTCCATAATACTCGGAAATCCACTATTTTTGCGTTTATTATTAACATAATGCCAAAACACCGAAGGATTATTTTTCATTTTAGTTTCAATATTCATTATATATTGTTTGTATAAAAATTTGTGTAAAAAATCAAATTCATTTCGCACACGTTCAAAATACAATCGATCTGCCTCGCATTGTGTGTGTTTAAATTTTTTAAAAGCTTTACTTTTAATATTTAACCTTGAATTGAACCATGGCATTTTGTTTTTAGATATATAACTTATTTTTGGAATGAACTCATTTATAGCTGAACTAAACTAATTAAATATTAAATTGTATAACTCTACAGGATCAGTTATATTATTTAAAAATGACCAATCAATCGAATAAATTGGTCGATTCAATATCATTTTTATCATATTTATAAAATTCGAAATTTATACAAAGTGCTTTGTGATGTACACAATAAAAAATTAAAGCAAAAAAACGAATAAATTGGAAAAATTGAAAATCTTGTCATGCCAAAAAGGGCGAATCTTTTCATTTTTTGCTATAACTCTTTCCTGCAAATAACAAATGGCAAATTAATGTTTGACAAAATATTTTTAATTAATTATGCCAATCGATAGGTGCTTTAATAACAAACAATTAATGCCTCTACATTACTATTTTATCTTGCGCTAATAAAAAGTTATAGCATAAAAATATTTGATCTAGATATAGCCTCACAAAATCCGTATTTATAATTCAGTAGGTTGTCCAAATCTAAAGATATTTCATATACGTTATAATAATTGACGAATAAACTAAAATAACAGAAAAAAATTGAAAAAATATATATATTTTTTTTTATAGCACTTCAAACTTTAAAATTAGATTTCCCAACATTTTTAAAAATGCACATTCGCCCCTTTGGCATGACAGTGACGATATGATCTTGTTCTCAGTCTTGTTCTGGCAATACCTTTCTTGCTCTTGCTTGCAAGAATCTTGCAAAATTTTCCTTTTTTAATTTTAAATAAAATATCGAAGACAAATATCTTAAACTGCATATTAATTATGAAATCGAATAGAATTTGAAAACTTATTGTATTTAAGTAACTTATTTTCGATATTTTCAATTTTTTCAACAAAAACTAACTCTCTGAAAATGTTCATATATTATTTTTTTTAGGTTTTAAAAGTTAAATGAAAGAATGCACATAGAACTTAACTTTTATCTTTTTGAAGCGACTTTTGAAGATATTTACCGCTTCAAAAGTGTTTCAAAGACTTTATTTTTAAAATGTTTATATTCTTTAGCACGCTTTCCAATGTTTCTTGTTGTTCAGTAATTCGTAATATCATGAATTCTTTTGAATTTTATGATTGCCTCAAAAACATAATAAATACATTAAAATGATAAAAAAACGCGAGAGTCTTGCTTTTCGAGAATTTCTTGCAGTGTTAGTCTTGCACTTGCTCTTCTTATTGCATTTCTTATCTTGCTCTTGTTCTTGCAAGAAAATCTCGATCTTGTTCTCGCTCTTGTTCTTGCAAAAAATGCAAGAACAAAATGCAAGAACAAGATGCAAGAACAAGAATTTTTTCTAGTTTTTCACTAGTATATTGGTACAAAACGAAATTAATGTGCCATTAAGAAATTTATTGTATAATTTTTATACCCTACACCTATGAGGTCAGGGTATATTAACTTTGTGCATATATTGTAACGCCCCTTAGGAGGCGTGTCCGGTATGGAAAAGTATATATATTCTTGATCAGCATCACTACCCGAGTCCGTTTAGCCATGTCCGTCTGTCTGTCTGTCCGTCTTGCTGTCCGAATACAGAATAACTTGAGAAATACTGATCAGAATGCGATGAAATTCGTCTCAATATATTTTAGCCAAAAGTAGGAACTGAGTTTGAAAATGAGCCAAATCGGTCAACGGACACGCCCACCTCCCATACAAGTCACTTTTATATAACTCTTTCGGAACTAATAACTCGAAAAGTATTCAAGGTATAGTTATAAAATTTAAAATGTATTGTTAGAATTCACCTTAAAATATGTGGTCCAAAAATGGGCGTGATCCGCTCACTTTTTTTTTTCATTATTTCCCGGTTTTTCATAGTGGAAATTTGATCCGTAAATTATTAAAATCAAATCTATGAAATATTAGCCTTTCAAAATTTTAAATATTGGCGTGGTCCGCCCATTTTTCAAATATTTTTTTTTTAGTTTTTTTATACTTTATATAATTTTTTTAATTTATGGGGATATATGACGAAATTTCTGATATATGAATAATATTCTGAGGGTTAATATCCCCACCAAAGATGCAGGGTATTCCATAGTCGGGCCCGAACGACTATAAAAATCCGCCCCATGTGACCGAACTTACCCATGTGACCTAACTTTCCCAACTCGTTTTTAATGTATTTTTATGTTTTCCTGAATTAACTTTATTTATTTTTGTTTTAATGAAATAAATAATTAATATTCAAAGTACACTAATTTCAAACTAACTGCTTTATAATGGTCTAAATCTAAATCAGTAAAAATTAGAAATTATAGTGCCATTTTTTTTTAGCTAAAATTTGAATTTATATTAAACTTGAAATTTTGAATTAAATATAAATTTTTTTAGTGAAAAATTGAAATTGAAAAATTGATGTTTTGTTTTGAAAAATAAATTATTAATTAAGTGTAATGTTTAGTTTAAAAGTTAAGTTTTAGCAAAAAAAAATATTTTAAGTAAAAAATAGAATTTTTTAATTTAAATAATAAAAAAAAAATTTACAATAGAAAAAAGTTAGTTTGTAATGACAAATTTAATTTGAATTAAAATTAAATTTTCAGTGAAAAATTGAATTTTCAGTTAAAATTAAAATTTGTTAAGAAAATTAAAATGTTATAGAAAAGTTAAATTTGTAGTAAAAAAATTGAATTGAAATATTAGTGCAAAATTAGATTTTGAGTGACAATTATAAATGTGGTGAAAAATATAATTTTCGTTGAAAATTTCAATTTTTAATAAAAAAAAAAAATTATTAGTGACCAATTTAATTTTTAGTGAAAATGGTTTTTTATTGTTATTTACTGTTTCATAGTATTTAATGCATTATAATATGTACATACAAATTTAACTTTTAAAATGCAACATTCAAATGATATAAAGCAACACTGAATACGCAAGCGGTGCGCTGCAACGTCCATGTTATTGCAGGGCACACATGACAACAACAGAAACCGATAGTTTCGTGTGTTTTGTTGCTATAGGTCTTACGCAGTCGCGTTGAACAATTCACAAACCATTGCTGTCGTTTCTGAATATGAACACAACAGTAATTCGCAGATACCGAACAATGACCTACACTAAGAGTGAAAGGGTATATTCAGTTTGGTACGCAGTTTGTGACACCTAGAAGGAAGCATCTCCGGTATAAAAAAGTATATATATTCTTGATCATGTGTTTTGTTGCTATAGGTCTTACGCAGTCGCGTTGAACAATTCACGAACCATTGCTGTCGTTTCTGAATATGAACACGACAGTAATTCGCAGCAACCGAACAATGACCTACACTAAGAGTGAAAGGGTATATTCAGTTTGGTACGCCGTTTGTAACACCCAGAAGGAAGCATCTCCGGTATAGAAAAGTATATATATATTCTTGATCAGCATGACCAGTTTTCGTATACCCTGGTGACCTATATACCACTTTGAATGGTAACCACACATATGTGTAGGGTATTTATAGTCGGCTTAGACCGACTAAAATTTTGATAATCCTAACTATCATAATAACACCTAATATAAAATATCCCTACTTTAAAATTTACCATGTGATCTAACCTTCCCAACCCGAACGACTGTCGACTATTTTGCAACAACCGAACATCGACTATCGGCAGTTGTGTTTGATTGCCTCGGCCATACTGTCGAAATAAAATATCTGGCAACCTTGGCTTTTTGTAGAACTTGTAATACTTCAAATAATACTTTTGTTCATTCTAACTTTTTCAATCTAATAAAGAACATTAATAAATATTCTGAGCTATTAATTTTCAAGAGGTTATGGACCCGGAGGACTTCTAGTAACATTGAATTTGAACGCTGATCTTTGGTACGAGTTTTATTATCGCATGTGTTGCGAAAAATAGTAATTTCACAGGATTTGTATGGAGTATTTGCATTAGTTACGAAATTGTTCAAATGGCGGCAAATGAGTCACAAATTGAAAAACTGCGTGGTAGCGAGAATTACCACACGTGGAAATTTGCCATGCAAAATGTTCTGATGGATCTAGATGGTTGTATTTCGCTGCCGGTTACAGAAACAGTTTCAGGAAAACTTCGAAAGGTAAAAGCAAAATTAGTTTTGTCTATACATGAATCGGCTTATGTGCACATTCAAAATGAGACGACTTAGTCTGCGATTTGGGAAAAATTGCAATTGTTGTATGAAGACAATGGACTTACCCGTAAACTCATATCAATTCGATTAGAAGACTGTGAATCAATGACGGATTACGTGAATAAGATTATCAGCTGGTCCAATAAATTGGCCAACATAAAATTTCCTATTTCCCCTGAATGGCTTGGTGCTATTATGCTAGCTGGATTTAGTGATGATTTCAAACCTTTTATTGTGGGTATTGAAAGTAGTGGCACCGATATTACTGGAGAACCAATCAAAGCAAAATTGCTCGATTGTGATTATGGCAAACCGAAAACTGAAAATGCTTTCTTTGGTGCAAAAAGTAAAATCATTAAAAACAATGTTTCGAAAGGAAATTTGCGATGCTATGAATGCGGTAAAAAAGGTCAATTGGCGAAGAATTGTCACACTAAGAAGAAGCCGATAAGCGAAGGTAAAAAAAGAGAATCGAGAAATGCATTCAGTGCTGTGTCATTGTCATGTGGACTTGGAAGCAACCCAGAGTGCTGGTTCATTGACACCAAATAAAGATTGGTTGTCAGAATTTAAAAAATCACCAATTACTGAAATTGTTGACGCAAATAATGAAAATATGTTAGTGGAAGGAACTGATCATGGTACATTGCGGTTGAAACAGCGGGACATCGATGTCAGAGACGTATTGTCAGTAGCGCAAATGGTAACAAGGTGGTATTCAATCATGATGGATGCAGCGTCTACGATGGCAGTGGAAAACTTTTGGTCAAGGCAGCATATTCACCAGGTTTATAAAATCTGAGGACAGTTGGATTCATGTTTGATTGCAAAGTCGTCGTCGAAATTAATGACGTGGCACAGGCGTTTAGGACATATTAATTATGTTGATTTGTGTAAAATGAAAAACGGAGCAGTATAAGGTGTTGTATTCAGTGAAAAAGAAGCAGCGTTTTGAGTAACTGTGAAACTTGTCTTAAGGGTAAGCAAACCATTCAAACACATAGGAACACGCTCAACGAATTTATTAGATTTAATTCATTCGGACCTATGTGGCCCAATGGAAGTACAATCGATCGGAGGTGCCAAATATTTTTTGTCGTTTATAGACGATTATTCACATAAATTATTTGTGTACTTCTTGGAATCGAAATCGGATGTTTTAAATAAGTTTAAACAATTTAAACAAATGGTTGAGACACAAGTCAATCGAAAAATTAAAATTATTCGGACCGACAATGGCACCGAATACGTTTGGAAGGTCTTTCAATCATTTTGCAAACATGCTGGCATTGTGCATCAAACTACGAATACTTATACGCCTGAACAAAATGGAATAGCAGAGAGATTCAACCGAACAATTGTCGAGCGGGCCAAGTGTATGATTTTCGATGCAAAATTAGACAAATCGTTCTGGGCAGAAGCGGTCAACACGGCGGTGTACATAATGAACAGATCTACAAATATTTTGCATGCTAACAAAACACCGGAGGAGTGTTGGACTGGAGTAAAAGTAAATTTGAGTGGTATGCGAATTTTTCGATCGCCAGTGAATGTTCACGTGCCTAAACAGACGTAAGTGGGATTCTAAATCGAAAAAGATGGTATTTGTTGAATATTGTGTTACAACAAAAGGTTATCGTTGTTTCAATCCGATAACTAAATAGATCGAAAAAAACCGTGATGTGGTGTTCATGGAAACGGAAATAATTGACTGCGCTCCGGTTAATAGTAATGATCCTTATCGTTTCAGTGAGGGATTTGATGGAAACGTTATCCACGTCACAAAATGAAATTGTCATTCCATGTGGTGAAAACGAAGAGGCAAATGGTATTGAAGCAAACGTTGTCAGCGAAGATTCGTATAGTGATGGTTCGACTTATACAGACGCAGAAGAATCTGTGTACGTTCCTGAAATTCCGATTACACCTTCACAAGATTTACGAAGATCGCAACGAAATCCAGTACCTCGGAATTTCGATGACCATGTAACTTATGTGACACATATGAATGATGAGAACATTGATCCAGAAACCGTTGAAGAAGCTATGGCGCGAAAAGATGGCAAATAATGGAAAGTTGCCATGGAAAGCGAAATACAATCCCTGGCTGAAAATAAAACTTGTCAGATTGTCGATTTACCACCTGGACGTAAGGCCATAAAATCAAAGTGGGTATTCAAAACTAAACACAATACAGATGGTGAAATTATTCGTTACAAGACCAGATAGGTAACTACGTTGATGATATATTGATTTTTAGCGAGATGTCGAGCTTTGAGACAGATTGAAGGCGGCGTTGAATAGTGCATTCAAAATGAAGGATTTGGGTGTGGCCAAAAATTGTATCGGTCTTAATATTACGTTCGACAGAAATTCAAATGGAATTTGGCTGGATCAATCGCAATGTATTAGTGATATACTGACGAAACTTCGGATGTCTGATTGCAAACCAGTAACAACGCCAAGCGATCCGAATCAGAAGCTTTGAATTGAAATGTGTAATAGACAGGATAATACGGAAAGGGTTCCCTACCAAGATGCAGTAGGGTAGTCTTTTATATTTAACACAAGGGACTAGACCGGATATTGCATTTACTGTAAATGAAGTCGATTCAATTCCAACTATGGTAAGCCACATTGGATAGCAGTAAAGCGCATTTTTAGGTACTTAAAAGGTACGATCAACTTGAAAATTAATTTTATTGGCACTGATATTTTGAATGGTTTTTCGGACGCTGACTGGGCGTCTGATATTGACAAGCGTCGATCATGTACGGGATACGTTTTCAACATGTGTGGTGGCGCAATATCATGGGGAAGCAAGCGACAACATACCGTAGCATTGTCGAGCACTGAAGCTGAATATATGGCTTTGTCTGCGGCCGTGAAGGAGGCACTGTGGCTCAAGCAATTTTGAAAAGAGATCGATTCAAACTGGACAGATCGATCAATATTGATATCGTGCGATAATCAGAGTGCAATTAAGTTGGCAGAAACTGATATTTTTAGATCCAGATCAAAACATATTGAGGTTAGGCATCATCACATTCGCGATAGAATCAACGATCATTCAATAGATGTCAGATATATACCAACAGAAGATATGGTTGCTGATAGTCTTACAAAAGCTGTTCCAGGAAGCAAACATATGATGTGTGCTAAAGGATGGGTTTAAATATCAAAAATTGAAATTATTAAATATTACTTTAAATTAGAATTAAACTTATAATTTGTTGTTAAATTACACATATTTCAATATTTTAATAAGTGAGGGTGTTGAAATAAAATATCTGGAAACCTTGGCTTTTTGTAGAACTTGTAAAACTTCAAATAATACTTTTGTTCATTCTAACTTTTTCAATCTAATAAGGAACATTAATAAATATTCTCAGCTATTAATTTTCAATACATACACAAACCGAACATCAACTGTTGTAACAATGTGAAAATTTAAATATCAGCAGCAGTAGTCAGTTTTTAAATTTGAATTACTACTGGTGACTGTCATAGTTTTAGTTTTCAGAAATGTGTTACTGGCTACTGCTGTTGTGTTTGAAATAGCAGCAGCAATTTTTGCAAATGTGAAAATTATGACAGCACAGAATAGGCACATTTTCGTTGCTTTTGCTATTGTGTTGGAAGTTATTTAAACCCTGAATTATATACTTATTTTTGAACTATATATTTATCATATATTTATATATACTATACTATTTATATATATATGTATCATATATTTATATATATTTATATATGTTTATCATACAACATTATTCATATAATGTTGTATGAATTATAATAATGAACTATATGATTAAATAAATCTAAAGTATTTATCGTAAAAATAGATTTTAATCAGTGTAAACTTACAGTCATTTGTAGTACACAATCCAGTAGAAATTGAGAAATAGAATTTTTGACAATTTTTTTTTTATTTGAATCTGAAATAAAATTATTACAAAATTTATATATAATGTTAATTTATTTATTTTCCTGGGGAGTCATTCCTTGATTTTTTTAAAATAAAAATTAGTATTGTAAGTACTCAGTAGAAAAATTTGAGATGTTTACATTCACAATTAAAACGTACGTAATATTAATTACAGTCAAATCCACAGGGGGGGACGAAGGGGGCGATCTAATAGACGCCATGATTTTATCAAACATTTATATTTTTTAAGAAATATTATTACAAAAGTAGTAAATTGTATACTTCTCTGAGTACAACTCTACGTTTACTTTCAAAATATTTCAAGAAAGCCTTACAATACAGTTGAAAAGTATCTGTAATTCTTCTTTATTTAAAAGTTGTCATCGGTTTTTTATTAGATAGGAAAACACATATAATGGAAAGTGCTTGAATTTAAAAATGGCACTAAAAGAAACCATGAAGTATCAACAACAT
This sequence comes from Dryomyza anilis, assembly GCA_951804985.1. NCBI lineage: Eukaryota > Metazoa > Arthropoda > Insecta > Diptera > Dryomyzidae > Dryomyza > Dryomyza anilis. The sequence goes on along the minus strand of OX638135.1, from coordinate 31,839,450 downwards.
CGAATAATAAACAATAGAAATATCGCATTTTTTGCTTCACCTTGTTTATTGTAGGTAAATGTGTGCAAATAAGTTATGGCGGGCAATCTACTACTATTTTTGAGTTACTTGAAACTTAGCAGTCATCGAATAATTTCGTTGAAATTCAACATTTTGCACGTAAACCATAAGTTAATTATAGAAAAATTGGGGCTCATTTAAATGTAATGAAATGCTTTTTGTAGTGGTTTGGTCGTTTTTTATTTATTTATTTATTTCATTACATCTACTGGGCTAAAGTCCCTTACAGATTACATTATTATATTAACATTAAATTGACATGAATTATGATTAATATGAAAATTGGCAATTAAACAATTTAATATATATTCAAATTAATTAAACAATATAAATAAATTAAGCTTAAACTTATGTTCATTTACATTAAAATTTAAAATTGGTGAGAAGCTATTACATAATCTTATGCATCTTGCTATTGGTTCATTAAATGCGTAGTTTGTTCTATGAACATTTTCAGAAAACAAAGGATTTTGCCTTAAAGTTCTGGACGGAACATAAATATTAAAAAGATTTGAGATTTCTGTACAAACCAATTTGCCTGACAACATTTTATATACAAACATTAGCGAAAAATATGTCCTTCGATCTTTTAAAGATTGCAAGCCCAGCAATTTACGTCTGGCATCATAAGACGGAAGACCATCTGGCCAATGCATTTTGTAAAGAGCGTATTTTGTAAATAGTTTTTGAACTCTTTCAATACGATTGGAATGTTCATTAAAATACGGATTCCATATTAGTGAACAGTAGTCTAATATACTACGAACAAGAGTCAACGGATCTTTAAAGTGAACTGTGTTTCTTTTAATGAAACCAAGCATGGAATATGCTTTTGAAATGATATAGTCAAAATGAAAATTAAACTTTAATTTAGAGTCAAATATCACTCCTAAATCTTTCATTTCATATTTACGAACCAATCTATGATTATTTATTGAATAATCAAAAATAAATGGATTAGCACATTTAGAATATGAAACAACATTACATTTGTCAACATTCAAAAATAGATTATTTGAAGTGCACCAGTTTTGCAACATCACTAAATCTTTTTGAAGTTTAAAAGCATCAGATAAATTAGTAATCGTTGAAAACAGTTTGATGTCATCTGCGAACATTAAACATTTCGAAAAAGTTATATGTTGAGGTAAATCATTTATAAATATTAAAAACAATAGTGGCCCGCAATGTGTTCCTTGTAAAATTTGAGAAGCGATTCCGATAACCCAAACTTTTTCAGCTTTCTTAAAAGAATAATATGATCGACTTTATCAAATGCTTTTGAAAAGTCTGTGTAAACCACATCTAACTGATGATGTTGCTCCATAGCATTAACAATATAATTAGTTTTAAGGATTAAATTGGAACACGTAGATTTTCCAGGAACGAATCCATGCTGAGAATCACTTATTGCCATTTTTATATGTTCATATAATTTATTTTTAATTATTTGGTCGAATATTTTTGCAAATGAGCATTGCTTTACAATAGCTCTATAGTTATGTATGTTACTACGGTCACCTGATTTAAATATTGGTACAATGGAGCAAAACTTCCAGCAATTTAAAAATGTACCTTTACTTAAACATAAATTGAAAAGTATTGAAATTGGTTTCAAAATATGTTTGAGGCAATTTTTAAAAAATATTGATGGAAAACCATCATTTTCGCTCTTACAACTTGGCTTTAAGCTGGAAATTGCAGATTCAATATCTTCATCAAAAATTTCAAAACTTTGAATATCAAGATTTGGAGAATTGAAATCTAGATTCAATGCTGAATTTTTATGATTTTCATAAACATTTTGGAAAAGTCTTGCAAATAAATCGCAGCTTTCAATAGTATTGCTGGATTTTGAGTTTTCGTATTCCATAATACTCGGAAATCCACTATTTTTGCGTTTATTATTAACATAATGCCAAAACACCGAAGGATTATTTTTCATTTTAGTTTCAATATTCATTATATATTGTTTGTATAAAAATTTGTGTAAAAAATCAAATTCATTTCGCACACGTTCAAAATACAATCGATCTGCCTCGCATTGTGTGTGTTTAAATTTTTTAAAAGCTTTACTTTTAATATTTAACCTTGAATTGAACCATGGCATTTTGTTTTTAGATATATAACTTATTTTTGGAATGAACTCATTTATAGCTGAACTAAACTTATTAAATATTAAATTGTATAACTCTACAGGATCAGTTATATTATTTAAAAATGACCAATCAATCGAATAAATTGGTCGATTCAATATCATTTTTATCATATTTATAAAATTCGAAATTTATACAAAGTGCTTTGTGATGTACACTATTTTTAGAAATTGGCGATAAATTTAATTTACATGACGCTTTATGATCATTCGTTACAAATATCAAATCTAATATTCTCCCAAGATCATTTTTAAATTTATTTAATGGCTGAAATTCATTTGTTAGAAAGAAACTTATTACCGAAAAATCTATATCAGATTTCATATTAGATGGCAATAAATTCTTATCATCAAACGTCCACGAAATATTTCTTAAATTGAAATCACCTAATACAATTATTTGGTGTTTATCTTTTAAATTATCAATTATAAAATTAATATTGTTTAAATGTTTTTCATAAATTTCTAATGAGCTATTAGGCGGTATATAAGATACAATAAAAAATAATGAATTATCAATGAAATCTATTTCAACACAAATTTGTTCAATTTCTCTATCTTTAATAGGTAATGATACGCTTTTACTCTGAAGATCGGATTTCACAGCCAGCAAAACCCCTTCGCCTCGCTCTCTCCCAGTAGCTAGTGGGCAGCGGTCCAGTCGAAAAATATTGTAATAATTGTCGAAAAATTCTGCATTGTTAATTCCTTTGTGTAGCCAAGTCTCCGTTAACGCCAAAAAATTGTATTCATGCAAAGATGTCGCTAGCAGAAATTGCGAAGATTTAGTACGAATACCTCCTGCGTTCTCGTAGTATACGGAGTAATTTGTTTGCTGGGTAACAATATGTTGCAATTGAGAGTGAAGCTGTGTTGTTGTTGTTGTCGAAAGCGCACGTGAAGTTGATGCAGTGAGCTTGTTTGAAATGTTGTGAGCGCAATATGAAGTGGGAGTATATTGCACTTGCTGCAGTGGTGAGAGCGCAAGCGATGTATACTGCGACGTTGACTGCGTCGTCAGTGCGAGAGTACTTGCTGGTAAAAAATGTGTTGTAATGTTTAGCGAAGAAGGTGAAAGGGAATTAGAACATTTGAGATCTCTTTACTAATCTGCTGCGGCTGCGGGGCCCACTTCTTCGTTTTTTTGTTTATGGCGAAACTTCTTCACCCTTACACCTGATGGCCAATTCTCAATATTTTTAACATCATTAAATTTATTCGACGGAATGACCAGCAGATAGCTGACAGATTTAAGCGTCGATATATCTGCATTTAGTTTGGTCAGTCGATAACAATTTATCTCATCTGATTGTTATGAGAGTAATTTTGAAACATGCGTCGACAAATCCGCAGGGGAAGTGTCTCTATGTAGATTTGAAACGTGTACGCTAATATTGCGCGTGACCGCGCGTAGCGTGCTATCAACACACGCACTACCGGCGATCGGCTTAGGATCGGGAGCACAACGAATTAGTTGCTGCTTCTGCTGCCTATGTTCAATTTGCTGATTATGATGTTGTTGTTGTTTGCGTTTTTGGGGGCATTGAACTTGTGCACCTTTCTTCGCACTGTTGTTCTGCAATTTGCTCTGTTTAAAATGCAGAGTTTGAGGAGGAGCGCTCAATTTGACTACTGCTTCAGACGCCGACAAAGATTTTACACTCGAACCACTTTTCTCCACTGGACATCGAGAGCATAATTCGCTTTCGTTTGCATGTCCAAAGTTCAATTTTGAAACTTCGTTCAATATGCTCGTAACTTGAGTAGAAACAAAACACAGCTTCGACAAGACACCGATGTTTGCCACACTCGAACACGAGTCGCACATCCAAAATATATTTGGGCAAATGTTTATAATATTTAATAAATTTGAATCAACTGCTACACATTTAGCATGATAATACAATTTACAACCGGCGCGGCAATGAACAATTTTGTCGCCCGTAATTTCAATTGAACATTTGTTACTATTTTTTTGCATTTTGCAATATTTTAATTTAAAATGTTTAAAGAGCGAGCTTAAAGACGTCCGTTCTCTCTCGAGTTTAGCTGAAAACCACTATCACAAACATCACAAACATAATAAGAAATTATGGTCCAAAAGTTATAAAACTGATTTTGGTGGTCAACACCTAAATTTTTATTTTTTTTACCATTGTAGTTCTATATTAATAACACTGCTCTACACTCATTATGGTGCAGTAATAAAAAATATTGGATGCATTTGTGGCGCTGTTTCCGAATATGGCATTAGTTTTGTCAAGTTGGCTATAGTTTTTGAATTAAAGACCATTTTTCAATTTATCATTATTTTGGTCTTCTTTTATATTTAAAATTCCAACAATCGAAAATAATGAAAATGTCTTTTCGATATTAAACACATAAAAATATCGCTCTACAATACAAAAATTTGATTTAATGCGTGAAAAAATTTGTTTGCGAGACATAAGCAAAAAAAAAATTTGTTTAAAAAGTTGAAATATTTTGGTAATAAAAATTTTTATTACTTAGTGGACTAAAATGTTAAAAAATATTTATATGAACTTTTATGTTGCGCCAAGTATCCTCTTTAAAACATAATTTATGTAATAAAGTTTTTCATACATAATATTTTTATTTTATTGAAAAGTTTTAACTATTACTTGCTTATATCTCGCAAACAAATATTTTCACGCATGAAAGTAAATTTTCTGCGTCTTATATCGAAAAGATAATTTCTTATTTCTCTTTTGTTTGAATTTTAAAAATAAAAGAAGACTAAAATAATGGGAGATTATAAAATGGGCTATATCTAAAAAACTAGAGCTAATTTGACTAAACTGATCTATCCAATATTTGCTGTAACTTTTACTGCACCATGTCAAAATTTGAATTTTGTAGGGCTGTGTAATGCACCAATACTGAAAAATATAGATTTACTATATTTTTTCTGTCAATTTATTTTTTATGACGTTTGAACTGCGGTTATTAATTAAGCTTGTCTATAAATAACAAAATAATGTAAATCAGGGCCTAAAAGTTAGATTGTGCTGCTAGAGTTTAATAATAATAATAGTTTGGCACTACAGTCCTATAAGAACTTAGGCCGAGCTCTCTCACCATTTTGCGCTGTGCGTGTTATATTTGTACTCAAAGTGGTGGGACCTACAGTTTTTTGCCGAATCCGAGCGGCGGCTCAGAGCTTTTCATAGGCAAAGTTTTACTCTCGTAGGTTTGCCATTTACTGCCGAGAGGTAGCGCGGTATAGAAAAATGTTTCTATGACAAAATGTTGTTAGCCCCAGTCCAGGCTTGAATCGGGGACCTTTCGACTCGCAGTTCAACGCAATAACCACTGAGCTACCGCGGCTACCACAAACAAATTTGAGTAATAATGTATTCGCACATTGCAGATGAAGTTAAAAAAATTTTTTAAATCCATATTTTTATTTTTTGACCATCTAATTGAAGTGGTTTTGGATCGAAATAGGCTTAAACAATTAGAGATTGAATCTTTTAATGTCCTCCTAAAAGTTCACCAATTTTGAATAAAATCTTAAGCTTGAGCATCCTCCTTGAAGTTGAAAACACCCACCAAAATGTTCATTATTATTTAATGAAACTCTAGCAGCACAATGTAACTTTTAGGCCCTATTACATTTTAAAATAAAAATAAAATTTTGGTTATGTATATGTCAAACATCGAAGTAATAGGTATTCAAATATCTTGAATATTTTTCAATCAAACTGAAATACAATCATGTTATATGTATGCAATTTAAGAATGTTTAGGTACTTCAAACAAAAAAAACATTAAAGAAAAATGTTCGAAAAGAGTAAGCCTATGAAGTTTCACTCTTAATCTTTATAAATTGTTATAAAATTATGATCACACAAAGACCACTTGGTGGCTATACTTGGATACTTGGCTATATCCGGTCTGTATGTTCATTGCCTGTGTTGTGTTTTCAATTTGTAGTTGTTTCTTCAAAAACTTTTAATAGAACTTAGCCATGACCTGGGCATTAGTCAGTTCTTCTGCTCTCATATTTCTGCTCTCTTTCAAAAGAATACATCGAAAAAACCTTAAAAAAAAAAAAAATAAGGATCTAAACCTTTCTGACCATGTTTCTTTTGTATATTTAATTATTTATATTTATATTATTTGTATATTGAAAGTTTTGAAAACGAGTACACCATTATAAAAACCAATTCATCACCTTTCTAATTAGACCAACTTAAATATCCAATTATACACTCAGAAAAACCTATGAAATCCCATACAAATATGTTAATATGAGGGTTATTGATTTAATAATATTTAAAAAATAATTATTTTCATATAAACTAAAAAAAAAAATGAATACTTCTTATTTTCTAGTATGAAATGGTATTTACCGATTAAAATAATAATTTATCATGTTGGGAAAAACTATCGTTTGTATGGTATTTTTTTCTGAGAGTGGTATACATGCTATATTAGTTTAACGGAATGCAAAAAGTTGTATTTCAACGAAATGTTTCAATTAATTAAGGGGAGTAACTTAAAAAAACACTATTTTAATAGAAAAATAATAAAAGTACGTTTAAAATATTTTTTGGAAACTGTAAAATTTGAAAATTCTCGGAATTAATAAAGTCGATTTTTTTATATTTTGACGAATGAAAACCTGGCTTAGATAAACTTAAACAAAGATATCATAACAGATCGGTACGCTAATACCCATAATCACAGACTTGAATTGAAGTCGACTGCACACAGTGGAACATACATAGTATTTTATGCATGATTTAAATATTTATGTTGTTATTCATTTTTGTATACTTTATATAAGAACGATTATTGTGCAGTATAATAAATATAGTTAATTAAAAAACCTACACTCTAAGAAATCTGATTTAGGAGTAGTGAATTTGCTACATTTATTACAGTTAATTTACTCATTTTTTCAAATAAAAACACTAATACGTCCGTACAAATAAACATCTGACGTGTTTTTCTTGAATGTTATTTTACACAAATGAACTGTTTTGAGCTGAATCGCACTTTTAAAATGGTAAATTTACAAATTCTGCAATGCTTTGTATATAAACACATTAAAGTGTGTAAAAATGACGTATAGCACACACCCATGTATGTGTAACAAGATCATTAGCTGACGCGAACGCTCTTGTCTGCGCCATTTTAGGACACTCTACAGAAAAGAAAACTTGCATATATTAAATAAAATAATTATGCAAGGAGCAGATTGTTGGTGAATGTGAATTTAATTTGTGTGCAATTGAAATGACATCTCCCAAGATATACATTCATGTTTGCGGACATTCGTTAAATAGTTGTGAACTTTTTCATTTTGTGTACAGAATTTTTTTCACATTTGCTGAATCCGGGGCGGGGATTGAGATGATATAAAGTTTTCTAATAATATTTAACCTTAAAAAAACTACTCGTTTTCTGTGCTTTTTTTAACACGCATTATGTGAATAAACACAGGGTTTTGTGTGTATTTTTTACACTAAAAAAATTGTATTACAGATGTATACTAATTTTACATATATAAATAAATTAAATTTTAATTTTACACATTCGTTGGAATTTAGTACATTAATAAGAGGAAACCGGTTTCCTACATTTATTATAGTAAATTTTTCTTAGAGTGTACATTAATAATTTGCTTGTCACTTGCACAAGCAAATTATAACATTGGTATTATCAAAAATAATAAATTTTCACAAAATACAATATTTTTGGATAATTTTATGTACATTTTTATTCAAAACTACGAATTATATTTTTGTCAGATTTTGTTTTACTTTGTTACACCGTACTCTCATCGCACTCTCACCGCACTCTTTTCTTCAGTGTTGCATCATTTCTTAAGCAAAATAGGGCAGAAATGTGAAATAAATATTTTTTTTTAATTAAATTAAGTTTGAAATTTTAAATCACTTTAGACACACATTTTATATCCCAAAACATTTTACAAAATAATAACAAATAATTAAAGTTTTTTTTGCATGCAAAAATATAAATGTTATCAAAAAAAATGAATAATTATTTAAAATGATGAAATTTGCATATTTTAGTAATTCAAAATAATAAGCAATATAAATGGCTCCGTTAAAACCAATCTAAAATAATTAAACTCTTAAATAGACATTTAAATTTCCCGGAAGGTCTAAAAATGCAACACTAAAATCCCCGCTCATTTCTACGTTGCAATCCCCGCTCACTTCTGCCGGTAGATAACCAACGCAAGCACTCGATTCCGTGCAGTCAGCCGCGGGCAGGCGAGTTGGGCATCCCTACATTATGGTACGCCATATTGTCACTGAAGTTAATATTAGACACATTATGATTATAACCACAACCATGTTTTTCTCTGTGTGTAGGAGTCATAAAGAATGATTGACATTTAATTGTTTATAATGAGTATTTAATATAGTCGTAATACTCACTGTCATGTTGTGTTATTTTAATACTCTACACTAATGCCCGTAACTTCAACGAATAGATATCTACTGGTGCTTAGTTATCTATCGTGTAAGCAAAATTTCGTAACTTCAACGCATAGTTAAGGAGTAAAAACATCGGGTAGGTAAGAGATATCTGTTCGGTACGAACACCAATAGATATCTATTCGTTGAAGTTACGGGCATAAGAGTGAAATGGTATATTCAGTTTGGTACGCCGTTTGTAATACCCAGAAGGAAACAATTTGTGAAGTTATGGAAAAGTATATATATTCTTGATCAGCATGACCTCCTGAGTCGATTAAGCGATGTCCGTCTGTCCGTCTGTCTGTCTGTTGAAATCCCTACTACTTTTAAAATAGAAGAGCTAGATAAATGAAAGTTATAACTTAGATTACTAATATACCTACGCTGTATGTGCGAGATCGGTCCATTGTGACCTATGATCCGACCACTTATGTTCAAATACCTCATATAAAATGTACATATAAAGATCAATTTTTATGTATACGTGCTTAGGTAAACTTTTTTGGTCAAATATATATTGATATCATGCTCAAATACATTATAATAATGTTTTCCGGCAAAAAGACTTGTGGTTCACAAAAAAAAAAATCGAAATTCGGCTTAGACCGACTATAATTTTGATAATCCTAACTATCATAATTACACCTACTTTAAAATTTCCCATGTGATCTAACCTTCCCAACTGGTTTTTTATTTTATTTAGTATGTTCTTATTCTATTACTATTAAATGAATTAATCTTTATTACATTCATAATCTAAATGAACGTTAGAAAAACTATGATATTTTCAAATGAAATTTAAAAAAAAGTTATGGTATAAAATGCAATAAATCGATCGATTTAAAAACAAAAAAAAATATGTTGGTGAACCACTTCTAAAATCTGTTATTATCTCTAAAATAATGAAGTATGTAAGTATATAACCCATTGTATGTTTTATTTAATATGCTGTATTAAATTGAATATTGTTTTTTTTTTCAGTGAGTATTAGTAGGGTTTTGGTAATGAATACACATTGGCTGCATTCAGCGAGCTGAACTGAGTAATTTCTGCCTGAATTTCGCGCTAGCCGTGGTCGCCATTTATTCCATCGATAAATTCAGTGGTGTGAAGATATCCCACAATTTGTGAAGTTATTCAACAATTTGAATTCGCCACATTTTTTTAAATATAATGTATTAAAATCTTACGATTTTTGCAATTCCATGTAATATAAGTTCAAAAATCAATAATATACTACAAATCGATATAAAGTCATATATTAAACCCTACACCTATGAGGTACAGGGTATATTAACTTTGTCCATATATTGTAACGCCCCTTTGGAGGCGTGTCCGGTATGGAAAAGTACATATATTCTTGATCAGCATCACTACCCGAGTCCGTTTAGCCATGTCCGTCTGTCTGTCCGTCTTGCTGTCCGAATAACTTAAGAAATACTGATCAGAATGCGATCGTCTCAATATAGTTTAGCCAAAAGTAGGAACTGAGTTTGAAAATGAGCAAAATCGGTCAACGGACACGCCCACCTCCCATACAAGTCACTTTTATATAACTCTTTCGAAACTAATAACTCGAAAAGTATTCAAGGTATAGTTATAAAATTTAAAACGTATTGTTAGAATTCACCTAAAAATATGTGGTCCAAAAATGTGCGTGATCCGCCCACTTTTTTTTCATTATTTCCCGGGTTTTCATAGTGGAAATTTGATCCGTAAATTATTAAAATCAAATCTATGAAATATTAGCCATTCAAAATTTTAAATATAAGCGTGGTCCGCCCAATTATATTTTTCAAATTTTTTTTTAGTTTTTTATACTTTATATAATTTTTTTAATTTATGGGGATATAAGACGTAAATTTCTGATATATGAATAATATTCTGAGGGTGGGGAGGTTCAGCATAATTAAAAATTTTAAATTAAGGTATACAATTAAATATTCCTCATTAATATCTCCACCAAAGGTGTAGGGTATTCCATAGTCGGGCCCGACCGACTATAAAAATTCGCCCCATGTGGCCGAACTTACCCATGTGACCTAACTTTCCCAACTCGTTTTTTATATGAAAATTGTACATATTTTAAAATAAAATCAATACGATTAAAATGAAAACACCACCTTAGCTTGTAAATGTATGTTGAAGAAAATAGCTCTAGCTAATTTCAATATTAAAATATTTTACCAATATGCTCCGACACATGATAAAATATGGCGTTAACAAGAGGTACTTATTTCAACTTTTAATGTAAATATGCATTTAATGAAACATGCTTAAAATGAAAAACCACCTCGATATTTTTTGATATGTTGTGCATTATACGATTATTTAAAAAAAATCGTACTAGCCTACTTTATATTCAGCTTCTCCTTCATGTTGAGAAATGGGTCCAAAGATTGACAATTTTTCAGTAGCAGTATGAAAAAAAAAGCATTTATTGAAAAAAAAAAAAAATCTTAAAATAAAAAATCACCTCGAGATTTTTTGATATTTTGTAGATTATATGATAAACTAACGACTATTTTAAAACATAGCACTATATTCTGGGTCTTTCATGGTGAAAAATGGGTTCAAAAATTGACAATTTTTCAGTCGCAGTATGAAAAAAATGCATTTATTGAAACTTAAAAAAACGCTTAAAATAAAAAAATGCCTTGTTATTTTTTATTATGTTGTAGATTATAGAACAAACTAACAATAATTTTATAAAATCGTACTAGCCCACTTTTTTCAGTGTTCTTCATGGTCCAAAGATTGCCAATTTTCAGTCGCAGTATGAAAAAATGCATTAATTGAAACTTAAAAAACGCTTAATATAAAAAACCACCTCGAGATTTTTTTTGATATTTTACTTTAAAAAACGATTACTTTAAAAAATCGTAATAAGTTATTTCTATAAATACTAATAATGAGGGCGAATCTTTTAGCAAATGTCTGAACCTTTTTACGAAGTCATTATGCAATGTCGAAACCATGAAAAAAGATTAAATAGGAGAACTTCAGTGCTCCTGATCTAAGATGGCGCTATTGGGCATTTGAAAATATGTCTAATATTAATTAGACGTTGCACTTAATTTTCGAAATTCATAAATAATATATTATGTGCCCACATTTTAATTTACCTATATCTCGTATATAGCGTTGGTGGCTCAGATGGTTAAGGCGTTTATTGAAAAAAAAAAAAATTCTTAAAATAAAAAATCACCTCGAGATTTTTTGATATTTTGTAGATTATATGATAAACTAACGACTATTTTAAAACATAGCACTATATTCTTGGTATTTCATGGTGAAAAATGGGTTCAAAAATTGACAATTTTTCAGTCGCAGTATGAAAAAAATGCATTTATTAAAACTTAAAAAAACGCTTAAAATAAAAAAATGCCTTGTTATTTTTTATTATGTTGTAGATTATAGAACAAACTAACAATAATTTTATAAAATCGTACTAGCCCACTTTTTTCAGGGTTCTTCATGGTCCAAAGATTGCCAATTTTCAGTCGCAGTATGAAAAAAATGCATTTATTGAAACTTAAACCAGTTGGGAAGGTTAGATCACATGGGAAATTTTAAAGTAGGTGTAATTATGATATTTAGGATTATCAAAATTACAGTCGGTCTAAGCCGACTATAAATACCCTACACATATGTGTGGTTACCATGATGTTGCATTTTCAATTTCAAACTTAAGTCCAAGCGCGAACTATGATCATTATGACTTTCCATCTATCTTCTTTAAGAGTTGTTCAGTAAATGTTATAGAACCAATAACAATACTGTTTAATTCATGTGTAAAAAATTGAGTTTTCTTAGATACATGGAAATGTTGCTCTATTGTTCCTATATTTAAATCGGGTAACCGAAGTGATGTAAATAATTACAGAGCAATTGTTAAACAAAAAACTTTTGCAAAATTGTTTGATCACATTATAAAAATGAAGCTATTTGACACCTTAAAATCTGTTATTAGTGACTGTCAACACGGTTTCTTTTCGGGCAGATCAATATGCACTAATTTAACATTAATTACTAATCACATTGTTAATGCAATGAAACATCATGATCAGTTTTATGTTATATATGGGTCATTCCATATTAAATCAACCAAGTGATTGGCAGCACCATCTAAGAATTTGATGAAATTTGAAATTTGTCGGTCTAAGCCGACTATAAATATCCTACACATATGTGTGGTTACCATTCAAAGTGATATATAGGTCACCAGGGTATACGAATCCTGAAAATAACTACAAACATTCAATCGCTGAAGAATTTTCATTCATTTGATACCCATATTTACAAATGGGTAGGTGTACCGATTTTTTCGATTTTTTTTTTTGTGAACCACAAGTCTTTTTGCCGGAAAACATTATTATAATGTATTTGAGCATGATATCAATATATATTTGACCAAAAAAGTTTACCTAAGCACGTATACATAAAAATTGATCTTTATATGTACATTTTATATGAGGTATTTGAACATAAGTGGTCGGATCATAGGTCACAATTTTTTTCGCACATACAGCGTAGGTATATTAGTAATCTAAGTTATAAGTTTCATTCATCTAGCTCTTCTATTTTAAAAGTAGTAGGGATTTCAACAGACAGACGGACAGACAGACGGACAGACAGACGGACATACAGACGGACAGACAGACGGACAGACGGACATCGCTAAATCGACTCAGGAGGTCATGCTGATCAAGAATATATATACTTTTCCATACCGGAGATGCTTCCTTCTGGGTGTTACAAACGGCGTACCAAACTGAATATACCCTTTCACTCTTAGTGTAGGGTATAAAAACGCTTAATATAAAAAACCACCTCGAGATTTTTTTTCGATATTTTACTTTAAAAAACGATTACTTTAAAAAATCGTAATAAGGTATTTCTATAAAAAAAAAAATAAAATTTTTGAACTGTATAACTTTCAATGATTATATTTATTTATTTTAATTATTTAAATTAATTAAATTTTTACACTGAATACTAATAAAGAGGGCGAATCTTTTAGCAAATGTCTGAACCTTTTTACGAAGTCATTATGCAATGTCGAAACCATGAAAAAAGATTAAAGAGGAGAACTTCAGTGCTCCTGATCTAAGATGGCGCTATTGGGCATTTGAAAATATGTCTAATATTAATTAGACGTTGCATTTAATTTTCGAAATTCATAAATAATATATTATGTGCCCACATTTTAATTTACCTATATCTCGTATATAGCGTTGGTGGCTCAGATGGTTAAGGCGTTGGAGTACGAGCCCAAAGATCGCTGGTGCGAACGCGACTGAAAAATTTTAAAATATCTTGTTTTCTATACAGCGCTACCTCTCGGCAGACATTGGCCACCTATAGTGTAAAAACAGAATAAAAGACATTTATTTAAATTGCAAGACACTATTTATTGGTGATAAAGATCTTACATTTTATAGTTTTGTATGATAATAAGCTTTTAAATGTAATAACGTAACGATTCGTTCTACTCCAGAACTTTTATATGTTTGGCATCGAGTTGCAGTAAGCGTTAGTGTTTTATATATCCATCTGGAAATATTCATGAAACTCTTTAAATTTTGCCTTTGTAGTATAATTTTATTTGATTCTAAATTACACAAAAATGAAATCAGAAAATAATGTTGTACACGCTGTATTTCGTGTGAATAGGTAATCATTGCAGGGTTGTTACATTTTGTCCATGTATTGACGCTGATAGTAGCAAATGTTGCAACCAATTAGAAAAATACGATACTTTAGGATAGTTCCGTAATCTTTCTGTAGATGGTGCTGTTTGTTGAATAAGTATAAAAATATTAAAATAAAAGATGCATTTTAAGATGTAAACAAGTATGGTAATAATCAGGGCTCGGGAGGAACCGGACCGGAACCGTTTCATTTTAATAGAACCAGAACTGGAACTGTTATTTAAATTTTTTATGGAACCGGAACTGAAACTGGAATCGTTATTTTATTTTTTTATAGAACCGGAACTGGAATATAAAACCAGAACCGGAACTGGAACTGGAACCATTACTAAATTAATTAGATCAGAAATTAATACATCAAAAAATTAATTATTAAATCAATTTGGATAATAAATTTGGAAACAAAAACAAATATTAATTAAGTTACACATGTGTACAATGACATGTGTGCAATGGCATGTACACAATGGCATTTTAAAAAATGTTGAGCTTTGCAAATTTGCTTTATATGTACATTAGACTGACAATGACTTTGTATGAAAAAAAATCGTCGAGTTTAATTTTGAAGGTCACGCCCTAGCCATGGTCTATTGAATGAGAAAATCGATGAGGAGAATTTTCAGCGAAATCCGAATATGGGAAATGGACCCGTCGGGACCTCAAAGTAGGCGTTTTCGTATCTAAATCAACAATTTCAAAATTGAATTGAAATTAAGTCCCTCAACCGCAATAAACTAAAAATGTGGGTAAGTCATCTTTTGAAAAATTGTATTGCTTTTCAACAAACTATAAATGAAAACAATCGGATAAAAAATACAGAAGCAGTGATTATTTAAACAAGCATCCATCGTTTTTTTTATTTTCATCAGTTACGCCTGTCCTGAAATAAATTAATCTCAAAGTAGATGCCCATCTCAATTTTTTTTAGAATATTTTTTTAACAGCCCTTGCGATTATTTTAAGATGAATTTAAATTACTAAAATTTATTATTAATTACTAAAAAAATTGTAAAAACTGCATCAAAAAATGCATTAATATCGCAATATATTAAAAAGTCTACAATTTTTTTTTTATTCATCCTAAAATAATCAGAAGGGATGTAAAAAACATATTTAAAATAAATTTGAGATGGGAATCGAACTTTTGCGATTAAAGTGTTTCAGGCTAGGCGTGACTGATGAAAATGAAAAACGAAGGATACCTGTTAAAATAATCACTGCTTCTGTATTTTTTATCCGATTTTGTTATATATAGTTTGTTGAAAAGCTAATAAAATTTTCCAACTGATGACTTACCCACTATTTTAGTTTAATGTCTTTGATATAATTTCAATACAATTTCAAAATTGTCGATTTAGGTACGAAAACGCTTACTTTGAAGTCCCGGCGAGTCCATTTCCCATATTCAGATTTCGCTTAAAATTCTTTACATCGATTTTATCATCCAATAAAGCATTTATATAGGGTGACCTCCTCTCGATTCGAAATCATGATTTTCCATTGTCAGTCTAATGTACATATTGATTGCCATACAAAATATGTTTTATATTTTTAACAAATATTTCGTTCACTTATTTCTCAAAAGATGTATATTTTTGACGTTTTACTAACGTTTAAGTATAGAACCATGCAACTTTTTAAATGGTCAGTTCCCATATAATGCTTATATATATGCTTTTTATACCCTACACCTATTTCTTGATCAGCATCACTACCCGAGTCCGTTTAGCCATGTCCGTCTGTCTGTCTGTCTGTCTGTCTGTCCGTCTTGCTGTCTTGCTGTCCGAATACAGAATAACTTGAGAAATACTGATCAGAATGCGATGAAATTTCGTCTCAATATATTTTAGCCAAAAGTAGGAACTGAGTTTGAAAATGAGCCAAATCGGTCAACGGACACGCCCACCTCCCTTTTATATAACTCTTTCGGAACTAATAACTCGAAAAGTATTCAAGGTATAGTTATAAAATTTAAAATGTATTGTTAGAATTCACCTAAAAATATGTGGTCCAAAAATGGGCGTGATCCGCTCACTTTTTTTTTCATTATTTCCCGGGTTTTCATAGTGGAAATTTGATCCGTAAATTATTAAAATCAAATCTATGAAATATTAGCCTTTCAAAATTTTAAATATTGGAGTGGTCCGCCCAATTACATTTTTCAATTTTTTTTTTTTAGTTTTTTATACTTTATATAATTTTTTTTTAATTTATGGGGATATATAACGTAAATTTCTGATATATGAATAATATTCTGAGGGTTAATATCCCCACCAAAGGTGTAGGGTATTCCATAGTCGGGCCCGACCGACTATAAAAATCCGCCCCATGTGACCGAACTTACCCATGTGACCTAACTTTCCCAACTCGTTTATATGAATATTTGTTTTTAGTTTAAAACATACATGTAGGAATGACCCACACGACGTTTGAATACAAACACAATTTATTTTCTATAAAAGTTTATTTAGCCCCATTATCATGTATCTTTTTATTATCGTCTCGTTTTCAGTCCCCTTCGTCTAAAATTTGTGTAACGTATTTAAAACGTTTCGTTCGTTTCGCTCTTTGATTTGAACGTTTGTTCAATATTTTTGTTTTGTCAACTATTTTTTTGATATACAAAAATTTCATTTTTTTTACCATCTCGTATGATTTATATGAAACAACTCTCAAAACAAACGTACTCAACGTTTCGTTTAATACATGAATTAAAAATTGGACGTATTAAAAAAGACAAAATGTAGTTATTTTCAATACAAATGTATTAAAAATTGTATATAAAAGCAGTAAAATTATGTAGTTAATTGCATACAAAATAACTACATCGATGAAGTAAAAAGGAATACACTTGTGTAAGAACGTAAATAAAATCCATATGTATTTATTTTAAAGACATTTTTTTCCTTTCGTTTTTTTTCGTTGTATATATATTAGATGGACTTGTGCACAGCTTCACCGGTGCGATGTTTTCGTTTTATATATTATATATTAGTACAATTATATATTAGTACAATAAGAAGTGATTATTTTACAGTTCAACAATATTAAAATTACGTAGATAATCAAAAGGTCAGTTTATAAAAAAAAAAATTTAAGAATAATGTAAAAATTGTAATTATAATTTAACATATTTCAAGAGAAATTAGATGTGTGGTTACTTATAAATAGTAGATTTAAGATGTTAATAGATTATTGTTCTGAAAAATGTATTAATATATAATACCTAAATGTACATGTTCTGTTTATATTTAATTACTAAGTGGTAATGAGTTCCAGAGTCGAATTGCGTTAATGAGAAATATTATTTGCGATTTTAGATAGTTAAATTTTGGCAAAATTTAATTGAAGCTTCTATTTGAAACGCTAAGACGTAGCTTATCAGAAAGATATAATGGAGTTTTGGAATATAACAACTTTTGCAGAAATATGCAGTTTGTTATATCCATATAGTTTGTAATGCTACAGTCCAATCTATCCATAGTGGCAATATAAACGAATCCCCATTATTAAAATACAATTCCCATTGGTGGTGCACTTAATGCATTTTCATACAAAACACAAAATTCGATTTTTGCGATTTTCCCGTTTTTCCTTGGGAATTTTCCGAATTCCCAGTATTGAGACGAGTAAAACCAAAAAAAAGCCATTGAAATCAGTCGATCTGTTCTCATGCTTTTGCGAGACTACTGCACTATATGGAAAATGTTTGGTTTTATTTCACTTTTTTTTGTTAGGTGCTTTTGCGTTCGGTGGTAATTCGCAGAGCCGTTTCTGTGTAGTCAATTTTAGTGTGGTGAATTTTAGTGTAATGAATTTTTTGTGGTGAGTTTTAGTGTGGAGAGTTGGTTTTTTTTTATCTTTCCTTTAGTTTGGATTTTATTTTTATGTTTTTGCTTTTGTGTTTTTGCTTTTATTTTTTGTATTTGAGTTTTTTTATTTCATGTGCGTAGCTGGTGAAAGAGCCGAGTTATATCGAATTGAAAGTTTAGGATGTATGCGCCTCTTTGTCCAATCCCGCCATATATAGCTTATCATTCTTTCAGATCATACCGCATCTGTGGTAAAAATTTCAAGAATTTTGGATTAGCCGTTTGGACGGAGAAGCGGAACAAACGTACAAACGAACAAACAGATTTATTATATTAATAGGATGCCTGTAAATGTAAATTCATGTCATTGGTGTGGCCTTTTAGATTTACAAACATCAACCTTACGTTTTCACGATCCACAGCAAATGGATGTGGGAGTAAACTTCTTTAAAGATTTTAAAAATAATTTTATACTCAAATATAATACGTTTGCTTCAATTAATAAAAACGTTAATATTGAAAGCGAGGAATGTTGGAATTTGCAAACTGTTTATTTAAATCAAATACAAATTGATGCATGGGCTTGCGGCTATTACATTCTATTTACATTATATTGAAACCCAATTTTATTTAAAAAAAAAATAATCACTTTTAATCCTGATTCTTATAGAAAATATTTAGCTAACTTATGTTTAGAGAAATCAGAATGTTTAAATTCATTTTGCAAATACTGCAGTCGAAATAATGATTCATAAAATTTCTATCATACAGAAATTCTGAAAATAAAATACATCAAAGTTGGGTTAAAATGTACCATAGCAAATTAAAGAAAAAATATAATGAAGCCCCAAATTATACATGCTTAGTATCTTCGTCACATATATTTTAATTTAGTTTTATGACAATATGATTATAATTTATTACTTAAATATATTATTTGTTATTAAACATTCTTAGCTCAAGAACTATGTACACGCAGAGAAAAAATCATATTTGAAGGGAATAATACTATGATTGGGGGTTATGGTTGTAGGAAATCATATAATTTGTCTAATATGATCTTCAGTGACAATATTGCGTACCATAATATGATCCTCAGTAACAATAGTACGATTTTTTACTACCATACCATGGTCCGCAGTGACCATACGCCGATTTCACACAACCATACCATAGTATGGTTGACAGTGACTATACTATGGTTGTCAGTGACCATACTATGATTGTCAGTGACCATACTATGGTTGTCAGTGACCATACTATGGTTGTCAGTGACCATACTATGGTTGTCAGTGACCATACTATTGTTGTCAGTGACCATACTATGGTTGTGAGTGAGCACACGATTAATCACTGAAATTTGTTATGCACATTTGTATTAAACACAGTTAAGAGCAGTTAATGTTATATATAGAAATTTGTTTGAACTATATTGTCTTCATATTAATCATTTACAAGTAACGTTTTAACATTCGGATATACGTTTATTTTTAATAATGATGTTTTAAACATTAAAAGATACTTTGTCACGACAAAAAAAACACGACTGAACACCGCCATAGCCAACATCAAAGTGAGTAAGAGAGAGTAAAAAATGCCAGTAAGTGAGAATTATATGATTGTAAATAATAAATTACTATATTATGATCAGCAACCATATTATTTCTCTGCGTGTAAATACTGAAAAGTCAGAACGATCTTCAATGAAATCTAATGTAGCTACACTTTTACATTGGTATATTTTAGTTTGATTTCATTGGGCTACTATTAGACTCTTCTAATACCAGAGACAATTGTAACCTTCTTTTTTTAAAATATTATTTTATTGTCATGTCATTTTTATATTTAAAACTAGCAGGGAACCGTGCTTCGCGGCGGACGTTACTTTTTGCTGATATTAAAGTAATGAACAAACAAAAATAATACGCCAAACAACTTTTCTTAAAGACAATTTTTCCCCGGACTTTTTATCCCCTCACAATTGATCCTCGCAAAATGTTTCCCTTAGAACTCTTCCCGTAAAATTCTTCCCTGTAGATTTCTTCTCCCTAGAATTATTCGTGGTTAAATTCTTACCCGTTTTCACAACTATTTGGGACATACATAGTAACATACAGCCATACAAACATTCACAAATATATAATTGATAAGTTTTTATTTCAATATTCTTATAATTAGCTTATATAATGTAAGAAAGTATAAATATATAAAGATTATATAATGTTTAAAATTGGGTAAATATTGTACCATATAATAAAAATATAATAAATATCGAAATTATATATGTTTATCATGCTTCTTCAAAAAAAAAATATTATAAAGAATTACATAATAAATTATAACATTTATGTTTTAAAATTACATTAAAAGCCTATGATCAGACAAAACTATAAAACGTACTATCTTTATCAACAGTAAATAGTGTCTTACAATTAAAATAAATGTCTTTTATTCTGTTTTTACTCTAAGGTGGCCAAAGTCTGCCGAGAGGTAGCGCATTATAGAAAACAAGTTATTTTTTTAATATTAAGGTTCAGACATGCTAAAGATTCGACTTCTTTATTAGATCAGAAATTACAATATAAAACCAGTTGGGAAGGTTAGATCACATGGGGAATTTTAAAGTAGGCACATTATATAGTAGGTGTTATTATGATTATCAAAATTATAGTAGGTCTAATCCGACTATAAATACCCTACACATATATGTGGTTACCATTCAAAGTGGTATATAGGTCACCAGTAGGGATGTCAATCCCGGGATCCCGGGATTTGAGTCAAATCAGTCCCGAAAAACTCATCCCGGGATCATCGTTAAATCCCGGGATTTTCGGGATTACATAAAAAACGCTAGTAGATCAATTTTTAATAGTTTATTCAAAAGGCTCTCAATATTTTTATACACATTTCGTGAAAAAGTAAATCTAACATTTAATGGACAAACATTTTAAAACACTGACGTCAATAATAATGAATTACATGCTTTTTGATTTTTAACAAATTCACAATTGTTAAAAATTACGTCACTTTCGACTAATAACGGCAAAATTAGCACTTTTGTTCCTTCCTTTCTTTATTCATATCATTTCTACATAATTTTAATGTGCTGATTCGAATTGCGTTTTTATTTTTTTCTCTGCAATTTAATATTTTTGAATTTTTCACTGCATTTAAAAAAATAAAAAAAAATATATATAAAAAGACTGAACAGCCATTGAATAAAAATTAAAATAGTTATTGTCCATGAACAAGTCAACTTGCATTGCGTTCAAGATTTGGTTGCAATAACCGGTTAAAGTTTAAAAATTGAGAAAAAAAGGAAATTGTTTAATCACCGGAAAATCATATATAATAAAAAATATTTAATTTTTTGTTTTTGTTTTACGACCTCTTGATAATTTTAAGATATTGTCTTAACGTGCTCAAGGTCCAGTCAGTACAAATTGGGTGTTTTGTACCAAACAATAAAACAACAAACAATTGGCAAAATGCACTGAGTGGCAGATCGTACAGCTGTTTCAGAGGCAGCCAAGCCCCTTCATCAGCGATCTTTCTCTGTAGATTCCACATTGCAAGTCGCTAAAGTTTTCCTTTTCCAATGAACACAATAAGAATTATGTGCATTGAAGAAAGAACCAAAAGCAAAAATTCAAAAACTGCATCAACTCAAGATTTTGCCAAAGTTGTTGTTGCGTGCAGCAATTTGCTACGTATAGGCTGCAGAGTTTCCACAGAATCAAATACATAGGCTGCACTTTATATAAAAAATGGGTTTTTTATTTTTTTTTTTAAATATAAAAATCCTTTAGATTTTAAACGCCGTGCACTGCGTTAACAATTAATTGTTTTTATTTTACGACCTCTTGATAATTTTAAGATATTGTCTTAACGTGCTCAAGGTCCAGTCAGTACAAATTGGGTGTTTTGTACCAACCAATAAAACAACAAGCAATTGGCAAAATGCATTGAGTGGCAGATCGTACAGCTGTTTCAGAGGCAGCCAAGCCCCTTCATCAGCGATCTTTCTCTGTAGATTCCACATTTCAAGTCGCTAAAATGTTCCTTTTCCAATGAACACAATAAGAATTATGTGCATTGAAGAAAGAACCAAAAGGAAAAATGCAAAAACTGCATCAACTCAAGATTTTGCCAAAGTTGTTGTTGTGTGCAGCAATTTGCTACGAATAGGCTGCAGAGTTTCCACAGAATCAAATACGTAGGCTGCACTTTGTATAAAAAATGGTTTTATTATTATTTTTAAAAAATATAAAAATCCTTTAGATTTTAAACGCCGTGCACTGCGTTAACAATTAATTGTTTTTGTTTTACGACCTCTTGATAATTTTAAGTTATTGTCTTAACGTGCTCAATTTTAAAGTATTAAAATTACTATAGATTCTACACATGTCGACAATTTTCGGTGCCTTTTTGATTCTTGAGAAAAATAAGTTTTGTATAAAAATAATTCACTTTTTATTTTTAAAAAAAATATTTATAGCAGTATTTTACTGTTATTTCTAAATATATGATAACAATTATTAAGTACCAGGGTTTTTAAACATACTATTTCTAATGTTCTATAATAATGCAAACTGTGTTGGTACTTTTTGTACTATTTTATCAAATTATGAATTAATTTCGATCGATTTCAATCGTTCTTTTTAAATAATATAATTTAAAACCTTATAATAATGCATCGACCATATATTTCATTCACATCATCAATATATTCTGTTGCAATATCTCCATAATAAAAATTCTATAGAAATATGTTAATAAATATATATTCATTATCTTAATGTAAAAGACAAATTTTAATTCACAGTTAAGTTTTTTTAAATGCAAATAACTCAAAAAGTAGAAAGGACACAGAAAAAGCAATTCCATGGTCGAAATAGGTATTCTCTCTAGTATTACCAATGATTTAAAATATAACATTTATTTTTTACTAAATATTCTTTTCCGATAATTTCATAAATTGCCCTTATTTTCATATTTAACATATTTTTTAACCAAACCATAAACGACTTAATGCCATAACCTTGATTTATTCCTGGGCTATAACGGTATTAATTTTTAATCAATAGCTGTCTAATCTTTTCATATACAATTTTGTTTGAAAAATGCAGTGAAAAATGCCAAATATATAAAATGCGTTTTTCTTCGAATCAGCACATTAAAATTATATAGAAATGATATGAAAGAAAACAGGGAGAATTTTGAGCCGAACAGTGCAATCTTTCGATTCGAAATACATAAAGTACTTAAAAATAGTAAATAAATACTAATAAAAACAAATTTTATTTTGAAGACAATCGAAAGATTTACTATCAACTTATGCTGTCGAATTAAATCCGGATTTCGAATAACGATAAAACTGGAACCGTTGTCTCTGAATGTAACCTTTATTAATAACAAAA
Source organism: Dryomyza anilis (assembly GCA_951804985.1). NCBI lineage: Eukaryota > Metazoa > Arthropoda > Insecta > Diptera > Dryomyzidae > Dryomyza > Dryomyza anilis. The sequence goes on along the minus strand of OX638135.1, from coordinate 31,815,810 downwards.
CACATAAATACCCTAACATTTTTTTCATTTGGGTCTAGAACTAACATTTTTCACTAATTTTCACATTCATTACAATCAAATTGTGCGTACTACAAATTTCAATCATATGAAATCCATTTGACCGAGAATAAATCTTTTTACAAAATCTGAATTCGATTAAACTAACAGTATAAAATCCACTCAAACGATTGAGTTAACATAAATAAATTCACGTTCCTAAATTGAGTTAATTTTTAAAATTGTTATTAATTACAAATCACATATAACTTTAAAAAAATGTGTCCACTATAAACTATTTTCTTTTAATTATAATTTTTTATACAATATTGTTTTCCACAAAAAACCAATATCCCAATAATAAGTATTAAAAAATGTTTAATGATCAACTGGGGTTTATATATCGCGGATTTTGTATTTTGGATACCATGTATATTTGGATACCCAACCTGAAAACAGATGCATTTGAATATATGAGTTTTGTTAAAGCCTTAAGCATTATAATTATTTATTTTTCAATCATAGATATGGTTATTTTATGCCTATGCTATTATTTTTTAAATCCCTGGACTAATCCCGGGATCCCGGTATTCAAATATTTTAGTCCCGAAATTTCGGGATTGAAATATAGTCCGGGATTGACATCCCTAGTCACCAGGGTATACGAGTCCTGAAAATAACTACAAACTTTCAATCGCTGAAGAATTTCCATTCATTTGATACCCATATTTACAAATTGGTAGGTGTACTGAATTTCGATTTTTGTTTTTTGGGAACCACAAGTCGTTTCGTGCGAAAACATTATTTTCATGTATTTGAGCGTGAAGTCAATATATTGTTACGAAAAGAGGTAATTTGCCCCACAGTGCAAGCATTCAGCAATAATAAATGAGACAATTCAGCGCACTAAGCATGTGTTAGAAAGAGATGGAAGATCAGCGCATTAAAACACATGAGTGCGAATGAGATGCCAATAGCATGCGTCATTCACGAAACGAGTAGAAGGTTCTCGAAACAAGTCGAAGCTTGTCGAACTGATGCATGCAGTATATAAGGGAGCCGCATCTGAGGTACTTGACTTCAGTTGTGATTTAATAGTGAACTAGTGCGTCTTGTGAGTGAACATTGTAAAGATAAATTGTAGTAATTCAGCAGTTGATATAAGTGATTATTCTTTAAGTTGTTATTTAAATTAATAAAGTTAATTAATACTAGTTGAAATAATACTAGTTAAAACCAAATATAAGTGCGTTTTTATTTTGTACACAATCCAGCGATACGAACTCGTAGAACAGTTTTCCGTAGACTGAATTTTCGTAACAATATATTTGACCAAAAAAGTTTACCTAAGCACGTATACAGTAAAAGTGATCTGTAGATGTAAATTTTATATAAGTTATTTGAATATAAATGTTCAGATGACAGGTCACAATTAACCGATCTCTCCAATACAGCATAGGTATATACTAGGGATGTCAATGATCCCGGGATCCCGGGATTTGAGGCAAATCAGTCCCGAAAAACGCATCCCGGAATCATCGTTAAATCCCGGGTTTTTGGGGATTACAAAAAACGCTAGTAGATCAATTTTTAATAATTTATTCAAAAGTCTCTCAATGTTTTTATACAAATTTCGTGAAAAAGTAAATCTAACATTTAATAGACTAAAATTTTAAAACACTGACGTCAATAATAATGAATTACATGTTTTTGACATTTAACAAATTCACAATTGTTAAAAATTACGTCACTTTCGACTAATAACACTGTTCGGCAAATTAGCACTTTTGTTCCTTCCTGTCTTTATTCATATCATTTCTACATAATTTTAATGTGCTTATTCGAACTGCGTTTTTATTTTTTTCCCTGCAATTTATTATTTTTGAATTTTCCACTGCATTTAATAAATCCAAAAAAAATTATAAAAAGACTGAACAACCATTGAATAAAAATTAAAATAGTTATTGTCCATGAACAAGTCAACTTGAATGGCGTTCAAGATTTGGTTGCACTAACCGGTTAGGGTTTAAAAATTGAGAAAAAAGGAATTTGTGAAATCACCGGAAAATCATATTTAATAAAAAATATTTTATTTTTAATTGTTTTTGTTTTACGACCTCTTTTTATTATTTCAAGATATTGTCTTAGCGTGCTCAAGGTCCAGTCGGTAAAAATACCAACAAATAAAACAACAAACAATTGGCAAAATGCATTGAGTGGCAGATCGTACAGCTGTTTCAGAGGCAGCCAAGCCATTTTTCTCAGCAGATTCTACATTTCAAGTCGCTTAAGTTTTCCTCCTCCAATAAACAGAATATGATTTATGTGCATTGAAGAAAGAACCAAAAGCAAAAATGCAAAAACTGCATCAACTCAAGATTTTGCCAAAGTTGTTGTTAATGTTATTTTTATTTTAAAGTATTAAAATTACTATAGATTAACACATGTCGACAATGGTATTACTTTTCGGTGCCTTTTTGATTTTTGAGATAAATAAGTTTTTGATTGAATTTCAACTGTATAAAAATAATTCACTTTTTATTTTAAAAAAATTTATTTATAGCAGTATTTTACTGTTATTTCTAAATATATGATAACTATTATTAAGTACCAGGGTTTTAAAACATACTATTTCCAATGTTCTTTAATAATGCGAACTGTGTTGGTACTTTTTGTACTATTTTATCAAAATATAAATTAATTTCAATCGATATTTCAATCGTTTTTTTTAAATAACATAATTTAAAACCTTATAATAATGCATCGACCATATATTTCATTCACATCATCTATATATTCTGTTGCAATATCTCCAAAATAAAAATTCTATAGAAATATGTTAATAAATATATATTCATTATCTTAATGTAAAAGACAAATTTTAATTCACAGTTAAGTTTTTTTAAATGCAAATAACTCAAAAAGTAGAAAGGACACAGAAAAAGCAATACCATGGTAGAAATAGGTATTCTCTCTAGTATTACCAATGATTTATAATATAACATTTATTTTTTATTAAATATTATTTTCCGATAATTTCATAAATTGCCCTTATTTTCATATTTAACATATTATTTCAACCAAACCATAAACGATATCCAAGTGGACTTAATGCCATAACATTCCTTGATTTATTCCTGGGCTATAACGGTATTAATTTTAAATCAGTATCTGTCTAATCTTTTCATATACAATTTTGTTTGTAAAATGCAGTGAAAAATGCAAAAAATATAAAATGCGTTTTTCTCGAAAACGTTACGTGTAGAGAAAAAATTAAAAACGCACTTCGAATCAGCACATTAAAATTATATAGAAATGATATGAATGAAAACAGGGAGAACAGTGTAATCTTTTGATTCGAAATACAAAAAGTACTTAAAAATAGTAAATAATTACTAATAAAAACTTATTTTATTTTGAAGACATTCGAAAGATTTACTATCAACTTATGCTGTCGAATTAAATCCGGATTTCGAATAACGATAAAACTTGAGCCGTTGTCTCTGAATGTAACCTTTATTAATAACAAAATACACAAAAAAATATAATTAACATCCTAACATTTTTTCATTTGGGTCTAGAACTAACATTTTTCACATTCATTACAATCAAATTGTGCGTACTACAAATTTCAATCATTTAAAATCCATTTGACCTAGAAAAAATCTTTTTACAAAATCTGAATTCGATAAACTAACAGTATAAAATCCACTCAAACGATTGAGTTTACATAAATAAATTCACGTTCCTAAATTGAGTTAATTTTTAAAATTGTTATTAATTAAAAATCACATTTAACTTTAAAAAAATGTGTCCACTATAAACTATTTTTTTTATACCCTACACTAAGAGTGAAAGGGTATATTCAGTTTGGTACGCCGTTTGTAACACCCAGAAGGAAGCATCTCCGTTATGGAAAAGTATAGATTTAGCGATGTCCGTCTGTCCGTCTGTCTGTCTGTTTGTCTGTCTGTCTGTTGAAATCCCTACTACTTAAGCAATTGAAGAGTTAGATAAATGAAACTCATTATTTAGATTACTTATATACCAACGCTGTATGTGGGAAAAATTAGGCATATCGGTCCATTGTGACCTGTGATCTGACCATTTATATTCAAATAACTCATATAAAATTTACATCTACTGTTCAGTTTTACTGTATACGTGTTTAGGTAAACTTTTTTGGTCAAATATATATTGACTTCATGCTCAAATACAGGGAAATAATGTTTTCCCGCAAAACGACTTGTGGTTCCCAAAAAAAAATCTAAATCCGGTACACCTATCCATTTGTAAATATGGATATCAAATGAATGGACATTCTTCAACGATTGAAAGTTTGCAGTTATTTTCAGGATTTTTATACCCTGGTGGCCTATATACCACTTAGAATGGTAACCACACATATGTGTAGGGTATTTATTGTCGGTTTAGACCGACTATAATTTTGATAATCCTAACTTCATAATAATACCAAATTTAAAATTTCCCATGTGATCTAACCTTCCCAACTGGTTTTAAATTATAATTTTTTTATAAAATATTGTATTCCACAAAAAACCAATATCCCAATAAAAAGTATTAAAAAATGTTTTATGATCAACCCGGACTATTTTTCAATCCCGAAATTTTGGGACTAAAATATTTGTATACCGGGATCCCGGGATTAGTCCCGGGATTTAAAAAAATAATAGCAAAGGCATTAAATAACCATATCTATGATTGAATAATAAACAATTATTATGCTTAAGGCTTAAACAAAACTCATATATTCAAATGCATCTGTTTTCAGGTTGAGTATCCAAATATACATGGTATCCAAAACCCGTGATATATAAGGGTTTTGGATACCATGTATATTTGGATACTCAACCTGAAAACAGATGCATTTGAATATATGAGTTTTGTTTAAGCCTTAAGCATAATAATTGTTTATTATTCAATCATAGATATGGTTATTTAATGCCTTTGCTATTATTTTTTTAAATCCCGGGACTAATCCCGGGATACCGGTATTCAAATATTTTAGTCCCGAAATTTCGGGATTGAAAAATAGTCCGGGATTGACATCCCTAGTACTCTACATTATATCTTTCATTTATCTAGATCTTCAATTTTTTAAGTAGTAGGGATTTCAACAGACAAACAGACGGACAGACGGACAGACGGACAGACAGACAGACAGACAGACAGACAGACAGACAGACAGACATACAGACAGACAGACAGACAGACAGACAGACGGTCAGACGGACATCGCTAAATCGACTCAGGAGGTCATGTTGATAAAGAATATATATACTTTTCCGGAGATGCTTCCTTCTGGGTGTTACGATAGATCTCATTTTTAACCATGCAGGACTGGGCTAAGTGGGCTAGTACGGTTTTTTAAAAATAATCGTAATTTTATCCTATAATCTACAAAATATCAAAAATCTCGAGGTGGTTTCTTTGTTTTAAGCGCTTTTTTACGTTTCAATAAATGCATTTTTTTTATGGTGCGACTGAAAATTTGTCAATTTTTGGACCTATTTTTCACCATGAAGGTCAAGGTGGTTTTACATTTCAAGCGTTTTTTTTTAAGTTTCAAAAAATGCATATTTACATTTGAAGTTTAAATAAGTATCACTTTTTAAAACGCCATTTTAACCATGATAGGCAGGCATATTTGTAGAAAGTTTTGACATTGGAATTATATATAGCTATTTTCTTTAACATATATATATATATATATATATATATATATATATATATATATATATAGATATATATTTATATATAAATATATATATATATATATATATATATATATATATATATATATATATATATATATATATATATTTATATATTTTACATGGAATTGCAATAAATCAGCAGATTATAGTATTTTATTTTTAAAATACGGCTAATTCAAATTTAAGGATAACTTCAATTCGCCGCGATGCGCTAACTTTACAGCAGTAAAAATTCTTACGCTACATTTGCGCCACGATTTTTGAAAATATCGATATTTTGGTTTATCGTAAAAGAATGGAACCAAAGGTTCGCGGACTATTCATCGTATCACAATTCACCGAACACAATTCATCGTATGCTCAATTCATCGCTTGTACAATTCATCGTATACACAATTCATCGTATGAACAATTCATCGTATGCACAATTCATCGTATGCACAATTCATCGTATCACAATTCACAATGCAAAAAAAAAAGTATTCATTTTGTGCAATATGAAATACTTGGTCTTTAACATTTATAGATGAAGTGAAAATGCGAAAAAGCAGGCGAGCATTTTTTCCAAAATATCACGCGTTTTCTTTCCAAAATTTTTCATTTTTATCTAATTCAACAGCTGATATATTACATTTATATATATAAGAAGCAGAGCTCTCGATTTCATACGAGTATTTTCGAGTAGCCCGGGTTTCCGGGTACCCGGACGCTCGAAAGCCCGGGTAGTACAAATACTCGAATAACCCGAGTATTAAATATTGGAGCTACCCGGGTAGTTCGCAAACCCCGGGTATTTTGTTCGTTCATTTGTTCGAACTATTCGAGTAGCTCGTTTGTTCGAGTAGCTCGATTGATCGTTCGTTTGTATGTTCGATTGACTATTGTTTATTTGTTCGATTCTTCATTTGTTCGAGCTACCCGGGTATTTTGAACAACGAACGAGCAATAGTGCTACTCGAACAAACGCGCTACTCGAATAGTTCGAACAAACGAACGAACAAACTATCCGCACTCAGAAAAAAATTCATGTAAATTTAAACTGAAATTAAACAGATTTCATGTTATTTATTTTCAAACAGATTGATCATATTAAGTGATTTTTGTGATACTAAATTTTAATAGTTGAAAATGTAAAGTTAACATGAATTTTTGTTTAATTTATAGAATTGTTGTTGTTTTCCATATTTAAAAATATCATGTAAAATTAACATGAGTCTGTTAAACAAATTATCTGAGTGCGAGTTTTGTGAACTACCCGGGTAGCTCGTACATTTAATACCCGGGTTTTTCGAGTATTTGAATAACCCGGGTATTACTCGATACCCGAGTAATACCCGGGTAATTCAAATCGAGAGCTAATCGAGAGCTCTGATTAAAACTCTTTTACTGATTGATCTAGAAAAACTTTGAAACACGGTCATTTAAGAATATATAAATTTATGATATTCACATGTGTGCAGATAAAGTTAAATTTTGTCGTACGGTGTAATTATTACAAAAATTACAATATTGAAAACTCGTAGTGATTTTTTCATTGTGTTTGTAAAACTAGACATTCTTTGCTTAATTGTAATATAGTAAATTATTTATTATTTGTTAATTTACAGCCCTATTCTAATGAGCATCACAAATTCTCACAACGTCATTCTGGCAAAAAGTTGAGATACTGAGAGGTTCACAATAATTAGGAACATTGTGAGGCTTAAATTATTAAAATGCATTTTTTAATGCTTATTTCTTTTAAAAACGGCATAAAAACAGAAATACAAATGTTTTTATGTTGTTTATTTACATTCATTTTCAATTAATTAAAAATTAAACATAAAATATGACGTGAAGCTCTCTTCCCCACAGTGCACTATGCGAAAGAAGCTTAGTCTAGCTCGCCGAAAATCAGATATTAAAGTTTGTTGCAGAAAGTTTAAAAATATGTCATTTTATTAATAATTTATGAGAACCTAGAGAAAAAACAAAAAATGATACACCCTAGTGAAAAAAACCTTCTGTAGGCTTACTTAAAGTGAAAAAAATAAACAAGTGCTTTTCAAGAAATAAAAATGGGTTACATTAAAACTGTCTTAACTCTTTCAATATATACTCCACATACTGAGTGTTAGTTTTATATTATTGTGAATTGAGAGAACTATCATCTTGTGTATCAAAAATTTCAAATGGGTATTCGTGTTTTTCCTGATTATCTGTCAAAAATATAAAAGAAAAATTACGTATTTTTATACATAAGTAGACATGGGAAAAAAGCTTCCAAATGCTCTCATAAATCTTTTTACAGACATAATATCTGAAATGTCTTCTTTCTAGCGGTGTTAAACATGCCTGCATTAGTTTGCCACACGTCATTTCAAATGAGTTTAAGTGCTGAGAAAAGTACGAAAATTGTAAAATAATTTAATTAAATTTTGTTACTTTAATATGTCAGTTTTGCCTTTTCTGTCATTATAGTTGACAAAACTGGCTCATATTTGGTATGGTAGTTAAGAATTGTGATATGTACCATAGTACCTAATATTATCAGAGTATTTCTTACGATGGTCAAGTTATATAGTTTAAAAAGAATGGTAGGCGTGGCAGTTGGCCAATCACGCCCATATTAAGAATGGTCATGTCCAATTACAGTATGTATCTAAATACCAATTATAAACAAAATATCTCATTCCAAACAAAAGTTATAGTCGTTTTACCATTTCAATTATATGACAGGTGGGCGTAGCTATGGACCAATCTTGATAATTTTCTAATTGAAATCTATTGAAAGTCCATGTATGCTTAGTGTAAAGTTTCGTTAAGATTGGAGAAAAACTGTATTTACGGCGAGCTAGAATTGACTTCTGCCCCACAGTGCAGTGTGGGGTGTTTGCTGAGAGTTTTTTTTGTTAGATTCTTGCCAGAATACAATTGTGAGACTTTGATCACAATTATTCTATCAAGAAAAACGACTCTCATTGAGATGTAACTTGTGAGCCCTCACAATGCCACAGTAGGGCTATAAATGTTAATTTCTTGTGACAATTAATTTTTATTAATGTTTTTTACCATGAGCATTTTTTATATATAATAATAGCTGCGTTCCCGTGGTTTTTGATCCTGATCTGTAGATCATTTTCTTATACAAAATCAAAACAAACAATTAGAACCAGGTTCGTTTTTGGATCAATTACTGATCTGGTACTGTACGTATCAAGAGTAAATTTGTTTGTGGTGATGTTATGCTATTGTGAATTGCACTTAATAAGAAGAAGAATTTGTGTTGAAAAAGAAAGGGCAGAAGAAAACAGTGCTGCCAAATTTTTTAAAATAATATAATAATAGTTTGGCGCTACAGTCCTGTATAAAACTTCGGCAGAGCTCTCTCACCATTTTGAGCTGTGCGTGTTATATTTGTACTCATAGTGGGGGGACCTACGGGGACTTTCGGAACGCTGTCCAACGCACTAACCACTGCGCTACCGCGGCTACTATTTTTATATATTGTATTGGGCTGTAAATGCACGAACCATGGAAACTATTTTTATTTTGTAATATATGTTTTTATACATTACACCTATGAGGTACAGGGTATATTAAGTTTGTGCAGATATTATAACGCCCCTTAGGAGTCGTGTCCAGTATGGAAAATTATTATATATTCTTGATCAGCATAACTACCCGAGTCCGTTTAGCCATGTCCGTCTGTCTTGCTGTCTGACCGTATATAGAATAACTTGAAAAATACAGGTCAGAATGCGATGAAATTTTGTTTCAATATGTTTTAGCCAAAAAAAGGTTCTGAGTTTGAAAATGAACCAAATCGGTAAACGGATACGCCCACCTCCCATACAAGTCACTTATATATAAGTTTTTGGGAACCAATAACTCGAAAAGTATTAGATATATATTTATAATATTTAAAATATATTGTTAGAATTCGCCTAAAAATATATGATTCAAAAATGGGCGTGATCCGCCCACATTTGAATTTTTTTTCATTTTATACCGATTTTTTGTAGTGGAAATTTTAGTCGTAAATTATTAAAAATTTGCCCACCAAATTATACCACTAATATATCCACCAAGAGTTTAGGGTATTACATAGTCTGGCCAGACCGACTATAAAAGTCCGCCCCATGTGACCTGACTTTCCAAACTCGTTTTTTAAATAATTATTGATTATCCTTATCGGTTTAGAAATTAATTTTAAAACTGACGCCAGCGCGCAATGCAGAAGCGACTGGCAAGGTATAATTGCTGCGAAACCCATCATGGGTTGTAATCAGTTTGACCAGATTGCACGATAAAGTACCGATTGGGCGATATTTTTTAACTCGTGGCGCTTTTAATGTTACAAAAAGCGCCGGACGCTTTTTTGGACTATTTTTGAAATTAAGAGGCTCTTTTTTAAAATAAATGTATTTTTAAATTCGTTAAATCATGCGTTAGTAGATCTATTTTAATGATTTTCGAAAGTATGATTTAAAGCTAACACTAATAATAGTGTGACACCAATCAAAATATACATTACTTCCAGAAGTATTTGATTAAAAATTTAGTTGCTTTTCCTGTACCAATTTATTGCAATTATACTACTTATTCACAAACGGTTTCGTTTTGCGATTTTCGGTAAACGACACCAGGGAAATAACACGTATAGGCACATGTTTAATGAAAATTGATACTAGACAGTAGTTTGTATTTTAGTTTAATGGTAAGTACAGAACAAATTAAATAATTTATATTTTTAAATTTAAGGTGAACAAATCATTACAAATACTAATAGTCTTAGATTTCTTACCATAACCACAAAAGGAGTTAAAAATGCTCAAAATAGTCCTGTATGTACAAAATATATATATTGTCAGAAATATTGAGTTCATAGTATATTCACACTTAGTTTTATAACCGCCCACAGAATTGAATTAAAAATATTTTAAAATTTTATCGTAACCAATATTTTTCACAATATAGTTACGGTAATATGCACTCTAACAAAAATTGATGGGAATTTACTAATAATTTTAATAGTCAATTAATAGTCAAATCCCGTCGCAACGAAATACTTACAAATCAACTAAAAGAGTGTAAAATAAAAACGTTGTAGAGATATATACAAGTAAAACACTTCAAATTTTATAAAAAAAAAAATAAACCAGTTGGGAAGGTTAGATCACATGGGAAATTTTAAAGTAGGTGTAATTATGATAGTTAGGATTATCAAAATTATAGTCGGTCTAAGCCGACTATAAATACCCTACACATATGTGTGGTTACCATTCAAAGTGATATATAGGTCACCAGGGTATACGAATCCTGAAAATAACTACAAACATTCAATCGCTGAAGAATTTCCATTCATTTGATACCCATATTTACAAATGGGTAGGTGTACCGAATTTCGATTTTTTTTTTTGTGAACCACAAGTCTTTTCGCCGGAAAACTTTATTATCATGTATTTGAGCATGATGTCAATATATATTTGACCAAAAAAGTTTACCTAAGCACGTATACATAAAAATTGATCTTTATATGTACATTTTATATGAGGTATTTGAACATAAGTGGTCGGATCATAGGTCTAAATGGACCGATCTCGCCATCTCGCACATACAGCGTAGGTATATTAGTAATCTAAGTTATAAGTTTCATTTATCTAGATCTTCAATTTTAAAAGTAGTAGGGATTTCAACAGACGGACAGACGGACAGACAGACAGACAGACAGACAGACAGACGGACGGACGGACAGACGGACAGACGGACAGACGGACGGACATCGCTAAATCGACTCAGGAGGTCATGCTGATCAAGAATATATGTACTTTTCCACACCGGAGATGCTTCCTTCTGGGTTTTACAAACGGCGTACCAAACTGAATATACCCCTTCACTCTTAGTGTAGGGTATAAAAATGTAAAAGAACAGTTTTGTAAATACTTTCAAAAATAAAATTATTAGAATTTTAGTGTTCAGCATTTAACGAACATTGTTTTATTAAATTAAAGTCGTAATATCCCTTTTAAACTTGTGTCCCTTAGTGAAAATGCAAAGAACACCACCGGGAACACCATCTTCGGACGCTCCGGTCCAGAACGTCTCAGCATTGGTAAGCGCAAATTCGCAGCAACCGGAAACTGCAGTGTACTCAACAAGCGTACAGAAATTCCCTCCATTTTGGACAAAAAATCCGCTTGTATGGTTCCTGTAAATATAATCTATTTTCTACATCGCTCGAATCAGCGCTGACGAAACTAAATTTTGTCATCTTGTCGCAAACGTCGATGCTAGCACGTTGGATCTGGTAAGCGATATTTTGGAAACGGCTCCAAAATGAAACAGATATGAGACACTTAAAATTCGCATCATATCTTTGTTCTCGGAATGCGAAGAGCGCTAGCTCAAGCGCTTACTGAACCATTGCACTTCTTGCGAACAATGCAGACGAGGACAAATAGGAGACAACGTGGACATGTAGGAGACAACGTCATTAAAAGTATCTTTCTTGAGCAGCTTCCCGACAATGCTTGCGATCAGCGAAAAGCAGGTTATCAACAAGCTCGTGCCATGTCCAAAGTCATTCGACATGGCACGTCCTGCCAACATCTCCAGCATTGCAAATACACCAGATTACTCGCCATTCGATCGCTTGTCGCAACAAATCGAAGCTCTGAAGAAACGGTTGCTGTGGCCTCCGAAATAGCTGATAACACATCAGGCTGCCTCTTCATCAAGGACAACACAACAATATAAACTTTTTTGATTGACACCGGTGCTGACATCTCGGTTACACCAAGGGATGTATACGTGAGCAATTCATCGCACTCTTCAGTAAATCTTTTTGCAACTAATGGTACGCCCATAAAAACATTTGGCGCAAAGATTCTACAACTCAATCATGGTCAGCGGAAAGCTGTTCATTACAGCAGAAGTCACAAAGTGCATCATCGGTTCAGATTTCCTGAAACATTTTCATCTACTTCCCAACCTCAAGAACCGAAGACTCGTCGATTGATCAACAACAATTGTCAAGAATTACAGCATTTAACAGGAACTTCTAGAAGAGTTCCCGGAAATTCATAATCTTTCAATGTCGATTACCAACAACAAAAACAGAGTATTCCATCACATCGAAACATCTGGACCTCCAGTTCGCGCAATGGTAAGACCTATTGATAATAAACGTCTTATTATCGCCAAAAAGAATGCAAATTCATGCTGGACAATGCAATTATTCGTCCGTCGAAAAGCATGTGGTCAAACCCTTTACATATGGCCCCTAAAAATAACGGATATTGGCGACCCTGTGGGGATTACTGATTTTTAAACAATATGACGGTTCCCGATTGGTACCCCATCCCTTTCATCACAGACTATGTGCATTGCCTACATGGTCGAAAATTTTGTCCGATGAGATCTGTCGCGACTTGGATTTCGTTTTCACGTATATTGAAGCCCAAAACAATTTTGGATCTGCGCCGATTTACGTGCATGCTTCATTTATATCGTCAATTTCTACCGCACGCTGCTTATGATCCAGCTCTGTTAAATGAGTACCTAAAAGGCGCGGTAAAGAAAGATAAGCGTCTGGTTATATGGACAGAAGCCGCAACCGAATCATTTAAAAAATGCAAACTGCACGTCTCGTGAAAGATGCAGATCTTCATCTCAAAGTTAACGCTTCAGACTTTACTATCGGTGCTGTGGTAGAGCAACAAATTGGTAAAAGTTGGCAACCACTCTCTTTCTTCTCACGAAAACTTCTCATTACAAGGGTAGAGTGCAAATACAGCACTTATGACCGCGAACTACTTGCTGCATATAGTGCTGTAAAACATTTTCGTCATATCCTTCATTGGTACTTATTAAAAACTCATCACTATTTTCTGTCAATGATTGTTAATGAAATTGTAATTTTATCTCGATTTTCATCGATATTTTTATTTTATTTAGTATTGCATAGTGAAAGTAATCCTAACGCAACAGCAAATGTATCGGAAATGTGCCGGCGATATCCATCCATCCATCGCAGACACATGGCCGTTTCATTATACATTTCGGAACACTTGAACAACTGAATGTGGGTAATAATTGTATATGGATTATTAAGTTTGCAGTACTAAATAAATAATTAACTTAATAAAACTACTTAATATTTTATATTCTATATTTATATCTGCAATGTTTAAGAGCATTTTATCGAATGACTCGATGGAATTTGCGTGTATTCATACATGTTTGACAGCGAAAAAACACGCTACTTTCAACGTTTTGTAAATATTCCACTAAAATAGCGACAAAAATCACGCGAATTTCAAGAAATTATTAAAAACACACTATTTATTTCAAAAACACGCTGTTGTGAATCAGAAACGTTTTTTTTGTTGTATTTCAGAAAGCCTGCACATAACCAGTATGCACATAAAGTTCAAATCTAAAAGCACAATAACAGATGCATGTTAACTTAACATAACGTTTACGACGTAACTGGAACAAGTACATAATGTTTATGAGTGCATACTTTCAGGATATAAAATTAAGTCCGCTTGAAAGCAACGAAAAATGCACTGGTTGCAATTTGATCCAAGGCACACGCTAGCAAGTGTGCCGTCTGTTTAAAAGCAACAACAAAAGCATTGGTTGTAATTTAAGTCAAGACTAACGCCAGCATGGGAACCAATTTAGCACATTGGAATTTTCTCAGTTAATGATTTCACAATATTAGTAAATATCTGATGTGGGGTTTATGAGGTTTTTAGTAGTACGTAGATTTAAGAATATGCTTGCTTGCATTTATGAGTTGTGTTTTAAGAAATAAGTATAAGCAAGGGGTTCGTGAGTCGCACGATACCGAGGTGATGAGTAGAGGTTAAGTATAGATTTTAAGCATTATGATTTTAACTGCCTTGGAGTGCAGACGTGTTTTCAGTTTAAACTCAAGCTTGTAAAAATACTTAACAATAATTACTAAAAGTATAAAGCAAGTCTAAAATATCCTTGCGTTTTTATTCAATAATAAATGTTAGGAAAGAATTGTGGACTTCGAGGGAATATTGTCACTGACGGTTCCATTAATAAAGGCAAGTACAAAAGGACCCCTGGAGCCCGCAACATTTTGGCGCAGCCGGTTTTTCAAGAATCTACAAAAAGGACTGAAGGACGAATTTGAAGGAGAATTAACAAAAAAATAAATGAAGAAACACAGAAGTGGAAAGGAAGGTATAATTAAATATTGAATAAATTTTAGTGAGTTTGAGTGAAAGCAGTAAATAAATGGTGAAATTAAATTATAGAAAGAATGAAATTAAACAAATTTATAAATTTTAATTGAAAATTTTAATGATTATATGGCGAACTTTGAGGAATTGGAAGTAGCATATAGAAATATATTAGGACAACTTGGCAGATTTACTGAGAAATTGTGGAATCAAATTAGTACGGAAGTTAACAATAAAGAAACTTTAGAATTAATAAAAAATAAAGTCAGTTCCACACGGGTATACTCAGAAGTCGAAAGAGTTGACGTAGTTTTTGAACAATTAGTATACTTCTTGGAACATAAAAGTGCTCATAAAATAAAAGAGTTAGAAGAGTGGAAAGGGGAATTTACTGCATTAAATAAAAAATTAAACGATATTGTAGAAGAACGGCAGGAGTTGTTAGATCAGGCTAGTGGAATAGAGGAAGAAAACGAAAAATTAAGAACTTTGCTGAAAAATAAAGATATTTCGGACGAATCAATTGAACGAGCACTGAGCCAACAGCCCAGACTAGAATTCGAAACATTAGAAGAAGCAAATAATAAAGTAAGGGAATTAGATTCGAAAATCAGATTTTTAGAATCAGAAGTTAAGCTAGCCCACGAAACATCATTATATCATAAGGAGGCATTACAGATTGAAGGAAAATTTGATAAAATAACAGCACCGGAAACAACATTAGAAATGTCGTTAGATACTGTGTCGAAATACGTAGGAAGTGTGGTTCCATTTTTTATGGGATCGGAATCACCATCCGTTAAAACTGAACTTTATAGATTCATGGACGCTTGTGCGTTAGCAAGTCTAAAAATTACAAAAGAAAACAAAGAAGAATTCATTAGCTGTGTCAAACTGCATCTTCTTGGTGACGCTTATGATCTAGTCCGCACAAGAAAGTTCAATGATTTAGAGGAGTTATTTGACGTTCTAAGAAATACATATTTAAAAATGACTACGTTAGATTCGGTTCAGGATAGTATTAGAAAAGCATATCAGACGGATGGTGAAAGTCTGAGAACATTTGCAAGGAGATTAGAAAGATTATGGGCAAACGCTAATGAAATAGCAGATTCAAGGTACAAAAATAAAAATCTACCTACAGATGTTTTTAATACGGAACTAGTACACTCAGTTCTGACAGCATTCAAGGTAGGTGTAAAAGATCCGACAATAAAGGTTCTATTATTAAGTAGCAAAGCAGAAAACTTGAATGATTTATTAGATGAAGCATTAAACGCCCAGATAACAATTCAAGGGGGTCCGAGGTTCCCCGAGGAAGTGTACAGTTTCGAACAACGATCTGTAACCAGTCCAACGAATAGTATTCAAAAAAATCATTTTCAAGCTACCCCACTAAATCACAAAATATCAACACAAAATAAAACAGAAGGATCAAAAATACGACCAACATGCTCTTTTTGCCAGAAAAAAGGACATACACGAGACGAATGTATTACGCGGAAAAACACACCGTTTTGTATAGAGTGTGAAAAATATGGGCACGAATCTAGTTGGAGGTGTGCTTCCATTAGATTAGAAGCTCAAAATAAGGAAGGGTTTGGACGTACACAAAACCATCCAGTCGTTAATAGGGAATTTTTAAACAACAATTTGCAAGCAGGACATAACACTACGTACCGTACCAATAATAATAATAATAATAGAAATAATAACAATAGGAATGGGAATACCCCTAGAAATAATTTAAAATGTGATTGGTGTCGTAGACTTGGTCATGTAGAAGCTGATTGCTACGCCAAGAGGGATTATCTGGCAAGGGAGAATAATGATCAAAACAAGGGAAACTACCAGGGGCCCAGCCAAGGCCAGTAAGCTGGGGACCCATTAAAAATAGCAAAATTAGGTCAAAAAGGGTAGAAATAGTAAATCATAAGGCTGAAGGGTCTGTGATCACATTAACTACTCAAACTCCTAAAAATAAGAGAAAACCGGTGGAGGAAAATATTGCAAATCAGACGTCTGAAGTGACCGTTGATACACATATTGATCCACCGTGGTTTGATTGTGAGGGAGTGACAATGGTAATTTTCGCATTAATACATTTCTTTATATATATGATAATAGCAATAGGGGCAAAAATGATTAAATTAGTAGCAGATGAAACTAATCGGCAAAGATGTGTATTGGAAGAAATGCAAATAGGTCAAAAGGTGAACAATATGTTTACAGGAATGTTGAAAAAGTTTGAAAATTTTATAACATGTTATGATAAAAAAATCAGACAACAGTTGAGTGGATTAAATAAAAAGAGAATTAACAAAATATACAATAGAAAGGGGGACTGCTTCAAATTGTCTAATGTAAGTGATGTGTTCATTGAAGTACCTTGCGAGGCAGCTAAAAATGGAAAACTCATATTACTAGTAGACTCAGGAGCAGATGCAAGCATAATAAAAGAAGGTGCATTGACACAACTACCGGGATTTGACAAAAATAGTAAGAAAGATTTTAATGGGGCTTTTGGTGGATGCGTAAGGACGTTAGGCACGACCAATATACAACACAGTAATATAAAGTGGTTACATTTAATAATGCATGTAGTATCTCTTGAACAAGGAATACCAGCAGACGGAATAATAGGACGGGATAACATATGGAACAGATCCGTAATAAACGCAATTAATAAGACCATAACATTCTACGATAAAGGAAAGAATCACACTATCCGATTACCAATGAAAACGCGAGCCGACATAGAAAATATTTATTACAATCATGAAATGAAAATCATGCCGAGAACCGCAAAAATAGTAGAAATTACACTAAAAACAAAAATTCCAATTGTATTAATACATAAACAAGAAATTTATCCTGGAGTATATTTGGGAGAAAGCTTATCGAATGTTAACAAAAATAAAGTTTATGTCTCAGTATTAAATGCTACAGAAAAGGACATTATAATAGACAACAATTTTAAACCGAAATTTTCAAATTTTAATCAGTATAGGGAATCAGATACAAACAATTCTACAATAAATACTATAAATTCAGTGAATATAAAAAATAGGATTAATAGATTATTAGAAAAAATTAACATCGATGAATCTTTAAATAAGGAGGAAATCACATCATTACAAAATCTTTGTATTTCTTACCACGATGTTTTTCACTTAGAAGGTGACGAACTGTCATACACGCCGATACTTAAACACGACATAACAACACAATGGAATCAACCACCAATTAACCAAAAGCAATACAAACTTCCACATACACATAGAGAGGAAATTAATAGACAGGTTAACAAAATGTTAGATGCTGGCATTATATCGCCAAGCATATCACCCTGGAATTCACCATTACTATTGGTACCGAAGAGGAGCGACAAAGACGGTAACAAAAAATGGAGACTTGTCATAGATTTCCGTAAATTAAATGACGTAACCGTAAAACAGGTATTTCCTATTCCGCGAATAGATGAAATATTAGATCAATTAGGTCACAGTCGATATTTTTCAACTTTAGATTTAGCAAGTGGCTATCATCAGGTCTTAGTAGAAGAAGGTGATAAAGAAAAAACTGCCTTCAGTACAGGACTTGGACATTTTGAATTCAATAGGATGCCTTTCGGTTTAACAGGGGCACCAGCAACTTTCCAGAGAATAATGAATCACATCTTAACAGGGTTACAGGGTATCGATTGTTTTGTATATCTTGATGATATAGTTGTGTATGGGAAAAATATAAGCGAACATGAACACAGATTAAGTAAAGTATTACAGAAACTAAGAGACCATAATTTAAAATTAAATACCGAAAAATGTCAGTTTTTACGTCGTGAAGTTGTATATTTAGGGCATAAATGTTCAGAACTTGGTGCGTTGCCAGACCCCGCTAAGGTCGAATGCGTAAAAAATATTCCAGTACCAAGAAACAGAAAAGAAGTACAAGCATTCTTGGGATTAATTAATTATTACAGAAAGTTCATAAACAATATGGCAAGGTTAGCTTTACCAATTAATAATTTACTTAAAAAGGACGTTAAATTTAAATGGACGGACGATTGTCAAAATTCATTCATTAAATTGAAAGAATCAATAATTTCACCTCCAATATTAGCATATCCAGATTTTACAAAAACTTTTTTACTAACAACAGACGCAAGTAACGAAGCAGTAGGTGCAGTCCTATCTCAAGGTGAAGTAGGAAGCGACCGACCGATCGCGTTTGCAAGTAGAACTTTAAATGGGGCAGAAAAACGATATTCTACCATTGAAAAAGAATTTTTAGCAATTGTTTGGGCAACAAAGAATTTTAGAGCATACCTATTAGGGCGACCATTCAAAATTTTTACAGATCATCAGCCTCTAAAAGGTATTGCAAATTTAAAAGATCAGACATCCCGCCTTGCTCGTTTCCGACACAAATTATCGGAATATGATTTTGAAATAATGTACAAACCAGGCAAAAAGAATTTAAATGCGGATGCTTTAAGCAGAATTCCATATATAGAACCAGATATTACAGCCGTACAAACACGATCCAAAACTACACAAAATATATTAGATCAGCAAATCACAAAAATAAAACCACAAATCAGTACACCAGTCGTAGATGAAACAATAATAGATACAAATAATGAAACGAATTCAGCTCAAATATTAACTGATCCAGATGAAATTAAAACCGTGATGAAAGATTTTCATGATTCAGCACTAGGAGGCCATCAGGGCACACTTAAAACATACTTTAGGATTAAGAAACAATTTAAATGGAGGGGAATGCAGAAACAAATAAAAGAATATGTTAGAAACTGTCCTAAATGCCAAATGAACAAAAGTTCAAAGTTAACAAAAATGCCAATGGTTTTGACAGATACGCCAACACGTCCATTCGATAAGGTTTATATGGACTTGGTAGGAATTTTACCTGAAACAGTGTCAGGAAATAAATATATTTTAACTTTTCAAGACGATTTTTCAAAATACATGTGCTGCGTAGCTATCCCAGACGCGGAAGCAAGCACAGTAGCCAAAGCTTTTTATGAGGAAATTATCACGCGTTATAATATTCCAAAAATTTTAATTACAGATAATGGTTCAAATTTTGTGTCAAAATTATTTTCAGACACGTGCAAGTTATTAAACATTAAAAAAATGCATATAACACCTTATCACCCGCAGGCGAATGGCTCGTTAGAACGAAGTCACAGACCTTTAGCGGAGTATTTGAGATGTTTTGCAAAAGAGGATGGGTCCAACTGGGATCAATGGTTGAATTCGGCAATGCATGTGCACAATAACACAGTGCATATGTCAACTGGGCAAACGCCTTGTCGTACTTTATACGGATTTGAATTTGACATGCCAACCAACCTAAAACGAAAATGTTCACCAATTTATAACAGTGAAGATTACAATAAGGTATTAAAATACCAAATACAGCGTACACATGAGATAGTCAGACAAAATCAAGAAAAAGCTAAGGAAAGATCTAAACGAAGTTACGATAATACATTAAATACGGTAGTTTTTAAGGAAGGAGATAAAGTTTTATTAAAAAACCAGAATAGGAAAAACAAATTTTCACCAATCTGGGTAGGTCCCTATGAAGTCCTTTCGATAATAAGTCCTGTGACAACAGTGATCTGTATCAAGGGAAAAGGGAAAAAATTCCATAATAACTTATTAAAAGCATATAACTCTTAAGTTATACACAATCGAACGAACAAAAACAACGAAATTAATAACTTTTTAGAAAATATGTTTTTAAAATCTAAATTAGTGCATGAGAAAATAGCTATGTATTAATTTTAGAAGATGACTAGCATTAGATCATGTATTAAATAAGAAAGGAATAAAGTATAAAGAATATTATATTAGATATTTCATAAACAAGAATTCAGAACACATTTGCTAAAGCAATAAAATATACATTGTCATAATTGAGATAGGTTAGTACTTCAGTTTCATTGTCAAGATCATTTTCAATGGAAACAGGCAACAGAAAGATCATTGCACTTGAAGTACAGATAGATGTTAGCGTAGCACACACTAAAGTGATAAAATAAAATGCAATTCAGCGTTTTGCATCTAGGAACAATGCACTAATGTACCGAAAATGAAACGAGGTACGTTAATGCAGCGTAAAAATTTGAACAATAATTGAATGATAAGGAAAAAATACAATACACAATCTAACAAAATTAACAAACGTTTTAAATGTGATCATTACACGGTAATGAAAATATATATGTACCTATTGAATGTACAAAAGTAGTTATGCATAAATCGCGCGCGCTTACCATTATTAAAAATTGTCAATAATGATTAAATTCACAAATTAGTGCATGAATAAAGAGCTAAGTATTTTTGAATAGAATTAGCATTGATTCATGTGCTAATGAAATTATAAAGAAAATAATGTCTATATATTAAGAAAAAAATTAAAGATTTTACAATTAAAGATTTACAGTAAAATGTTCGATATAAATATACAATTAAAATATAAAATTTTAATACTATGATGTAAGGTAATATAAACAAAGATTATGAATACTGAAAGTAAAAATGATGTTAAATATAAATAATTTATAAAGTTATAGTAAACATTACAAAGTAATAAGTATTTTTAAAAATAATCCTGGCTCTGGAAATGCATTTCAACCACGACAAAGAAATAAAACATGCACGAAGAAGAACTAGCAATCCACCAAACAATAAAATTCGACGCAGAAGACACTAAGTTTAAATATTAATTGTCAAAGAAGATCGTTTGATTTTGTTGGGTAAAGGTCTGAAATGGTAATATTATGTAATGAAGTACAAGAGACGAATGATAAAGAAACATGTGAGAGTCATGGCGCGGACAACAACAATTGTACATCAATAACATGTTTAATTAAAAGAAAGGAGCTCAATATAAACATGAATGTGGAATTTCGACAAATCAGCAAAATTGCGACTATTCTACCATAAAGAAGCAACAACATTTTACATCTTTACGTACATATAATTAAAAGATAACAATTTTATCACTCAAGGAACAAGCTAATATTTTGTAAATAAGTTGAAGGAGCTATTCCATATACACTTATTCAGCTGTCAATGCTAACCTTATGGAAAAAGAAATTTGACACATCAACAAAGTTATCATAATTGTACTAAATCAACAACATTTCACACATTATGCTGACAATTTCTTCAACAAAAGAACATAATTTCTTAAAAGAGAAGACGAAAATTAAAACACTAAGAACTTCAAATATTCAAATAATGTACAACAAGTGAAATATAAAAGAACAACATCAAACAACAACATGTACGTATAATTAAAGATGATTTCCGAAGATGACAATTTCGCTACAAGAACTCTTAAAACATTTAAAGAAGACAAATTCGTATTAATATCCAGAAATATAAAATTACAAAACTACCAATTTTAGTATCTGCTCTCAACAAAATACGATTCAATTTGACTGAAAAAACAACGCAACATAGAAGACATCAAATTTAACAAAGCTTAGAAAATAAAGACGAAATATGAGAATAAATGATGACAACAATGTTATTCGATCAATGACAGAAACAAATAAAATGCAGCCAGCCAACCTATACACGTAAACAGAGAGTAACAGAACTAGCGATCACAGCAGTTTACGTTTTTAATTAATAGAAAACACAATTACATTTTTTTTTGTATAATTAATTTAATAGACTAGAAAAAAGTAATGAAAAACTTGAAGAAACATTAAAATATGAAAACTATAAATATAAACAATAACTAAAGATATACTCAATAAAAATTAAATGAATTATTTTCAATAAATATCGCAAAAAATTTAAAAGAAAACAAATCGTTGCACAAATTAAAGCATTTAATGACTTAGATGAATAAACAAGAAAAACAACAGAGCAACACGGAACGCAGCGATTGCAAAGCGGTAACTTGATCAACTACTGTTTTGTCAATTGCAACGTTCAGTGACTTGTAATGTTATACATTTTTATTTTTAACGTTACATAAAGTATATAAATATAAATATCACTAAAACTGCAACCATTAATTAAGTAATTGAGTAACGAAAATAAGCATTAATAATATTCCTAAAATGAAAATAAGTAAAATAAATTATAATAAGAAAAATAATTATTGATTTTAAATATTATTGTAAGTTAAATAAATTAAGAAATATATTGAAATATTAATGATGTAAAAGAAAAAACTATTATTCTTTTTAATAATAATTTTTTCTTAAAATAAGGGGGGAAGAATGTTGTGAATCAGAAACGTTTTTTTTGTTGTATTTCAGAAAGCCTGCACATAACCAGTATGCACATAAAGTTCAAATCTAAAAGCACAATAACAGATGCATGTTAACTTAACATAACGTTTACGACGTAACTGGAACAAGTACATAATGTTTATGAGTGCATACTTTCAGGATATAAAATTAAGTCCGCTTGAAAGCAACGAAAAATGCACTGGTTGCAATTTGATCCAAGGCACACGCTAGCAAGTGTGCCGTCTGTTTAAAAGCAACAACAAAAGCATTGGTTGTAATTTAAGTCAAGACTAACGCCAGCATGGGAACCAATTTAGCACATTGGAATTTTCTCAGTTAATGATTTCACAATATTAGTAAATATCTGATGTGGGGTTTATGAGGTTTTTAGTAGTACGTAGATTTAAGAATATGCTTGCTTGCATTTATGAGTTGTGTTTTAAGAAATAAGTATAAGCAAGGGGTTCGTGAGTCGCACGATACCGAGGTGATGAGTAGAGGTTAAGTATAGATTTTAAGCATTATGATTTTAACTGCCTTGGAGTGCAGACGTGTTTTCAGTTTAAACTCAAGCTTGTAAAAATACTTAACAATAATTACTAAAAGTATAAAGCAAGTCTAAAATATCCTTGCGTTTTTATTCAATAATAAATGTTAGGAAAGAATTGTGGACTTCGAGGGAATATTGTCACTGACGGTTCCATTAATAAAGGCAAGTACAAAAGGACCCCTGGAGCCCGCAACAGCTGTTTTTGCAATACTTATTTTAGCATATCACCAAAAAAAGCGTGAAATTTACTACATGGATAGTAGTAATATTACGATCATTTTTTAAGAGTGTGTCTTATTTGTATTTATTTTAAATTTAAACGGGGTATGCAACCCACAAAGTGGCAATTAATAAATTTGAGACTTTGATCACAATGATTCTATCAAGAAAAACGGCTCTCATTGAGATGTAACTTGTGAGACCTCACAATGCCATAATAGGGCTATTAATGTTAATTTCTTGTTACAATTAATTTTTACTAATGTTTTTTACCATGAGAATTTTTTATATATAATAATATAATAATAGTTTGGCGCTACAGTCCTGTATAAAACTTCGGCCGAGCTCTCTCACCATTTTGAGCTGTGCGTGTTATATTTGTACTCAAAGTGGTGGGACCTACGGGGACCTTTCGGCTCGCAGTCCAACGCACTAACCACTGAGCTACCGCGGCTACTTTTTTTATATATTGTATTGGGCTGTAAATGCACGAACCATGGAAACTATTTTTATTTTGTAATATATGTTTTTTTTAAATAATTCATTGATTATCCTTATCGGTTTAGAAATTTAATTTAATCTGAATAAAATTTTATATATTTTGTGATGCTTCTGAGATTCTGAAATTTTAAGCAGGGTGCAAAAAATAACAACACTTAGAGTGAAAAACTGGCGCCAGCGCGCAATGCAGAAGCGACTGGCAAGGTATAATTGCTGCGGGCGAAGCCCATCAAGGGTTGTAATCAGTTTGACCAGATTGCATGATAAAGCGCAGATTGGTCGATATTTTTTAACTCGTGGCGCTTTTAATTTTACAAAAAGCGCCGGGCGCTTTTTTGGACTATTTTTGAAATTAAGAGGCTCTTTTTTTAAAATAAATGTATTTTTAAATTCGTTAAATTATGCGTTAGTAGTTCAATATTTTAATGATTTTCGTAAAGTATGATTTAAAGCTAACACTAATAATAGTGTGACACCAATTAAAATATCCATTACTGCCAGAAGTATTTGATTAAAAATTTACTTGCTTTTCCTGTACCAATTTATTGAAATTATACTACTTATTCACAAACGGTTTCGTATTGCGATTTTCGGTAAACGATACCAGGGAAATAACACGTATAGGCACATGTTTAATGAAAATTGATACTAGACAGTAGTTTGTATTTTACTTTAATGGTAAGTACAGAACAAATTAAAAATTTATATTTTTAAATTTAAGGTGAACAAATCATTACAAATACTAATAGTCTTAGATTTCTTACCGTAACCACAAATCATTACAAATACTAATAGTCTTAGATTTCTTACCATAACCACAAAAGGAGTTAAAAAATGCTCAAAATAGTCCTGTATGTACAAAATATCCCTCTCGAAGTACCCGCACTTTGACGAAGCTCCCTTCAGCGAGCGAGTGAGAGGGCTTGTGTTTGCCGCATTGACTCCAAGGGGCATACTGGCAGGTAGCCGGGACAGGTCCTTGGACGAGTGGCCAGACTAAGACGGTTACATCCCTAAAAGGTAGGCGTCTGTTCCCTGTGGGGCGGCCTCCTCTTCCGACCGTAGGGTCTCTAAACACTTATTGGCGTCTGTTCCCTTTGGGGCGGCCTTTTGTGCGACCGATGGGTCGTTAAACACATACAACCGAAGGGTCTGGAAACACTTCGACTTGCGGGGTCGTTAAAACTAAATTATGAAGTCGTTCACGGAACAAGATACCGGGTCTACGGACCCAGGGGTAGGGATATCTGCCCCGGCGTCTGCAGCTGTGCAGCCAGGCGTATGCCCTCCCAGCAGGACAGGCCGACTCAGCTCGGCTGGTAGGGCACCAGTGGTGGCCTGCGATGTAAATTCCGCAGGTGGAGAGAGGGTTGGAGTTATGAACTCCTCCCAGAGTTCGGACACGACGGTAGTCGTGCGTCCTTCCGCAACTCCAGATGGTCATGGAGAGAGCCGGATGGGAAAAGGCGACTCTCTGGTGCGGCTAGGCGATTAAAAGCCAAACAACGCCAGAGAGCTGCCTCTCACATCACTGGGACCCCCTTCCCGGACAGTCAACAAGCCGCGGGCAGTATGGGGGTTCAGGTCTACCCGACCAAAGAAGAAGGGACGAGCGGAGGAGAGGACGAGGGCCTATCAGAATTTTCTGATGATACCCTTACGCCCTCTCAGGAGGACGAGCTACTCGCCCAATGATTCTGCTTACGTAGATCAACCTCAATAGGAGTCGACTGGCGACGGCTGCGCTTATGGAGAGAATGGAAGAAGGTAAAACGCACATCGCACTGATCCAGGAACCCTGGACTGTAAATGACAGGGTTGCTGGTTGGGGTGACACGCGATACCAAATATTTTATACACTCAATGCAGGCCGCCCTAGGACCTGTATTATCTGTAAAAAGGATTTTAACTTTTCTTTCTCCACAGAACTGTCTTCCTCAGACGCCACCACAATTTTTGACGGGAGCGGTGGCCTCATGCTGTCTTCAGTATATCTCCCGCATGACTCCCCGGAACCTCCACCCTCCGAGGAACTGCTGAGGATTACAAGGTTTGCTGCCGAAAAAGGTAAGAAATTAATAATTTGTACAGATGCCAATTCTCACCATACAACATGGGGAAGCTCCGACTGTAATGCTCGGGGACATGTCCTATTTGAATTTATTAATGCGTATGATCTTCTGACCCTAAACGTTGGTTGCTCTGCCACCTTTATCACTAGAGTCAGAAAGGAAGTACTTGACATAACTCTTTGCTCTAAAAACATACTTGACATGGTCCAAGACTGGCATGTCTCTAGCAGACATTCCTTCTCGGATCATAGATACGTCTGTTTTAAACTATCCATTCCTAACATTCCCCCACCTATGTTTCGCAACAAATCGAAAACTAAGTGGACTCTATTCAGAAGACTTTTAAAGAATGCGTTAGACGTATCTCCCGCACCCCCTTTAAGTTCTATATATAACATTGACGGGGAGGTCAAAACCATAACAAATAGCCTTATACGAGCATTCGAAGAGGCTTGCCTTCTTCGCACCCGAGAGTCTTTCAAGGAAAAACCCTGGATGACAGGGGCTTTGAAAAACCTAAGAACGGATACTCGGAGACTTTTCAATAAAGCTAAAAGATTAAATACTACAGAGCATTGGGATCTCTACTACCAAAAACTCAGTGTATACAAAAAGAATATGCGCTCCGCAAAAAGAGGGTCATGGCGACTCTTCTGTGCACAAGTTGATTGTGTTACAAAAACCGCAAGAATTAAGAAATTCCTCTCGAAAACCCACTCCCAACCGGAACTCCTGATAGACAGGCAGGGGGTTAGAGCAGGTAACTCTGAGGACTCTTTAAAGATTCTAATGGAGGAGCACTTCCCAAACTGTTTCGTCAACTCAGATGAGACGAGGCTATGGGAAACTTCTCAATACTCCCACAACTTAGCCATCACCACCGATATGGTGGGGAAGGCAATTCATAGCTTCCAGCCATATAAAGCCCCAGGGCAAGATGGAGTTTTCCCAGCCCTACTACAACGGGCAGTGGATCTCCTGGACGTCCGTCTATCCAGGCTTTATGAGGCATGCCTTAATCAGAGCTATACCCCCCTCACATGGCAAAAATCAAGAGTAGTTTTCATACCTAAGCCGGGTAAAGAAACCTACTCAACCCCTAAGACATATAGACCCATAAGTCTAATGTCCTTCCTACTGAAAACAATGGAACGCATATGCGACCCTATGGTTAAGGAAAAAATCCCTTATGAGCAGCTGAAGTTTAAGCAACATGCATACATAAAGGGGCGATCCGTTGAAACCGCCTTACATGAGGTAGTTAACAAAATTGAAAGGTCTATGGATCTAAAAGGACTCACTCTAGCAGCCTTCATAGATGTTGAGGGTGCTTTTAATAACGTTCACACTGACACACTGATCTCGTCCCTTGCCTTCTTTGACGTAGACCCGGCTATTTTACACTGGGTACGTCATATGTTGTGCAACAGATCCATCACTTGTCAGCAGGGCAATATTACCCTAAGGGGAAGGGTGTTTCACGGTACCCCACAGGGTGGTATTCTCTCACCGCTACTCTGGGTCGTCACCATAAACAGTCTCCTAAGAAGACTAACCGAGGTTGGTTTACATGCTGTCTGCTACGCAGACGACATCGCCATCCTTGCCTCGGGGACACATCCTCTACTCCCTTCTAGACGAATCCAGGAAGCCTTGGATATCTCGGCTGAATGGTCATCACCTAGGGGATTAAATATAAACCCCCAAAAAAATGAAATCTGTCTCTTTACTAGGAAAGGGAAGCTACCTAGATATCCTCTTCCACAGTTAAACGGAGAGATACTGGCACTTACAGGTCAAGTCAAGTACCTTGGAGTTATCCTGGATTCTAAACTTTACTGGAAGGCACAAATAGCTAGCAGAGCCAAAGAAGCCGTCCTACATGGGGACTTCGACCAAAGATGACCCACTGGATTTTCACCAGCGTTGTACGACCAATACTCACATATGCGTCACTTGTATGGTGGACAGCTTTGGGACGAAAATGTAACATCAAACCTCTCGAGAAAGTGCAACGGGCGTGTTGTCTCGGCATTTCAGGTGCGATGTCTACCACTTCGACCAAAGCTATTGAGACTATTCTAAACATACGACCAATACAAATTCAAGTTAAATATGAGGCCGCGGTCGCAGCGGCTCGACTAAACATCCTTGGGGGATGGCTCAATTCCGAGACATTAACCAATCACCAAACCATAATTAACTCAATTCCTAATACTGTTTCTACAGGTAATTGGAACTGCGACCGCATCCCGGAGGAAACCAATCATACCGCCGCAAAGTTCGCTTTCCCGACTAGGGAGGAATGGAACAACGGCTAAGTATTGTCTAGCAATCCGGGGATCCACCTCTACACTGACGGATCAAAATTAAACGGTCACACTGGAGCGGGCTTTTTCTGTGAAGCCTTCTCTGCAAAAGAAAGCCATCGTCTGCATGACCACAACACCGTCTTCAGTCGGAAGTAGTGGCTATAACAGAAGGGGCTAAATTAATACAAAGCACTCACTGTGTAGACAAGTGTATTAAAATTTTCTCTGACAGCCAAGCTGCCATTAGAGCTTTATCCACGGACAAGGTGAAATCCAGAGTGGTTCTACAATGTAAAGAGGCCCTTGCTGATCTCTTACTTGTTAACACTGTGGACATTATCTGGGTCCCAGGATACTGTAACATTGAGGGGAACGAAATAGCCGACGAATTGGCGATGGATCAGAAATGGACACAATCTCAGTCATAACCGGCAGACCTTTCCAATTTCTAAACAACGAGATGAGCTCATGGGCTTATCGACTTCACAAAAAATCATGGGAAGAATCGAGCGAGGGCCAAGCAACTAAATGGCTATGGGCCCCCCCGAACAAATCCAAAACAAACAAAATTCTAACGCTTAATAAAAAGGAGTTAAAACAATACACAGGCATCCTCACGGGCCATAATGAGCTAAAAGGTCATCTTTTCAAATTGGGAAGAGTCGACTCTTACTTCTGCAAGGCCTGTGAGGAAGAGACAGAGACGCTTGAACACTACTTGTGTCACTGCCCGGCTTTTGCCAGACTTAGATTCATCCACTTCGGTGCTCCGCTTAATTCATCAATGAAACAACTGGGAAACTTGGACTGGAAAGTACTAAGAAAATTTGTCAAAACCACGGAATTTCTAAACTCCACTGAGTAGCATAACAGCTACAACATACTACAGACGACCCATGTTCCGAGGGGTCAAAACGTGTCTACTTTATGGCCTAGGTGTACTCTGTGCGATGCACAGAGGGGTTTTTCCCCCCTCCTTCAATCAATCAATCAATCAATCAATCAATCAATCAATCAATCAATCAATCAATGTACAAAATATATATGTTGTCAGAAATATTGAGTTCATAGTATAGTTCACACTTTGTTTTATAACCGCCCACAGAATTGAATTAAAAATATTTTAAAATTTTATCGTAACTAATATTGTTCAAAATGTAGTTACGGTAATATGCATTCTAACAACAATTGATGGGAATTTACTAATATTATAGTTGGTAATAGATTACCTACAATTTAATAGTCAAATCCCGTCGCAACGAAATACATACAAATCACGCTAAAAGAGTGTAAAATAAAAACGTTGTAGAGATCTATACAAGTAAAACACTTCAAATTTTATAAAAAAAAATGTAAAAAAACAGTTTTGTAAATACTTTCAAAAATAAAATTATTCGAATTCTAGTGTTCAACATTTAACGAACATTGGTTTATTAAATTAAATTAAAGTCGTAGTATCCCTTTTAAACTTGTGTCCCTTAGTGAAAATGCAAAGAACACTACCGGGAACACCATCTTCGGACGTTCCTGACCAGAACGCCTCAGCATTGGTAAACGCAAATTCGCAGCAACCGGAAACTGCAGTGTACTCAACAAGCGTACAGAAATTCCCTCCATTTTGGACAAAAAATCCGCTTGTATGGTTACTGTAAATAGAATCTATTTTCTCCATCGCTCGAATCAGCGCTGACAAAACTAAATTTTGTCATCTTGTCGCAAACGTCGATGCTAGCACGTTGGACCTGGTAAGCGATATTTTGGAAACGGCTCCAGAAGGAAACAGATATGAGACACTTAAAACTCGCATCATATCTTTGTTCTCAGAATCCGAAGAGCGCTAGCTCAAGCGCTTACTGAGCGGTCAAGTTCTCGGAGATCAACAGCCATTGCACTTCTTGCGAACGATGCAGACGCAGACAAATAGGAGACAACGTGGACAAGTAGGAGACAACGTCATTAAAAGTATCTTTCTTGAGCAGCTTTCCGACAACGTCCGTGCAATTCTAGCGATCAGTGAACTGCAAGTTATTAACATGCTCGCAGAACATGCTGACAAAGTCATTGGACATGGCACGTCCTGCCAACATCTCCAGCATTGCAAATACGCCATATTACTCGCCATTCGATCGCTTGTCGCAACAAATCGAAGCTCTGGAGAAACGGTTTCGGCGACCTCATTAGAGCTTATCATCAGATCGACATGCATCCTGATGATATCTAGAAGACTGCTATCATTACGCCATTTGGCTTATTTGAATTTCTCAGAATGCCTTTTCGTCTGCGCAATGCAGCGCAAAACTTTCAGCGTCTGATGGATGAGATCTGTCGCGACTTGGATTTCGTTTTCACGTATATTGAAGCTCAAAACAATTTTGGATCTGCGCCGATTTACGTGCATGCTTCATTTATATCGTCAATTTCTACCGCACGCTGCTTATGATCCAGCTCTGTTAAATGAGTACCTAAAAGGCGCGGTAAAGAAAGATAAGCGTCTGGTTATATGGACAGAAGCCGCAACCGAATCATTTAAAAAATGCAAACAGCACGTCTCGTGAAAGATGCAGATCTTCATCTCAAAGTTGACGCTTCAGACTTTACTATCGGTGCTGTGGTAGAGCAACAAATTGGTAAAAGTTGGCAACCACTCTCTTTCTTCTCACGAAAACTGTGCCCTGTAGAGTGCAAATACAGCACTTATGACCGCGAACTACTTGCTGCATATAGAGCTGTAAAACATTTTCGTCACATCCTTCTTTGGTACTCATTAAAAATTCATCACTATTTTCTGTCAATGATTGTTAATGAAATTGTAATTTTATCTCGATTTTCATCGATATTTTTAGTTTATTTTATTTAGTATTGCATAGTGAATGTAATCCTAACGGAACAGCAAATGTATCAGAAATGTGCCGGCGATATCCATCCATCCATCGCAGGCACATAGCCGTTTTATTATACATTTCGGAACACTGAACACTGAATGTGGGTAATAATTGTATATGGATTATTAAGTTTGCAGTTCTAAATAAATAATTAATTTTATTTATTTAATTTATTTATTTCATTACATCTACTGGGCTAAAGTCCCAGTAGTAAATTGACATGAATTATGATTAATATGAAAATTGGCAATTTAACAATTTAATATATATTCAAATTAATTAAACAATATAAATAAATTAAGCTTCAACTTATGTTCATTTACATTAAAATTTAAAATTGGTGAGAAGCTATTACATAATCTTATGCATCTTGCTATTGGTTCATTAAATGCGTAGTTTGTTCTATGAACATTTTCAGAAAACAAAGGATTTTGCCTTAATGTTCTGGACGGAACATAAATATTAAAAAGATTTTAGATTTCTGTACAAACCAATTTGCCTGACAACATTTTATATACAAACATTAGCGAAAAATATGTCCTTCGATCTTTTAAAGATTGCAAGCCCAGCAATTTACGTCTGGCATCATAAGACGGAAGACCATCTGGCCAATGCATTTTGTAAAGAGCGTATTTTGTAAATAGTTTTTGAACTCTTTCAATACGATTGGAATGTTCATTAAAATACGGATTCCATATTAGTGAACAGTAGTCTAATATACTACGAACAAGTGACACATATAATACTTTAAGAGTCAACGGATCTTTAAAGTGAACTGTGTTTCTTTTAATGAAACCAAGCATGGAATATGCTTTTGAAATGATATAGTCAAAATGAAAATTAAACTTTAATTTAAAGTTATTTAAATTAAATAAATATTAAAAACAATAGTGGCCCGCAATGTGTTCCTTGTGGAATCCCAGAATAGGCGTTAACTATAATTTTAGAAATAGAAGAATCTGTTTTAACAACTAATTTTCTGTTTGATAAAAAACTCATAAAAAATTTGAGAAGCGATTCCGATAACACAAACATTTTCAGCTTTCTTAAAAGAATAATATGATCGACTTTATCAAATGCTTTTGAAAAGTCTGTGTAAACCACATCTAACTGATGATGTTGCTCCATAGCATTAACAATATAATTAGTCTTAAGGATTAAATTGGAACACGTAGATTTTCCAGGAACGAATCCATGCTGAGAATCACTTATTGCCATTTTTATATGTTCATATAATTTATTTTTAATTATTTGGTCGAATATTTTTGCAAATGAGCATTGCTTTACAATAGCTCTATAGTTTTGTATGTTACTACGGTCACCTGATTTAAATATTGGTACAATGGAGCAAAACTTCCAGCAATTTAAAAATGTACCTTTACTTAAACATAAATTGAAAAGTATTGAAATTGGTTTCAAAATATGTTTGAGGCAATTTTTAAAAAATATTGATGGAAAACCATCATTTTCGCTCTTACAACTTGGCTTTAAGCTGGAAATTGCAGATTCAATATCTTCATCAAAAATTTCAAAACTTTGAATATCAAGATTTGGAGAATTGAAATCTAGATTCAATGCTGAATTTTTATGATTTTCATAAACATTTTAGAAAAATCTTGCAAATAAATCGCAGCTTTTTTTTATAAAACTTTTTTATAAAATTTTATAAAACTACTTAATATTTTATATTCTATATTTATATCTGCATTGTTTAAGAACATTTTATCGAATGACTCGAATAAATCTCCGTGTATTCATACATGTTTGACAGCGAAAAAACACGCTACTTTCAACGTTTTGTAAATATTCCACTAAAATAGCGACAAAAATCACGCGAATTTCAAGAAAATTTTAAAAACACACTATTTATGGCGTACATTTCAAAAACACGCTCTTCAGCTGTTTTTGCAATATTTATTTTAGCATATCACAAAAAAAAAGCGAGAAATTGACTACATTGATAGTAGTAATATTACAATAATTTTTTTGGAGTGTGTCTTATTTGTATTTATTTTAAATTTAAACGGCGATATTCATAAATATTATTTTCCAGGGGTATACAACCGTTGTTCTACCTGTAGTGTTTCGATATAATAATATAAGAAGCAAATTTCATGGGGCTTTATGATTGGTTTAAATTAGGGATGCCCAACTCGCCTGCCTGCGGCTGACTGCACGGGCAATCGGGTGCTAGGCGTTTGGTATCTATGGCAGAAGTTAGCGGGGATTGCAACGCAGAAATGAGCGGGGCTTTTAGTGTTGCATTTTTAGAAATTCCGGGAAATTTTAAT
This sequence comes from Dryomyza anilis, assembly GCA_951804985.1. Classification (NCBI taxonomy): domain Eukaryota; kingdom Metazoa; phylum Arthropoda; class Insecta; order Diptera; family Dryomyzidae; genus Dryomyza; species Dryomyza anilis. Next base: position 31,781,758 of record OX638135.1, on the reverse strand, counting down.
TTATTTTAGATTGGAATTGACGGACCCATTTATATTGCTTATTATTTTGAATTACTAAAATATACAAATTTTATAATTTTAAATAATTATACATTTTTTTTCATAACAATTATGCAATTTTCGCTTGAAAAAAAAAATGTATATTTGTTATTATTCTGTAAAAGGTTTTGGGATATAAAATGTGTGTCTAAAGTGATTTAAATCTCAAACTTTACTAATTTCTAAAATAATTATTTTACATTTCTGCCATATTTTACTTAAGAAATGATGCAACTCTGAAAGAAGAGAGTGCGATGAGAGTACGGTGTAACAAAGAAAAACAAACTCTGACATAAATATAATTCGTTGTTTTGTACAGACATTTCATAGAATTATCCAAAAATACTGTATTTTGTGAAAAACATGTTATTTTTGTTAAAACCAATCTTTTATGTTTTTATTCTGTTTAAAAAACTGGACAAGTTAACAAAAAATGTTATTGCAAAAGAGCCAAGTGACAAGTAACAAAGAAAAACAAACTCTGACATAAATATAATTCGTTGTTTTGTACAGACATTTACATAGAATTATCCAAAAATACTGTATTTTGTGAAAAACATGTTATTTTTGTTAAAACCAATCTTTTATGTTTTTATTCTGTTTATAAAACTGGACAAGTTAACAAAAAATGTTATTGCAAAAGAGCCAAGTGAGTTATTAGTACTTGTTTTTTAATTAATAAGATTTTTTATAACATACATTAATCGTTTACATACAAAGTATACAATATTAAATGAAAATAAAATTATTTAAATCATTAACTAAATGCTATGTTCTACTGTGCGCAGTCGACTTCAACTCTACGCATTGAACCCCAATAGAAACTAGAAATTGTCGACCAATTCTTAAATTTACTTTATTTAATTAATTTTAATTAAAACCCTCTTAAAGAATGAGTGTATAATTAAAAAACAACATAAACATTATTTTTTGAACAGTACTTGATATATTTTTAAAAGATTTGTTGCAATTGTGAAAAGTTCTAAAAATTTCCTATTATTCTATCTAAAATAAATTTAAATGGCTCAAAATAAGTTTCAGATAAAAAAAAACGTTTAGTCAAAATTCTATTTTACATTAAATATTTTGTATTAAATGTGATACATTTAACAATTTATACTGGGGTGACTGGAGAACAAAGCAGCGCGGACCAGCTCGCATGAAGTCGCACGATCGACTGTTAGCTTTCGCAGGTCACACGCACTTATATTCGGTGCACTCTCTCTAACTCTAAAAATCCTCTCACCATTTCCGCTTCACCGATCTTCCCCTCGTCCAGCACCTTGCGTGCTTCCGTCGTGCCCGTACGGGCTGAGTTGGGCATCCCTAGTTTAAATAAATGAAAAATAAAAAAAAATATTTTTACCAATCTTTATTTTTTCGTTTATGTCCTTCGTATCAAGTGTCGTCCGCACAATCGCATTAGTATTTTTATTTTTTATTGAATTTAATTTCGTGAAACAATTACTAACCATCATTTTCAGGGGCGGATCCAGAAGTATGACTTGGGGGGATATAGTTTTTTTTTGCGCCTTTTTTCCAAATTTTTCTAAAATACGCCCCAAAAATTTATTTTGCGCCCTTTTTATATTTTCTCATCAAATACAGTGAATAATGAATTATACACAACTTTACTTCTTTAAACCTATTTTTTTCTTTAAAACACCAGTTTTATTTCGTTAAAAAAAGAAAAAATAAATAGAGTGCGATCGTATCTGTGGTACCCTATAAAAACGAAATCCGGTGCACTTAGATATTTGGTCATATAGGTACTCAAATGAAAGGTAACAATGCCGCATTTGTAATTATATGGTTATGATCTGATAACCATAGCGATTAGGATTTGTAATTATGTAAAAAAAAAATTAAAATGAAATGTTGATTGTTGAGAAAAATATTGAATTATTTATCAAAATGACGAGGAAATTTAGAAAAGAATAGGTAACGGTGAAACGGTTTTTTTTTATTTTCTAGAAGTGGCGCAGCAGTTAATTATAACATTTCGATGGGAAGTTATGTCAAGGAAGCGCCACAGGCGACATTTTTTTAGAAAATATTAAACTTTTTATTTTTTAAACATAAACACAAAAGTGTATAATAGACTTCTGAGTAAATTTCTTTTCGATTGGTACCCACACTTGTATCTATATATTATTCATGTATAAAATGAACTCAGTTGTTAAAACTAGAAAAGGTCCTGGGGTCACTGGGATTATCAGACCATGAACATAATTACATATTAATCGTGAGATCAATACCTTTCATTTCAGTACCTACATGTTCATATAGGTAGGTGTATAAGTTATCGATTTATCTAGAGTACCACAAATCCGACCGCGCCCTAATTTAGTCTGGGACCCAAACAGAGGGGATAGTTTAAAGAAAACATATGTATGTAAAGTTCAGCCAATTTGTTTGTTTGTTTGGAGATTTTTTGGTAGGAGTAACTTTTTACATATAAATTTGAAGATTATTTTTGGTCCCTGATTTTAGGAAGGTATACATATCTCAGTACACTTTGGAAACAAAATTCAATTTGTGTATTATATTAAAGGTGATCAATACCGAATCTCGTTTGCAAACTACTTCAGATATACACAATGTATTTTTAATGATAATTTTCACTTTTCAAGTCAGCCTATTTCGGAAACCATAAATCCAAAATATGTTAATTGAATTTTTTTTTAAAGTACAACATTTGTACCAAGTTTGACATAATACCTATTTTTTGTACCATTTATTCAAGAAGTAAAAGGTAATAGTTACTTCACCAATTATTAAATTAATTTACAACAGATTTTTTTTTAATTTGAAAAAGACTGATATCGTTAAAAAAAAAGAATTATAAATCGTCGTTATAGAACTAAAAGTCATCAAATAATTTTTTTTTCAATATCGATTTTATTGCATTTTCAGTAATATACATTTGTTAACTTTCTATTCGAATAATCTTGGTTAATATAAGTTAACAATTTTTTAAGAAAAAAGAATATAAAAAATCAAAATATATTTATTTTTAACTAAAATTATATAAACAAAGCAGCAATCCCTAAGTATAAATTTTAAATTTAATTTTCAGGTGAAAAAAAGGAAAATTTTCAGATTTTTCAAATTTCACTACACAACACCATTCTGCGCAGCAGTCAAGGTTATTTTTGTATTATGTAAAATGAAGCCCTTATTCTGAAAATATGGTTTAATAATGTTTCTTTGGATAGGTTTACAAAATATGGGCCAATAACTTTTGGACTGAGCTTTCATGAAGGTGGTCACATATATTTGCAAATATCTCGCGTTTTAAATAACACATATCAAATGTTATATCGAATGAAAGATAATTGAATATCAAATATTTTTTTTTTTAAATTGGTTTATTAGTTTAAGAGAACTCGAAAGGAGAACTTGAAAAAATATGTTTTTTCAACAAAAATTTAAGAAAAAATTCATTTAAAAAAATGGAAAAAAATGGAGAAAGTAAGCTGATACTCAAATTTTAATTTTTCAAAATTAGTTCACACTCTTTCGAAGAATTATTAGAGGTTAGATGACATGGGAAATTTTAAATTTGGTTTATTATGATAGTTAGGATTATAAAATTTATAGTCGGTCTAAGCCGACATTCAAATAATTACTAAATTTCAATAGCTGAAGAATTTCCATTCATTTGATACCCATATTTACAAATGGGTAGGTGTACCGAATTTCGATTTTTTTGTTTGGGAACCACGGTCCATTGTGACCTGTGATCTGACCATTTATATTCAAATAACTCATATAAAATTTACACCTACAGATCAATTTTACTGTATACGTTGGTCAATTATATATTGACTTCATGCTCAAATAATGTTTTCCCGCGAAACGACTTGTGGTTTCCAAAAAAAATCGAAATTCGGTACACCTACCCATTTGTAAATATGGGTATCAAATGAATTTAAATTCTTCAGCGATTGAAAGATTGTAGTTATTTTCAGGATTCGTATACCCTGGTGATATATATGGGTTATTCCACGTCAAATCAACTGAAAATTTCAAAATTTTGGCAGCACCATCTCATAAATTAATGAAATTTGGTAGGGTGGTTTAATGACTTGAAATTAAGAAAAATCAGAGATATGGGTCCTTGAAATATGAAAAACTCACAAAAAATGCACAAAGTTGCACTAGTTTAACTTACTGTAACTTAGTAAATAGTTAACTTACGGAAACCATTTAAACGACCATGTAAAGGTTATAAAACTGAGCAAAAGTGGAAATAATAAAATTTACCATAGGTAGATATTAATCATAATATTATTAAAAAAGGATTATCTCAATAACTCCCTTTTTTTAAATTTAAAAAAATATATATGTTAAAGATTATCCTTTTGCTAATAAACTATCAAAATTTCAGAATGGTGTTCGGGCTTGTTCTGAAGTTATTAATAATAATGTTTTATAAAGTAGAAATTTTCATATGAAATTTTTATTATAAAATTTTGTAATTATTTTCTTTGTAATGTTATTAAACTATAAAAGCCAATAACATTTATTTTATAGCTTTTAAAAAGAATAATTAATTTGGGGTGACCATATTTGTTAAGTGACCAACCGTAAATATAGATCATTGGCTAAATTTTACTTTACCAGCCGAAGTGAAATTTTTTTTTTTCTTTTTCAAACTATCCCCTCTGTTTGGATTCAAAAGTAAAATAAATATGTAAATTAGGGTGCGGTCGGACATGTGGTACCCTAGAAAAATCGAAAAACTTTACACCTACCTATATGAACATATAGGTACTAATGAAAGGTAATGATCTCACCATTGTGAATATGTAATTATTTCCTAGCCCGATAACCGTAGTGACTTTGATCCCTTTTTTGAAATAACAACTAAGTCTATTTAATAAACAAATAATGTATAGTCCTGGACTGACTGTATAAAAAAACGAAGGTGTTAATTCTAAAAAGGATACTGAGGTCACTGCGGTACCATTTTCATGAAAATTAGTACATATTCACAATCGTGAGATCATTTTCATTTGAGTACCTATATGTTCATATAGGTAGGTGTTAAGTTTTTCGATTTTTCTAGGGTACCACAGGTCCGACCGCACCCTAATTTGCATATATATTTTACTTTTGAATCCAAACAGAGGGGATAGTTTGAAAAAGAAAAAAAAATATTTCACTTCGGCTGGTAAAGTAAAATTCTGCCAAATTATCAGTTTTGTCTTTTTAAATTGTCTCTGTCGACAAAGTTTTCGTTCCAATTTCCACATAACCAGTGTTTGAGTTTTTTTTTGACAAAAGTGGCAGTGAAACCACCTGTATACAAACTCTATATAAAATACATACTCTCTGGTTCGTCAATTTATTTTCGGGCAAATTTTGTGTATAACTGATAATAGAATTTCACAAAATTTTACTCATAATTAGCGTTCGCATTATCGATGTAAACGTTGACGACACCGACTTGGCCATCATCAAGACGCCGTTAATGGTATTCAATAATTTAAATAAATTAAAACATTTATCTAAATTAGATACATTTTACAGAAGTTAATGCTTAAACAAAATTGCAACATGCGTCGTCCAGTTACACAATGCCATTGGAAAACACGCGCGTGCACCAGAAGGAAAACACGGTACCCTTTCAGGTGATACTGATGAGCTTGGGTCAATACGACTTGCTTGGCTTTAATAAAATTAAGATTTGGTTACAGAACAAATTGCGTCTATTTTTGTTAACGATTCGATCATCAAATTTTGTATTGATGCATACTGAAATTGATACAATATAGTCAAACGTGTGATACGAACTTAAAAAATAGAAAAATGTTATATTTTAAACACTTGATGAAAGCAAAGCAAGTCGTATTGAGTCATACGCCAGAGGATGAAGGGCACACGGGTGAGGCATGAAACCGACATACATAAGTGCCATTGATTGTGTTCAAATATTAAAATTCATTTTAGACTTTTTAAAGTAAATGAACAATTCAACGTTATTATTAATACCTACAAATTTAAAATTGTATGACTTCGAATACAGCAAATGCTTTTCGACATACGAATTGATGCATATGCGTCCATTTTTGATAAAGCATTGAAGCATTTACTTAAATGGTTAATATATATGTCCCATCAGAGATTAATTTATTTTTATAATGTTTAATTTTTAAATTGATATTTATCATTTTTATATATGCTTTATATTATTTTTAGATATTTAAATATGTTTTTAAAAATGATTTTAATTTAGTGTATTTTTTATTTAGCCTATAGTATTTTTTTTTAAATATATTTTGTTAATAAACTATAAAATTGAATACTGTATTTTATTTTATAGTGTATTTGTAGTGTTTTGGTAATGAAAACATTTTTGAGCTCAGGCTCTGACAAGGCAATGGCCGTAAATAATGAAATGGGGAATTACCCGATCAGTACATGATCATGGCGTGAGGTGAGTACATGATCGGGACACAAGGACATCGTGCGCCCGATTTGTTTCCTCGTTTGGGCCTCGTCATAGCCCGATCATTTCAAATAGAGACATGATGAGTTCATGAGCATGGACCTACCATAAGTTTTGCACTTGAAGTGTTGTTATTTTTTTGCACAACTTAAAATTTCATAATCTCAAAAAGCATCACTAAATATATAAAATTTAATTTAAATGAAATTGAATTTCCAAACCGATAAGGATAATCCATGAATAATTTTCAAAAACACATATTACAAAAGAAAATAGTTTCCATGGTTCGTGCATTCACAGCCCAATACAACAAATAAAAAATTCTCATGGTAAAAAAACATTAAAAAAATTAATTATTACAAGAAATTAACAACTAAGCATAGAATGTCTAGTTTTACAAACTCGAAGAAAAAAAAAATCACAACGAGTTTTCAATATTGTAATGTTTGTAATTATAACACCGTACGACAAAATTCAAGTTTAGCTACACACATGAGAAAATCCTATATATATTCTTAACCTTTATATGACTGAAGAACTTATTTTACGTTAATGGCGGAGAAGGTACACCTGTACCTTAGAGTGTTTAGTATGAGATATTGAAAAATTATGAATATTAACAAGTTTTTTTTTTGGTATAAATGTCTTCGTTAATAATAATATTATGAGAGCAAAAGGTTTATAACATACTCAGTGCGTCCAGACATATGTGATATTTTTGGATTTTATACGAAAACACCAAAAATATTTATTCGACAACTTCTGCTTGCGATTGAAGCCCTTCCATATCGCAATATTTTATACGTACTGCACGTTACGAATGTCCTGAAGTGTAAATACTGTTTTTAGGAGCTCGATGACATTTTATGACTTTCGAACGCAATTCGACGAGACATGAAAACTGTGAAATTTGCCGAGAACCAAACTTGGAAACATCGAAAAACTCGCAAGTGTATATGCATTTGAGTGAAATAAGTTTGATATGAGGCTTCGTTGCAAAATGAAGTATTTAATAAATACTTTGACTAAATGTTTTACTTACGAAATTTAAAAAAAGTAGTCATTTTTAGCTGATAAAACATAAATGGGAGTGGGGAAATATACATTTTGTTTCTATTTTATTATAAACAGTGCCAATTTTTGCCAGAAGAACTAAACAATTAATCAAAGAACATACAATGTGTATTAAGGAACACGTGTACCTTGTCCGCCATCTAAGTAGTATGAATTTATTTTAGCTAATAGCTTGGTTGCTATTAAAGAAAGGTATATAAAACATCTCCACTCCAGCAGTCAAGGTTATTTTTGTATTATGTAAATGAAGCCCTTATTCTGAAAATATGGTTTAATAATGTTTCTTTGGATAGGTTTACAAAATATGGGCCAATAACTTTTGGACTGAGCTTTCATGAAGGTGGTCACATATATTTGCAAATATCTCGCGTTTTAAATAACACATATCAAATGTTATATCGAATGAAAGATAATTGAATATCAAATATTTTTTTTTTTAAATTGGTTTATTAGTTTAAGAGAACTCGAAAGGAGAACTTGAAAAAATATGTTTTTTCAACAAAAATTTAAGAAAAAATTCATTTAAAAAAATGGAAAAAAATGGAGAAAGTAAGCTGATACTCAAATTTTAATTTTTCAAAATTAGTTCACACTCTTTCGAAGAATTATTAGAGGTTAGATGACATGGGAAATTTTAAATTTGGTTTATTATGATAGTTAGGATTATAAAATTTATAGTCGGTCTAAGCCGACATTCAAATAATTACTAAATTTCAATAGCTGAAGAATTTCCATTCATTTGATACCCATATTTACAAATGGGTAGGTGTACCGAATTTCGATTTTTTTGTTTGGGAACCACGGTCCATTGTGACCTGTGATCTGACCATTTATATTCAAATAACTCATATAAAATTTACACCTACAGATCAATTTTACTGTATACGTTGGTCAATTATATATTGACTTCATGCTCAAATAATGTTTTCCCGCGAAACGACTTGTGGTTTCCAAAAAAAATCGAAATTCGGTACACCTACCCATTTGTAAATATGGGTATCAAATGAATTTAAATTCTTCAGCGATTGAAAGATTGTAGTTATTTTCAGGATTCGTATACCCTGGTGATATATATGGGTTATTCCACGTCAAATCAACTGAAAATTTCAAAATTTTGGCAGCACCATCTCATAAATTAATGAAATTTGGTAGGGTGGTTTAATGACTTGAAATTAAGAAAAATCAGAGATATGGGTCCTTGAAATATGAAAAACTCACAAAAAATGCACAAAGTTGCACTAGTTTAACTTACTGTAACTTAGTAAATAGTTAACTTACGGAAACCATTTAAACGACCATGTAAAGGTTATAAAACTGAGCAAAAGTGGAAATAATAAAATTTACCATAGGTAGATATTAATCATAATATTATTAAAAAAGGATTATCTCAATAACTCCCTTTTTTTAAATTTAAAAAAATATATATGTTAAAGATTATCCTTTTGCTAATAAACTATCAAAATTTCAGAATGGTGTTCGGGCTTGTTCTGAAGTTATTAATAATAATGTTTTATAAAGTAGAAATTTTCATATGAAATTTTTATTATAAAATTTTGTAATTATTTTCTTTGTAATGTTATTAAACTATAAAAGCCAATAACATTTATTTTATAGCTTTTAAAAAAGAATAATTAATTTGGGGTGACCATATTTGTTAAGTGACCAACCGTAAATATAGATCATTGGCTAAATTTTACTTTACCAGCCGAAGTGAAATATTTTTTTTTCTTTTTCAAACTATCCCCTCTGTTTGGATTCAAAAGTAAAATAAATATGTAAATTAGGGTGCGGTCGGACATGTGGTACCCTAGAAAAATCGAAAAACTTTACACCTACCTATATGAACATATAGGTACTAATGAAAGGTAATGATCTCACCATTGTGAATATGTAATTATTTCCTAGCCCGATAACCGTAGTGACTTTGATCCCTTTTTTGAAATAACAACTAAGTCTATTTAATAAACAAATAATGTATAGTCCTGGACTGACTGTATAAAAAAACGAAGGTGTTAATTCTAAAAAGGATACTGAGGTCACTGCGGTACCATTTTCATGAAAATTAGTACATATTCACAATCGTGAGATCATTTTCATTTGAGTACCTATATGTTCATATAGGTAGGTGTTAAGTTTTTCGATTTTTCTAGGGTACCACAGGTCCGACCGCACCCTAATTTGCATATATATTTTACTTTTGAATCCAAACAGAGGGGATAGTTTGAAAAAGAAAAAAAAATATTTCACTTCGGCTGGTAAAGTAAAATTCTGCCAAATTATCAGTTTTGTCTTTTTAAATTGTCTCTGTCGACAAAGTTTTCGTTCCAATTTCCACATAACCAGTGTTTGAGTTTTTTTTTGACAAAAGTGGCAGTGAAACCACCTGTATACAAACTCTATATAAAATACATACTCTCTGGTTCGTCAATTTATTTTCGGGCAAATTTTGTGTATAACTGATAATAGAATTTCACAAAATTTTACTCATAATTAGCGTTCGCATTATCGATGTAAACATTGACGACACCGACTTGGCCATCATCAAGACGCCGTTAATGGTATTCAATAATTTAAATAAATTAAAACATTTATCTAAATTAGATACATTTTACAGAAGTTAATGCTTAAACAAAATTGCAACATGCGTCGTCCAGTTACACAATGCCATTGGAAAACACGCGCGTGCACCAGAAGGAAAACACGGTACCCTTTCAGGAGATACTGATGAGCTTGGGTCAATACGACTTGCTTGGCTTTAATAAAATTAAGATTTGGTTACAGAACAAATTGCGTCTATTTTTGTTAACGATTCGATCATCAAATTTTGTATTGATGCATACTGAAATTGATACAATATAGTCAAACGTGTGATACGAACTTAAAAAATAGAAAAATGTTATATTTTAAACACTTGATGAAAGCAAAGCAAGTCGTATTGAGTCATACGCCAGAGGATGAAGGGCACACGGGTGAGGCATGAAACCGACATACATAAGTGCCATTGATTGTGCTCAAATATTAAAATTCATTTTAGACTTTTTAAAGTAAATGAACAATTCAACGTTATTATTAATACCTACAAATTTAAAATTGTATGACTTCGAATACAGCAAATGCTTTTCGACATACGAATTGATGCATATGCGTCCATTTTTGATAAAGCATTGAAGCATTTACTTAAATGATTAATATATATGTCCCATCAGAGATTAATTTATTTTTATAATGTTTAATTTTTAAATTGATATTTATCATTTTTAAATATGCTTTATATTATTTTTAGATATTTAAATATGTTTTTAAAAATGATTTTAATTTAGTGTATTTTTTATTTAGCCTATAGTATTTTTTTTTAAATATATTTTGTTAATAAACTATAAAATTGAATACTGTATTTTATTTTATAGTGTATTTGTAGTGTTTTGGTAATGAAAACATTTTTGAGCTCAGGCTCTGACAAGGCAATGGCCGTAAATAATGAAATGGGGAATTACCCGATCAGTACATGATCATGGCGTGAGGTGAGTACATGATCGGGACACAAGGACATCGTGCGCCCGATTTGTTTCCTCGTTTGGGCCTCGTCATAGCCCGATCATTTCAAATAGAGACATGATCAGTTCATGAGCATGGACCTACCATAAGTTTTGCACTTGAAGTGTTGTTATTTTTTTGCACAACTTAAAATTTCATAATCTCAAAAAGCATCACTAAATATATAAAATTTAATTTAAATGAAATTGAATTTCCAAACCGATAAGGATAATCCATGAATAATTTTCAAAAACACATATTACAAAAGAAAATAGTTTCCATGGTTCGTGCATTCACAGCCCAATACAACAAATAAAAAATTCTCATGGTAAAAAAACATTAAAAAAATTAATTATTACAAGAAATTAACAACTAAGCATAGAATGTCTAGTTTTACAAACTCGAAGAAAAAAAAAATCACAACGAGTTTTCAATATTGTAATGTTTGTAATTATAACACCGTACGACAAAATTCAAGTTTAGCTACACACATGAGAAAATCCTATATATATTCTTAACCTTTATATGACTGAAGAACTTATTTTACGTTAATGGCGGAGAAGGTACACCTGTACCTTAGAGTGTTTAGTATGAGATATTGAAAAATTATGAATATTAACAAGTTTTTTTTTTGGTATAAATGTCTTCGTTAATAATAATATTATGAGAGCAAAAGGTTTATAACATACTCAGTGCGTCCAGACATATGTGATATTTTTGGATTTTATACGAAAACACCAAAAATATTTATTCGACAACTTCTGCTTGCGATTGAAGCCCTTCCATATCGCAATATTTTATACGTACTGCACGTTACGAATGTCCTGAAGTGTAAATACTGTTTTTAGGAGCTCGATGACATTTTATGACTTTCGAACGCAATTCGACGAGACATGAAAACTGTGAAATTTGCCGAGAACCAAACTTGGAAACATCGAAAAACTCGCAAGTGTATATGCATTTGAGTGAAATAAGTTTGATATGAGGCTTCGTTGCAAAATGAAGTATTTAATAAATACTTTGACTAAATGTTTTACTTACGAAATTTAAAAAAAGTAGTCATTTTTAGCTGATAAAACATAAATGGGAGTGGGGAAATATACATTTTGTTTCTATTTTATTATAAACAGTGCCAATTTTTGCCAGAAGAACTAAACAATTAATCAACGAACATACAATGTGTATTAAGGAACACGTGTACCTTGTCCGCCATCTAAGTAGTATGAATTTATTTTAGCTAATAGCTTGGTTGCTATTAAAGAAAGGTATATAAAACATCTCCACTCCACATCTCCAATCGTGTACCTCTTCAGCCACATAACGGTTAAAGTACGCCAAAAAAAGGTTTACATAGACTTCCCAGTTTTTCTAGCTGAATTAGTAAAAGGGTTTTAATTGCATTTGAAATGTTGGATACACTTCACAGCTGAGACATCACTGAGTAGGAATATAAAAATGTGTGTCCAATATCAATTCGTGTACAGTTTTATTTAATTAATTTTTAAAATATCTCTTAGCAGAATTTCAATTGGGAGTAAAACCATTGAATGATGTGATATTGGAAAACCTTTTTTATATACATACTCAGAGAAATCTCAGCTACAAAATATGTTCCGAAAAAAAAATTAAAACTTCATTATGAAAATATTATATAGATGAATCTCCTGTTCTACCTAATTTACGTCCCAGAAGTAATCCCCTCCTCAATCTCGAAAAATGTCAAAATCTCGAAAAATATATAGAATTTTCACCTTTTTTGTTATCTCAAAAACATCAAAATGCTGAACATTATTTCCAATTATGATATTTAATTAATAAAAAAATTTTAAATTTAAAAGTCCTAAAATTGTAATAGTGCTATAAATAAACAAATCATTGAATGTTTTGTAATGGTACCCTTTCAATAAATCCAGCAATGATATTTAATTTAAACTAAATTTCATTTGATATAATACAAATGGTTAAATTGAAATTTAATTACATGCGTAAAAAATAATAAAATAAAAATCGAATGGTTATAAATATGCGCAATTTTGGGTATTTTAAAATATTTAATATTACGATGACTATGGATAAAAATAACGTCATGATCTCTCATACTCCGTTTTTATACCCTACACTAAGAGTGAAAGGGTATATTCAGTTTGGTACGCCGTTTGTAACACCCAGAAGGAAGCATCTCCGGTACGAAAAGTATATATATTCTTGATCAGCATGACCTCCTGAGTCGATTTAGCGATGTCCGTCTGTCTGTCCGTCTGTCTGTCTGTCTGTCTGTTGAAATCCCTACTACTTTTAAAATTGAAGAACTGGATAAATGAAACTTATAACTTAGATTACTAATACCTACGCCGTATGTGCGAAAAAAATTGGCGAGATCGGTCCATTGTGACCTATGATCCGACCACTTATGTTCAAATACCTCATAAATAAAGATCAATTTTTATGTATACGTGCTTAGGTAAACTTTTTTGGTCAAATATATATTGATATCATGCTCAAATACATTATAATAATGTTTTCCGGCAAAAAGACTTGTGGTTCACAAAAAAAAAAAATCGAAATTCGGTACACCTACCCATTTGTAAATATGGGTATCAAATGAATGGAAATTCTTCAGCGATTGAATGTTTGTAGTTATTTTCAGGATTCGTATACCCTGGTGACCTATATATCACTTTGAATGGTAACCACACATATGTGTAGGGTATTTATAGTCGGCTTAGACCGACTATAATTTTGATAATCCTAACTATCATAATTACACCTACTTTAAAATTTCCCATGTGATCTAACCTTCCCAACTGGTTTTATATTACCAAAAGTTTTTGAGTTATTTAGTAAAATAAAGAAAAGGAATTTCAACGAATAAAAATTAAAAAGATTTAATTTTTACACACGAATGTATTTTTAGGAAATATTTCTTAAAAATTAATATTAATTCAAACTCCTCGTCGATTCGAGTCCGAGATCGCGATGATTTTTACGAGTCGAGACGAGATTCATGAACGAGATAATTTTTTTAACATTTTCGAGATCGAGATTTCCAAAATCTCGGAAAATCTCTTTCGAACGCATAGCATACTTTACTTACTTATTTGGCCATTACAACCAGTGTGACCAGATAGTTTGTAAAATATTAAAATTAGTATTATTTATAATAACATTTGTTTTATTTTTCAAACACGTACGTTCAAATACGTACAATTAAAATTTTTAGAATTAGAATTAGTGGTAATAATTAAATGTAAATAGCATATATATTATCAAATTACATGCATATTCATTTAAAAATTGTAAAACAAGAAGAACAAATATTTATATTTTATTAGAATACCATTAAATTTCCAATTAAATTTAATTAATGTGATCTTAGTATACCACGACTCGGAGCCTCCAATGTATCGAAAAATTCTCGACGTGGCTTCGACAAAAAAATCGATCTCGTTATTATATCGAAACTATTTTTTATGATTTTTGAATTCAATTGTTTTGAAGGTGACCTTTTCTTTATTGTTGTATTAATTTTTGTTTTAAATAGAGTTGAGATTTATGTTATATAATTTATGTTAATTTCACTTTATTTCATTAAAATTGTTGAAAATTGTTGTTGTATGAAAATAGTGAGCTTTGAATTTTCATTTTTTATTTAGTTCTGTTTTTGATGTCAGAAATATTTTCGTTCAGACTTATTTTCGAAAACTATTTTTTTTTTAAATAGGATCAAATTTCACGGAAAATAAAATGCAATGGAAATGTTGATGGTTAGTAATTGTAAATAATAATACGAAGATAGGTAAAAAGACTTTTTTTATTTTTTTTATTTAAACCAGTCAAAAATCCCATGCTGTCTTCATTAAAATATTGAACTACTAACACATGATTTAACGAATTCAAAAATATATATGTTTTAAAAAGGGAGCCTCTTAATTTCAAAAAGAGCACAAAAAGCGCCCGGCGCTTTTTGTAAATTGGTCACACTGATACAAACCATAAAAGACCAAATGCACGCGTGCATGCAAATGGTGTAGGGGTATAAGTTTATACTACACTTTTTATCGGTAGACCACTTAGAAGCACAAAATAAAAAAAAAATCGGAGTTCAATTAAAAAAGATGTTATTTTGCCGCACTTTGTTATTCTCAAAATAAAAAATTATTTTACACTATTAATAAAATTATCTGAAAAAAACCATGAAGTATATGAGGCATTCTTTTTCAAATCGAACGGATTTCGTCAAAAATATTCAGTTGCACTTTGTATTTGCTTTAATTTTTTTTATTGATTGCTTATTGAAAATAAGCCCACCCATATTTTTTTTTTCCTTTTTGTAAATAGGTTTGAAAATACAGGGTGTTTAAAAAATGAAAATATGACACATGGACCTTTTTTAAAAATTATATAACTTTGCATCTGTGTATCGTATAGCGTCAAGTTTGGAGGTAATAAAATTTTCTTTATTGCCCTATACAAATTTAATATATTTTTAATTATCATGTAACTATTATAAGCAATTAAAATGTTTAAGGACATTTTACTTAACGAGAGGTATTTTTAATTTTTTTTAAATTAAGACTATAATTTTCCTCGTTAAATTCTATATAAAGAACATTCTTTTGTTGGGTGGTCATTTGTGCACATCTATATGAAAACAATTTTATTGTTCAAACGACTTTGCGCATAAGCTGCTTTTTTATGTATTTTGGCTATAGCATCGAATCGAAACAAAAGAATGTTCTTTATATAGAATTTAACGAGGAAAATTATAGTCTTAATTTTAAAAAATTAAAAATACCTCTCGTTAAGTAAAATATCCTTAAACATTTTAATTGCTTATAATTGTTACATGATAATTAAAAATATATTAAATTTGTATATGGCAATAAAGAAAATTTTATTACCTTCAAAATGAGACCAAACTTGACGATATACGATGCACAGATGCAAAGTTATATAATTTTTAAAAGATGGTCCATGCGTCATATTTTCATATTTTAAACACCCAGTATTTTCAAACCTATTTACAAAAAGAAAAAAAATATATGTATGGGCTTATTTTCAATAAGCAATCCATAAAAAAAAGTTGAAGCAAATCCAGAGTGTCAAAAATATTTCGTGTTTGATTTGAAAAAGAATGCCTCATATACGTAAAAAAAAATTATTTTATAATCAAATTCATATTCAATATGCACGCATAGAAAAAAAACGTTTATCGGCCGTTTGCGACAAAAGAATTTCTTTTACAAATCCTCTCAACAGTGCCTGTGAAAGTTGACATGTTTGTTGCAAAAAAAGAGTTTATGGTAAATGTTGTCTTTATTGTTCTGAAAGGACTTTTCGTTGAACACAAAATTGCTCAGAATACTTTTGCGACAAATGTAAAGAACGATTATATGAACATTGAAATGTATTTGCGAGAATCGGATAATTTTTGAAAACTGTCAAAATGATAGCATGCCTGCCTTCTATGCACGAGGATGCGGGTTCGAATCCTGTCTGGTGCAATACATTTTTTTTTTATTTAATTTTTTTTTTTTAATATTTATTATTATTAATAATATATTATTATCATATAATTCATCATTATGATATTTAAACATTATAATATGTATGTTGCAATTTAATAATTCATTCACCAATAACATATGTTGGATTATTGTAAATCAAAATGAATTGTAAACTGTTAATGGACAGTGGTCGAATGGAAGTGTACTGGCTTTGCGATCTGAAGGAAGAGAGTTCAAGTCAACCCCCCGGGCAAAGTAAAAATCATGTTTTTTTCAATTAATAAAAATAAATAAATTTTAAATAAATATATAAAATAAAAATAAATAAACTATAAACAAAATTATTAAAAATTAAATAAAAAAAAATTAATGAAAAAAAAAAAAAAAATAGTAATTATTAAAATAAAACTCAAAATATTTTTTTTTAATTTTTTAACTAAAGAAAGCAAACGAAAAACTCGTTTGGTCCAAACGAAAAAAACCGGTTTTGTCCAAACGAAAACCCGGTTGGGTCGAAAGAACTCCACAAACGAAGTTCTTTTGTCTAATTTTTCGATTGTGTGGAACGTTTTTTTTCTATGCGTGTGTTTTATACTTTTTTCGATTTTATATCATTGTGATTACGTTCAGGCCCATAGCGAGGATTTTCGTTCTGGGGGGTTTTGAAATATAATATATTAATTATTAAGAGAGAGTTACAGAAAATGTGTCTACGTATACAATTAAACTCTTTTTCATTTTTATTCATTCGGATTATGTATTTTCAAATCATAAATTTATTTTGGAATATATTCCCGGCCGAAAAGAACGACTCTTCATATTTTCACGAAAAACTAAAATGGAAAAAACGTTTATCTTCAAATTTATGAATGATATATTAAACAAATAAATAAAAATTCGTAGGTCTAGTTAGGAAATTATACAATTCAAAAACTTCTAAGTAAGTATACTAAATCCAATATAGATCGTATTGATCGTTTTCAAAATTGTTCATTTATGCTAAGAACATTTTTATACCCTACACCAATGAGTTACAGGGTATATTAACTTTGTTCATATATTCTAACGCCCCTTTGGAGGCGTATCCGATATGGAAAAGTATATATATTATTGATCAGCATCACTAGCCGAGTCCGTTATGTCCGCCTGTCTGTCATGCTGTTCGAATACAGAAAAACTTGAAAAATACTGATCAGAATGCTATGAAATTTCGTCTCTATATGTTTGAGCCAAAGTTGGAACTGAGTTTGGAAATGAGCCAAATAGGTCAACGGGCACGCCCACCTCCCACACAAGTCACTTTATATAACTCTTTAAGAACTAATAACTCGAAAAGTATTCAACATATAGTTGTAAAATTTAAAACGTATTGTTAGAATTCACCTCAAAATATGTGGTCCAAAAATGGGAGTGATCCGCCACCTGTTTTTAATTATTTCCCGGGTTTTCATAGTGGAAATTTTAGCCGTAAATTATTTTAAATCAAATCTGTGAAATATAAGCCTTAGAAAATTTTAAATACAAGCGTCCACGTTTATTATCCTAAATTGTTTTTAGTAGTTTTTTATACTTTTATACAAGGTGTATTTAACATGGTGAGGAAAGTATAAAAATTTCTCTCTTTTTTTATATTCATTTTTTATTTTTTTTGTCATTATTTTCTTATTTTCCTCGTTATCGGTTGATAAATATCGTGTTAAAATTAAAATTGTCAAAAACTGTTCACAAAACGAAAGTTGCGGATAAACTAATGAGTAGATAATCGTCGCCAGTCTGTGTCCACTTGGGATATACGAAAATTTCAAATTCCCGAAACGAACATGGAGTGCGCACTATCCACGCGATTTTTCAAATATATTGAAACCCTGGGAAAAACGATCGTAGTCCGGTGCGCTAAAATGCTGTCCTCATTGTCGCGCGTGTTTACACTATATTAATGTTAAATCTTCCACACCATTAAAGCTGCATCTCAACTATGGCTACATAATCGTTGAGACTTCACATGTTCCGGGACTCCCATGCCCACATGCCCCTTTCTAAACCTTCAACTTCCGCGACATGTTTCAGCTTTTCAAGTAGCTGTGAAGACAGCTAGAAGAACCTCGCATACAACCGACATTTTTTAATTTGCTAACTCCTGACTTATAAAATTAGTTAAAAAAAAATCGATGAAAACGATCATACGCCTCACTTTACGTGGCGATGAAAATGCACAGTTGGACGAGGACTAGGTGTATTAATCAATTGCGAGGATGTGTTATTGAAACGCAGCACAACTGATCTAACACATTTGTACACATCAAGTTGTACATTCTCGCTTAAATGTGCGGCAAATTTGAGTCTCCTTTGTTGTCCTCGATATCTATATTAAAAAATATATAACCTTTGTTGAAAAACTTTATGTCATTTAAATTATTAAATAAAAGCAAAAATACATTTCAAATGTAAACAAAAACAAATAAATTGACTTTAATATACAGAAAACTTAAATATAAACAAATATCGCACTGACTTTTGTAAAAATATTTCAAATTTGAAATATGTGTACAGAATTACGCTCAAATTTGTAGCCTCTCCAAATTTTCCGCACCTTCTTTAATAAACCTTGCTTTTAAATTTTTTTATTTATGGGGATATAAGACTTAAATTTTGTAAATTTCTGATATGTGAATAATATTCTGAGGCTGGGGGTTCAGCATAATTAAGAACATTAAAATTAAGGGATATAATTAAATATCTACATTAAGGTGTCGGGCTCGACCGATTATAAAAGTCCGTCCCATGTGACCGAACTTACCCATGTTACCTAACTTTCCCAAACCCGTTGGTTACAATTTAGAATACGATCGATTTGACAGGATATAAAAAATCCAAATAACATTAAAAATAGTCTTAATCGAATTAGCATGTTATGGAATGGAGTGGTCTATTTTCATGCTTTTAAAATTTAGAAAATATTAATTCATATTTTTTTATATATGAGCAAATCCAGAAAACCTTTAACTTTTATAAAGGGGAAAGAAAATTATTGAGCATATTGATCACTTTAAAATTCAACCAGGATCTGCGTCATTGAGTATATTTTTGTCAAATTGGGTCCTTTTGAGAGTTTTCGAATACCCAACTACAAAAAAAGTCCAATGACGTAAATAGTTGGGTTCTGTGAACATTTAAAAAAAATCTCATTTTATGAAATCGAGGTTCGAACGTAAAGGTCAGATCATAAAAATTTAAAGAATAGAGCTAATTGAAAACTTGAAAACACAAACAAAATCCTTAGTTAGGATTTTGTAAAAATTTGATAAAAGCAGGTATTGCAAAGAACCCGAATCAGATTTTTGGTGCCGGAACCATTTTTAAGAGATGTGTGGAACAGGAACTCATTTAATTTGGTTGGTTGGAACCGGAACCGCTGTTTTAAAAATCTTGGAATCAGATCCGTAACCGATAATTCAAAGGGTTTTAGTCCCTTTATAGAAGAATATTTTTAGTACCGATTTTATTTTTCTTGTATATCATATATATTTATGTCGACATTTACGATTTTATATTATATCCATAAAAATATAAAAAAATGCCCAATGGACCATTCTCAAATTAAGAAACCAGATATATAAGTTGCAAATAATATTTTTTTTAAATATAATTTTATTATCAAGAACTTAAAACCTTTTTTTATAATTAAGTATAGGGAATACTAAAAATTACAAAAAATGATTTTATTAATATTTTACGAACTACGTTTGAAGGTTAAAATATGTTAAAAAGAATTAATTTAGTGTTCAGAATTTCCTCACTAAACGAATTGGCAGCTCCTACTCCCGAAATGAACTAACATTGAATGAGAGATTTCAAAGTGCAGTAATACTTTCTCCACTCTCTAACAATTTACCACAACATTTTTTATCACTATTAAGTAATGAACGTAAAACTCTCTCACTCTCAACACTATCAGAGTCGCTTACGCCTACACTGTTGCTGCGTAATCGAGCGCGCTCGTTTTCTTCTTCAGAAGTTGCAATTTCTTCGCTTCGTGGGATTGATCATCAACCTGCGTCCAGGGTTTCCGTTGAGAATTTTGAAAAAGTGTCAAAAAAAGTCCACCCGTAAAGAAAAAGTCGCAACATGTATTTTTTGTCTTTATTTATTAACAATGCAGCGTAACAAAAATAATTAATTTATAAAAAAAAGGTACAAATATATCATATTTCCCACCGATTTCCAGATAATTCCAATATTTTTATAAGAAAAAATTGTGTCATACGTTGGATCATTAGTCTTGTACTTAAAAATTTTATATTATTTAATAAGCAATTCTGAGTTTTCAATTAAAGTAAAATATAAAGAAATAATTTCCCAATACGGTATTTGTTCTTCTGACGTAATGATCCGAGGTTGTAAGAAGCGTAAAACGATCAATCTCTTATCCGATATGTCTATTCTTAAAAAAAAAGTTATATGCTGGTTTTCTATAATAAAACATATAAATGATTTTTTTTTTACTTTTTATTTTATTCATAACTTAAAAAATTAAAATGGTAAAAGAAAAATCATATCACAAATGAAGAACAATACTCCATAGTTTTTATAAATATATAAAGTTTTATATTTCTGAATAGAACGAATTTATATTTCTGAATAGAACGAAAGTTTGTATTTTAGTCTTCAGGTCCAACATCAGCCGTTGGACCCCAGTTCTTCTAACTTTTTAGTTTTACAAAATTTCAATATTGATCACTTTTATTTGGTCACATTTGATCACTTTCATTTGCAGTTTTAAATGATCTCAATTTAAATCTGATCTTTACTTTTTGAAAGTGTGCAAATGTGAAATACACTAAATTTTTTGCCACATCTCTTATTGATTGTTGGGCTTAGATTCTAACAATTTACTTTCACCGCAAAAATTTACGATTCATAAATCATGATTTTCGACATGATCCACGTTAACTATCAATGACGATGGTCTTTCGAAACCGAATGGTCATATTTCTATCAGTTTCCTGGGATACACATTCTATCCTTGCAATATACGGTATAGAACGACGGTTAGCTAAACAAAATGCCCACAATTTGTATTCCTACTTTTAAGAATTTTTTTGTTGACGCCATGATCGATCACTTATAACTAAAAACTTGTTAAGTTTTTTATTTGTCACAGATCTGAGAATTTTTAAATTTCAGGGTTCTTTTTGCATTATTTGCTTTGACCACAATATCCGAATTTAAAAATATTAATTTTTTAAACTTATGGTCCGGAGCTTTAAAAATGTTTTGGAGGTCTATTTAAAAAAAAAATTAAATAATTTAAATAAATCTAAAAAGTGTCAAAAGTCACTCCAAATTTCTAAAAAGTCGCAAAATAAGGTTATTTTTGAAAAGTCGTCTCATGGCAATAAAAAGGTCACATTTTGCCACTTCAGTCGCATAACGGTAACCGTGCCTGCGTCGACTACATTTGCAGCAAAAACTCTCTCTTTTCATCTCAGATGTTCTCTTTATCACTTTATTTAAATATTAGCAATGTTTCCCAGCAAACAAAATATTCGTTACTAGCTGGACCCGTGCACGACTCGTGCCAAGATTTTGTGAATTCAAAGATATGGAGCGATTTTAAGAATATAAATAACATTTTTGTTATTTATATCAGGGGCCCGTGCTTCCCTGTCGAAGTTTTTATTGGTTTTATCCATATAATAATTTTTTTTTATTAACCATATAATAATTCTCTGCTAAAACAACTTTTCTCAAAGACAATTCTTTCTCAGACTGCGCTTCCTCGTAGAATTCTTCCCAGTAGAATATTTCGCCGTAGAATTCTTCCCAGTAGAAATCTTCGCCGTAAAATTCTTCCTCATAGAACGCTTTCCCGTAGAATACTTCCCGGTAGAATTCTTCCCGTAGAATTAATCCCGGTAGAATTGTTCCCGATTGAATTCTTTCCCGTAGAATACTTCCCCGAAGAGTTTTTCCCAGTAGAAGTTTTGGTGTGGTGACTTTTAAATTGATGAGTTTCGGTGTGGTGAATTTTAGTGTGGTGAGTTTTAATGTGGTAAGTTTTAGTGTGGTGAGTTTTAGTGTGGTGAGTTTGCTTTTCTTTATCTTTCCTTTTTTTGGTTTTCCTTTAGTTTTGATTTTAGTTTTATGTTATTACTTTTGTTTTTGTATTTTTTCTTTTGGTTTGTGCTTTTGCTTTTGTGTTTTTGCTTTTAATTTTTTTTATATTTGAGTTTTTTGTTTCATGTTCGTAGCTGGTGAAAGTGCCGAGTGGTAAAAATTTCAAGAAAGTCGGATCAGCCGTTTAGACGGAAAAGCGGAACAAACGTACAAACAAACGAACAAACAGATTTATTATATTAATTAAATACTACCAAAATACTGGCGGTATACGAACATTTATCGATGTCTCTACATGAAAATGATATAGTTGCATTAACTGAGACGTGGCTTCCCAAGAAAATTATGAATGCAGAATTTTTTGATAATTATTACTGCGTTCACCGTCTTGATCGTTCTCTAATTACTACCGGCAGAGAAAGGGGAGGCGGCGTTCTTCTTGCTGTGAGAGAAGATCTTCATAGTAAATCAATTCATTTACCAAATGTAAGCAGAGATGTGAAGCAACTTTGTATTCAAATTGAATTCTCAAGTATTGCATCACTTTACATTATAATATCGTACATTCCTTCTAATAGCGATTTTAATATATACCAAAAACATTTAAATAACATTAACTACGTAACTGATAAGTTAGCTCGTAATCATGAAATAATTGTATTAGGAGATTTTAACTTCGGAAGTATTTCTTGGAATTTCAAAATTTACTACCATTTAATGTAAATTCAGATATTGAATCATTGATAACAAGTTTTTCTTTCTAATGATTCTTAACAATTGAATTCATTTAAAAATGATATTGGACGGATTTTACTACAAATACTTTGAAAGCATCATGCGAATTAAGATTAACGCCAATTTCGAACAACTGCTTACATCATAAAGCACTTATTGTTAATTTAGAATTTAGAAGTCGGCTAAAGTGAGTGGCGAGCATCTCCCTCAGAGTGAGGGTTCGTGCGTTGGGTTTGGGTCCCACCACGGAAAAAACCTATGCGCCCAATGAAAACAAAAAAGAAGCCTCGGATAACGACCGATTACAACGATGACGACCCACGCAAACGTTTTAAGGACCATGATTTACGGATATGCACCTGGAATGTCCGGACCCTTTATAGGGAAGGTGCCTCTATCCAGCTGGCAGATGTCCTCGAAAAATATAAGGCTGACATCACCGCTATCCAGGAGATGCGATGGACGGGACAGGGCTGTTCGAAACAAGCGTCCTGTGATATCTACTACAGCTGCCATGCGGAGAGACACGAATTTGGATGTGGATTTGTGGTCGGCAAGAGACTCCGCCATCTTGTCTCTAGGTTCACGCCCGTGGACGAAAGGCTGGCAACAATCCGCATCAAGGCTAAATATTTCCATATCAGCCTAATTTGTGCACATCAGCCTAATTTGTGACGAGACAAAAGAGCGCTTCTACGAGCGCCTAGACAACGCATACGAGCGCTGCCCCCGCCACGATATCAAAATCGTGCTAGGCGATTTTAACGCCAAGGTGGGCAGAGAAGCCATCTATTGTCCCACAATCGGAAAATTTAGCCTCCATGCCAACACTTCCGATAACGGAACGAGGCTAATCGACTTCGCCGCAGCACGAAACATGGTAGTTAGTAGCACTAGATTCGAACATTTCGATATCCACAAGGCCACATGGTTGTCGCCCGATCAAAAAACTCGAAATCAAATTGATCACGTTGTGATTGACGGAAGGCACGCTTCAAGCGTGATGGACGTACGCACTATCCGAGGTGCCAATATGGACTCGGATCATTACCTTGTAGCAGCCAAGGTCCGCACACGCTTAAGCGCTGCGAAGAACGTACGGAACCAAACGCAGAGAAAGCTAGACGTCGGAAAGCTGCAATCACAACAGACAACGCAAGCCTTTTCCACTCGACTCTCACACCTGCTTAGACAAAGCACTCCTCCTCTCGATGATATAAGCGCGCAGTGGAATCATATCTCCTGCTCTATGCGTACGGCTGCCGAAGAGGTGCTTGGATTCCAACGCCCCCTGAGGAATCAGTGGTATGACCAAGAGTGTCGCGCGGCCACTGCAGAGAAAGACGCTGCGTACAAATCCACCCTGCAGTCAGTAGCTACGCGAGCTGCGAAGGAGCGATACAAAGAGAAGAGGAGGGAAGAGAGACGTCTTTTCAGGCGTAAAAAAAGCGAGGCAGAAAGACGTGAGTGTGAGGAGATTGAGATGCATGGGGACATGAATGGGGCTCGAAAATTCTTCGAGAAAATAAGACGCCTAGCCGGAGGTTCAAAATCCGGAGCCTCTTCCTGTAAAGATGAGAACGGAAATCTAGTGACAGATATCCAGAGCACACTGAAAATATGGAGGGATTACTTCTCTAAACTGCTGACCGGTGATGATGACCTCAATTCCACCGATAGAGAAGCAAACCCGGCAACCCCAGTACTTGATGACGACGTTGAGATTCCGCCACCCGACCATGACGAGGTCAGAACAGCCATTGCTCGGCTGAAAAACAACAAAGCCGCAGGTGCTGATGGCCTGCCTGCTGAATTGTTTAAGACCGGAGGCGAAGCGCTAATAGAGAGCATGCACGAGCTCGTAAGCAGAATATGGTCGGATGAAAGCATGCCAAGTGACTGGAACCTCAGTGTACTCTGCCCAATCCTTAAGAAAGGGGATCCCACTATCTGCGCCAACTACCGTGGGATCAGCCTACTCAATATCGCATACAAGGTTCTATCGAGCGTATTATGTGAAAGACTGAAGCCCATCGTCAACAGACTGATTGGACCTTATCAGTGCGGCTTCAGACCTGGAAAGTCCACCATAGACCAGATTTTCACATTGCGCCTAATCCAGGAAAAGACCTTAGAAAAACAGATCGACACCTACCACCTATTAGTCGAATATAAAGCCGCCTTCGACACTCCGATAAGGGAACGATTATACGCCGCAATGTCTGAGTTCGGTATACCTGCGAAACTTATAAGGCTTTGCAGGATGACCCTGAGCAAAACACGTTGCTCAGTGAGAATAGGAAAAGACCTCTCCGAGCCATTTCATACCGAACGAGGTTTCAGACAGGGTGACTCCCTATCGTGCGACTTTTTTAACTTATTGATGGAGAAAATAGTTCGAGCTGCCGAACTCCGTCAAAGCGGCACTATCCTCAACAAAAGTGTCATGCTGCTCGCATATGCCGACGATATTGATATCATTGGCAGGAGCTCACGAGCAGTCAGCGCAGCATTCTCCAGATTGGAGAAAGAGTCGCGTCGAATGGGTCTAGCGGTGAACGAGGACAAGACGAAGTTCCTTGTGTCAACAAGCAAAAAAGAGTCCGTGCGTCTTGGACATAAAGCTGATTTTGACACCCACAAGTTCGACATTGTGAAGGACTTCGTCTATCTGGGATCCAGCATAAACAGCAACAACGACGTCAGCCTGGAGATCAAACGGAGAATAACTCTTGCCAACAGGTGCTACTTTGGGCTCAGTAGGCAATTGAGAAGCAGAGCCCTCTCTCGCCGGACAAAAATAACGCTCTACAAGTCACTCATCATGCCCGTCCTACTTTATGGTGCAGAAACATGAGAGAGTACTGGGAGCGTTCGAGAGAAAGATTCTCCGTAAAATCTTTGGCCCTATCTGCTTTGCTAACGAGTATCGAATCAGGATGAACCACGAGCTGTATGAGTTATTCGACGACATTGACATAGTCAAGCGCATCAAGATCCAGCGGCTTCGCTGGCTAGGTCATGTCGAACGAATGGATGAAAACACTCCAGCCAAGAAGGTGCTTGAATCGAAACTCGAAGGTGGACAGCGTAGAAGAGGGCGTCCAAATCTGCGTTGGAAAGACCAAGTTGAGGACAACCTGGCAACGCTTGGTATTTCTAACTGGCGTCAGCGCGCGCAAAGCAGATCCGACTGGCGCGGCTTCATCTCAGCGGCCAAAACCGATCCACGGTTGTAAGGGCCATTTAAGTAAGTAAGTAAGTACATGATGGTGTTGATTTGTATGATTTTGAGAAAGCCAATTTCACTACAATTAATACATTTTTAAGCACTATTAATTGGTCAATTTTAAATACATTTTCCAAAGTTTAGATGCTCATAATATATTAATAGAAAATTTTACCACTGCTATTTCAAGATTTTTCCAATTAAAACACAAGTCCTTGAGAAATAAGCCACCTTGGTTCAATACACGATTGTCCAATTTAAAAAATGTTAAAAACAAAGCATTTAAAAAATGTCAAACCACGAAATGTGAATTTGATCGTAATATCGTATTATATAAATTCAAAGAGAAATACGAATGGATTTCCTACCAGCATGGAATATGATGGGAGATAAATCCAGCACAAAAATTGAGTCGTGTAATTTTTTTTGCAAGATTTATCCAGTCCGTGTAAACATGTAACAATACAATTTATCCAAATATTGATTTTCTGAATATAAGCGGTTTACAATCATTTGAAATATCTGTTGATGATGTTGCATTTTCAATTTCAAACTTAAGTCCAAGCGCGAACTATGATCATTATGACTTTCCATCTATCTTCTTTAAGAGTTGTTCAGTAAATGTTATAGAACCAATAACAATACTGTTTAATTCATGTGTAAAAAATTGAGTTTTCTTAGATACATGGAAATGTTGCTCTATTGTTCCTATATTTAAATCGGGTAACCGAAGTGATGTAAATAATTACAGAGCAATTGTTAAACAAAAAACTTTTGCAAAATTGTTTGATCACATAAAAATGAAGCTATTTGACACCTTAAAATCTGTTATTAGTGACTGTCAACACGGTTTCTTTTCGGGCAGATCAATATGCACTAATTTAACATTAATTACTAATCACATTGTTAATGCAATGAAACATCATGATCAGTTTTATGTTATATATGGGTCATTCCATATTAAATCAACCAAGTGATTGGCAGCACCATCTAAGAATTTGATGAAATTTGAAATTTGTCGGTCTAAGTCGACTATAAATATCCTACACATATGTGTGGTTACCATTCAAAGTGATATATAGGTCACCAGGGTATACGAATCCTGAAAATAACTACAAACATTCAATCGCTGAAGAATTTCCATTCATTTGATACCCATATTTACAAATGGGTAGGTGTACCGAATTTCGATTTTTTTTTTGTGAACCACAAGTCTTTTCGCCGGAAAACTTTATTATCATGTATTTGAGCATGATGTCGATATATATTTGACCAAAAAAGTTTACCTAAGCACGTATACATAAAAATTGATCTTTATATGTACATTTTATATGAGGTATTTGAACATAAGTGGTCGGATCATAGGTCTAAATGGACCGATCTCGCCAATTTTTTTTTCGCACATACGGCGTAGGTATTAGTAATCTAAGTTATAAGTTTCATTTATCTAGCTCTTCAATTTTAAAAGTAGTAGGGATTTCAACAGACAGACGGACAGACAGACGGACATCGCTAAATCGACTCAGGAGGTCATGCTGATCAAGAATATATATACTTTTCCATACTGGAGATGCTTCCTTCTGGGTGTTACAAACGGCGTACCAAACTGAATATACCCTTTCACTCTTAGTGTAGGGTATAAAAAGATATCTTACAATTTCTATACCACTTTGATTTAATAGTGGTCAGTTTTAAACAAAGTATATTTCAAAAAGACATATCTCAAAAAGCAACCTTTTTAAAATTTTTAAATTAATATATATTCAAGGTTGAATTTTTATCTATTATTTAAGGTTTTAACTAGAGTGGTAAAATCACGGGTGCAGAAGTTATGTATACAAGTGTTGTAGAATGTTGAAAATTTTGTATGAAAAATTTGTTATTGTTATATTTAAATTTTTTTTTTTGTTATTTTATAACATACATACTCAGTAACAAAGTATTACGCCCTACACTTGAATTTTTTCCATAATACCATAATTTTTTCGGTTGATTTGATGTGGAATGGCTCATATACTGATGTTTCAAAGGCATTTGACAAAGTTGATCATAACATGTTATTGCTTAAATTGAAATCATTTGGATTATCCAAGCATCTTATTACTTTTTTAAAAGTTTCCTAATTAATCGGAAAGCAAAAGTGAAAATAGGCTCATGTTTTTCTGAATTTGTAGTTAATGCATATTCGGGGATACCACAAGGTACGCATTGTGGACCGTTTTTATACCCTACACCTATGAGGTACAGGGTATATTAACTTTGTGCATATGTAGTAACGGCCCCTTAGGAGGCGTGTCCGGTATGGAAAAGTATATATATTCTTGATCAGCATCACTACCCGAGTCCGTCTATCTGTCTGTCTGTCCGTCTGTCTGTCTGTCCGTCTGTATTGATGTCTGACCGGATACAAGATAACTTGAAAAATAATAGTCAGAATGCAATAAAATTTGGTTTCAATACGTTTTAGCGAGTTTGGATTTGAGCAAAATCGGTCAACGTACACGCCCACCTCCCATACAACTCACTTATATATTACTATTTAGGAACGAATAACTCGAAAAGTATTACATATATATTTATAAAATTTCAAACATATTGTTAGAATTCGCTTAAAAATATATGTTTCAAACATGTGCGTGATCCGCCCACATTTGATTTTTTTCATTTTTTGCCAATTTTTTCTAGTGGAAATTTTAGTCGTAAATTATTAAAAATCATCCCACCAAATTTTAACACTAATATATTCACCAAGAGTGTAGGGTATTCCATAGTCGGGCCCGACCGAATACAAAAGTCCGCCCCCATGTGACCGAACTTACCCATGTGATCTAACTTTCCCAACTCGTTATTTATAATGTTCATAAATGATTTACAACAACAAATCAAATTTCCAAATGCTTAATTTTTGCAGATGATGTTTCTTAAAGTAAATCACATGGGCGATTGTTTTAAGTTACAACATGATTTAACAAAACTTAATGAATGGTGTTAATTAAATAAATTAAATTTAAATGTTAATAAATGCAATGTTTTATCATTTACGAAAAACATCACTTCTATCAATTTTAATTATACTTTGAATAATTTAATTTTAAATCGTAAATGCGAAATAAAAGACTTGGGAGTTATATTCGACTCTAAATTAAATGGTTGTGCGATATTAATTCGTTTACAGCTTTTATTCGCATTGCAATAAATTTGAATTCATTTTTAAAATATCTCATAGTAACATTTCAAAAGGGAATAAAACCTTTAAATGCATTGATATTGGAAAAGCGCTTTTTTATCCATACTCAGAGTGATCTCAGCTACAAAATAAAGCGTGTAAACGGAATTATTTTTACATTTTCTTTTATTTATAACTTAAAAAGTTAACACGATAAAAAAAATATATCACAAATGAAGAACAATACTCCATAATTATTAAAAATAGTTAAAGCATTATATTTTTGAATGAGTTTGGACAAATTTCCGTATTTTAGTCTTCCAGCCCACCATCAGCCGTTGGACACATTTTTTTTCTATCCTTTTTGAACACTAATCCAACTATCGCTTAATATACCCTACACTAAGAGTGAAAGGGTATATTCAGTTTGGTACGCCGTTTGTAACACCCAGAAGGAAGCATCTCCGGTATGGAAAAGTATATATATTCTTGATCAGCATGACCTCCAGAGTCGATTTAGCGATGTCCGTCTGTCTGTCTGTCCGTCTGTCTGTCTGTCCGTCTGTCTGTTGAAATTCCTACTACTTTTAAAATTGAAGAGCTAGATAAATGAAACTTATAACTTAGATTACTAATATACCTACGCTGTATGTGCGAGATTTTGGCGAGATCGGTCCATAGTGACCTATGATCCGACCACTTATGTTCAAATACCTCATATAAAATGTACATATAAAGATCAATTTTTATGTATACGTGCTTAGGTAAACTTTTTTGGTAAAAAATATATTTTCATCATGCTCAAATACATGATAATAATATTTTCCGGCGAAAAGACTTGTGGTTCACAAAAAAAAAAAAACGAAATTCGGTACACTTTCCCATTTGTAAATATGGGTATCAAATGAATGGAAATTCTTCAACGATTGAATGTTAGTAGTTATTTTCAGGATTCGTATACCCTGGTGACCTATATATCACTTTGAATGGTAACCACACATATGTGTAGGGTATTTATAGTCGGCTTAGACCGACTATAATTTTGATAATCCTAACTATCATAATTACACCTACTTTAAAATTTCCCATGTGATCTAACATTACCAACTGGTTTTATTTCAGTTTAACAATATTACAATATGGGTATTCATATAACTTGTTAAGTCCTGCTAACTGGCTATACTTAACAAATTTTTAAAATCTATTACAATTTTTGTATAAAAATCGACTTAGCAGGGAATAGCAACTTATCAAGCTCTGAGATGTGTTTATATTTGACAAATCTACTTTGTTAAGACTAGTTTAAAATTCATCTTTGTTAATTGTGTGTTATTCATTTAGGAGTTTTACTAAGCACTGGAAACTAAAATATTTAGATGCAAATTATACATTTTGTATATAAAAAGGTGCTAACTTTAACAATTTAGCAATTTAGCACGATTTAACGCGTTATATGAATACCCTTAATATATTTCGAACAATGGATTTTATATAAGCCAAAAATTTAAAATCTGGACCTAACTCAGGGCAGTTACATCCTTTTGAACAAAATATATAGAATTGTTCTATACGGGTTTCAAGCAGACCCTCACTCGTTTATTTGGATATTTAATCCATTTCTTCGATTTTATTTGGAACATTAAATCAGCTTAAATATCATCTTTACTTTTTGAAAATATAAAATATATTACATTTTTTGACACATCTCTTATTGATTATTGGACTTAGATCTAGATCTAACACTTTACTTTGGTTCATGATTCATAAATCCTGATTTTCGACCTGATTCACGTTTACTATTTAAGCAGATGGTCTCTTGAAACCGAATTGTAATATTTCCACCAGTTTCCCTGCATTAATTGCATGCAATGCAGAACGGTTAGCTTATCAAAATGTTCAAAATTTATTTTCCTACTTTTTCATTTTTTTTGTTGACATGATCGATTACTTAAGTATAACTGAAAACGTGTTATTTTTTTTTTTGTCATAAATCAGAGACTTTTTGATTTTCATTATTTGCTTTGACCACAATATCCGCATTTGAATTCGTAAACACATTTTCTTTTACACCCTATGCCGCAAACATTTTTTTATTATGAAAATATGATATGCATTTTCATTTCAAATTCAAAGACAATTTAAAGTCAAGTTAAAAACCAGTTGGGAAGGTTAGATCACATGGGAAATTTTAAATTTGGTGTTATTATGATAGTTAGGATTATCAAGCCGACTATAAATACCCTACACATATGTGTGGTTACCATTCAAAGTGGTATATTGGTCATCAGGGTATACGAATCCTGAAAATAATTACAAACTTTTAATCACTGAAGAATTTCCATTTATTTGATACCCATATTTGCAAATGGGTAGGTTTACCGAATTTCGATTTTTTTTTTTTTGGAACCACAAGTTGTATCGGCGGAAAACATTATTTTCAAGTATTTGAGCATGATTTCAATATATATTTGACCAAAAAAGTTTACCTAAGCACGTATACAGTAAAATTGATCTGTAGATGCAAGCCTTCTAGATTCTAGAATATTGTTCTATTATTTGGAATCCATATTATAATGAAAATTGTATTCGTATTGAAAAGTTCAAAAAAAAAAACTAGATACGCAATCTTGAAACTGCATTGGTCTGATACGCACCCAAATTATGATGCTAGGCGCAAATCACTTGGTTTAAAAGACAGAAGAACTTATTTTTCATTAATAAGGGTATTCATATAATTTGTTAAGTCGTGCTAACTGGCTATACTTAACAAATTTCTATAATCTATTACAATTTTTGTATGAAACTCGACTTAGCAAGGCAATGGCAAGTTAACAAGCTCTGAGATTTTTAATAAATCTTATTTGTTAAATATCTTATTTATTTTAAAAGTAATCATTGTTATGTGTGTGTTTATTATTTTAGGAGTTTAACTAAGCACTGGAAACTAAAAAATGAAATGCAAATTATCAATTTTGATAGCATTTTTAAGTTAACAAGTACAGGTACGTTCATATAAAAAGGTGCTAACTTTAAAAATTTAACAATTTAGCACGACTTAACACGTTATATGAATGCCATTAATGTTTGTTTACAATGTTATGTCTGAAAAAGTAAATTGTTCTGAGCTTTTAAATATGTTTAATTTGTACGTTTCACCTAGATATTTAAGAAATAATCTTTTGTTTTTTGAATCATTTCAAAGATCAAATTATGCTATCAATTAACCAATATCAAATTATGTAATAGCTTTTCACCACTTCTTAATTTAAATGTTAATGAATATAGATTTAAATTAAATTTATTTATAATATTTAATTAATTAATAATTTATTATTTAAAAATGTAACTGTATGTCTGTAAGATACAAATCCGTAGACTGAATAAATGAAATGAAAAAAAAAATAAATAGGATTTCGTTTGAATAATTGAATAATTGACCCTTACAAAACCCATTTTAACAAGATACATGTTTTATATATTTTAATTTGTCAAAATTATTAGTGTTTGTATTACGTATTGTTCAATTAATAAACATATTTAAATATTAAAAAAAATCATATTGGAAATTTTAGCATTTCGGGGGGGTGGAGATGGGGGTCAGAACCCCTACAATCCCTTCCCCCCTGGCTATGGACCTGATTACGTTTATTTATTTAAATTAAGATTAAATAAATTAATTACGTCACTTTTTCTTAATGCAAAAATGTTCAAACAATTGAACAACTTTTGAATATTTTCAGGGATGCTTTTTCAGAACCTCTTTTTTATCGGTTCCGGTTCCGCTTCAATCCATGCAAAATATAAAGCTTCTGGTTGCGGTAACAGTTCCACAATTTTGTATTTTCCAGAACCGATTCTTTGCGGTTACTGATGGCACTGTTGCTTAAGTTGAAGTTAGTTAATGCAAAGCCAATTATGTACTTTTTGTGGGGGTTTTTCATATTTCAATGTTAGGAAACTGAAATTTTGGTTTTTCTTAATCCATCCTACGAAATGTCATTAATTTCTGAGGTGATGCTGCGAGACCTCTGGCTGATTTGACGTGGAATCACCCATATATTTTTGTTATTACTCAGATATTATCTAATGAGCTCTAAATTTTATAGAATTTATTAATTTAAGTATTATTAATAACACAACAAATAGAATCCTTTTTTATTTACCCACGGTCCTAGTATGATTCTCCGATGGACTTTAAAATTCTTATCATGACCTCTTACTCAGTTATTCATATTACCTATAGCTTTTAATGTTAAACAAAAATATGGAAATTCTCGTGTTTTTCTGCATATTTTGGAATTCAACTTTTTACAGATTTAAGTTTGTTATCTGATTTCTTTTGTATTTCACAATCAATTAAAATATAAAATATTAACAAAATTTATAAATTATGAGATACAAAAAATGACAAAACGTTTTTATTCATTGCTTTATACCGGTATCATGAAGATTAAATGATTTCTGGATTTTCTCATATATTATATTGAGTACGCCTTTATACGCTACACCTATGAGGTACAGGGTATATTAAGTTTGTGCATATATTGTAACGCCCCTTAGGAGGCGTGTCCGGTATGGAAAAGTATATATATTCTTGATCAGCATCGGTACCCGTGTCCGTTTAGCCATGTCCGCCTGTCTGTCTGTCCGTCTTGCTGTCCGGTCAAACGGACACGCCCACCTCCCATACAAGTCACTTTTATATAACTCTTTAGGAACTAGTAACTCAAAAAGTATTACAGAAATAGTTATATAATTTAAAACATATTTTTATAATTCATCTAAAAATATGTGGTCCAAAAATTGGCGTGATCCCCACACACTTTTTTTTTTCATTATTTCCCGTGTTTTCTTAGTGGAAATTTGATCCGTAAATTATTAAAATTAAATCTATGAAATATTAGCCTTACAAAAGTTTAAATATAGACGTGGTTCGCCCTATTATATTTTTCGAATTTTTTTTATTAATTTTGTATACTTTTATAACAATTTTTTAATTTAAGGGGATATAAGACGTAAATTTATGTTATACCCTAGTGTCACTGGGCTTCAAATGCAAGCATTTTGCGTAATTTCACCTCAAATATGCCCCAAAATTATCCAAAATCCCATACAAAACAAAATTACTCAACTTGAGCAATTCTTTTTAAATTACTCAAACATTTTTGAAAATATTCTCAATATGAACGGCCACAACGTTTTTGACAACCTAAAATATAAACAAAACAAATTTTAGGCATATTATAAACTTTTTTAAATGAAATAATCATATTTTAACATTAGAAAAACGTTAATAAAGTAAACGGAGAACAAAATAGAAATACTTTAAATATTTTAGGGATTTCTTTAAGAAGTGAACACAAAATTAACAACGGAAATAAACGCAAATTGTAATGTGAACGGATATCATTAATTTTAAAATTAGTCACAAAACGTAAGTAATTTTTGCTCAGTCAGAACATAGCATTAGAAGACTTGGTAATGTGCATTGAAAATGTCTGCAAAAACAGACCAACAAAACTATAATCGATTTTTCGACAAGAATATGTGTTCTACATAATACGTGACGTTACAATTAGTTTAACGTTAATCGTTAAATACTTCATTTTTTTGTCGCTACCTTCGTATATGCCGCGCTGTCTCCCGCATTTTTCCAGAATAAACAAAATTAGATATTTAATTATTAACAGAAATCAGAACTCGCGTGGCGAGAATTCGTCTAACCAACCCAACAAACAACTAATACTCGCCCTCCCTCACCATTCTCCTTGCCACACAGTAAGAAGGCGACTATGCTAAATAAAGAACGCAACATCGCGGGAATGCGAAGAAATGCCTATGTCTGACGATGACATAGTTTTCACTGATTCGGTTGCAATGTGTTTCTAAAAAAACATTTGGACGAAGCACTCAATTCAATAATTCTTTTGCATAAAATTATTTCTTTAATTTGTCTAAGGATTTTACTTGTTGTTGTAATTTATAATACATGTATTTTGCACATATTTTTAATTATGAAAAGCTTGTTATTGTTTTATGTTTTAAAACCGTTTATTTTTGGTTCGATGTGTGGGTGCAGCAGTTACGTGCGCTGCGTCGCAGTTTCCAACGGAAACGGAAATGGCGTCAAGTCTTATGTTTTTATTAATCGCATAATTTTTTTTTTTGCTTACGTTGTTGCGTTTTTATTTTTATAAAACAATCTTTTAACTATTTCGAAAATTTATTGGTCTTTTTGTTGTTGTGAAATTTTGTTGTGCTGTTATAACTGAAAACATAACAAAGACAGAAAGAGAAAGAGACCGCAATGAAAAACAATAATCAAGAAACTGAATTGCTCTTACTTGGCGCTGGTGACAACGACCGAAAAACCGTGCAGAGCAAAAGAAAATCATAGCCACAGACACATGCATGTATATAACACATTGAAACCATTCATCCCAGTCGCAGACAATGGGCCATATTAATAAAAAAAGTATTTACGTTTAAGCAAGCTGATATATTTTTGAGCAAATTTTTTAATTTATTTCAGAATTTTTATAGTAAATGGTCAGTTTAACGTTTTTGAACATGAACATGAGCAAATAGTTTTTAGTATTTTAATTAAATGAAATGCGAAACATTTTGACAATTCGGAGCATTTGCTTCAAGTTTTGAGTAAAGTCGATTTTTATTAATATGACCTAATGTCAGTTTTGTACAAATAATATATTGCACGGATAGAAAATTTTTGTTTCAATATGTTTGAATGTAATTAAAAAGTAATACGAAATTACCATACAAATATTTGGAATGAAGTGTAATTAAATTATAATCGAAATTGAATTTATTTCTGTCAGATTGTAATATAGCATATTAATACGTGTAAACATTATTATATTGTCCAGCAGAATCTGTCAAATTTACCATGAATATGTTACAATGCCAACATAATATTTTAATTGCATTTAAATAAACTAGTTTTTGGCAGTTTACTTGGTTAAAACTAGGTTTCGAAAGAAACAGAAAATGCTAATCAAATCTAAATACAACGTATGTTCGCAACGCTCGTCTTAATTCGATAATTTATCGACTGACGAAGTTGGCAACAATGTGTCTTTTGCCATCGTTTACACATATTAATTTTTAAAAACATGCAAAAAAAAAATAAATTGGATTTAAACAAATGTATTCTTGCAACATTCTTCTTGTATACGAATTTGGCGCTCATTGAGCAGAATTTTCTATCTACGTCACTTTTGTCGTCGTTTGAAGTATGTATTGGGTCATTTTAAACATACTGATGTTTGAAAACAAACAATAAAATTAATTCAAATGTAAATAAAAGTATTCTTGCAGCCCTATTCTTGTGTACAAAGTTGACACTCGGAGATTCGATTTTCAAACAGAATTCAGCATGTTTTTTTACAAAAGCCAACTGTAACTGTACCAAATAAAAAGCGAGCACGTATTGTCTTGTTTAGCGTCTGCTAGTGCAATTGTACATTTATTGATGCTGTCACTTGTACTTGCAGTTTTATATCAATTCAAATATTATAAATTCCCACTGTGCATGTTTAATAAAAATTAATAAAAAAAAAAACAATATTTTGTTTTTATTTTCAGGATATCTTTCCAAAAAATTTTATATTTGTTTTTATGGAGGTATTTGACAAAAATATTCGTGAAAATGATCCACGAAAACATTCGTATATTTTACGACAATCATTTGTGAAAATAATCCTCGAAATAATTTGTACATCTGACGAATAATGAACTACATTCCCCGTCTCTCTCTCATATTCTCACATAAAATTGTCCTCTTGTAATAAATGTTTCGACATCGTGATGATCGATTCCAACTTTGGCACACACGAAATAGTACATTTTTTATTTGATGACAATTTTAATAATTTCACAGACTTTTATTATACACGTTTTTAATTTGCGAATTATATTCAATACATTTACACAAATGCCGACGCTCGCGACTTTGAAAACAAAATTTGATCTGTTCTGTCTTGTTTTCTTGTTTTTTTCATGTCTTTGCTTCTTTTTGTTTTACGAATATTAAATTGTAAAATATACAAATGTTTTACGAATATTAAATTGTAAAATGTACGAAAATCGGTTCGAAGTTAAAAATGACAAATGCTAAGTTGTATAAAGCGTATATTTTACGAAATTTAAATTTATTTCGTTAATTGTAACATTGATGATTTTGAGTGTAAGAAGAAAAAATACAGTAATTTACACAATTAATTTTACAAAGATGATTTAAATGCAGTATATATTAAAATAGTCAAGACGCTTGACTAATTTTAATATACAAATGAATGCTAATATTCCGATATTTTTTTATATAATTTTTAGACGGAAACTAAAGCACTTTTAAATAGAACAGATGCAAAAGAAATAATAATTTTGTTCGTTACTTTGAAGTATGCTCCTGATAAGCATACACATGTTTCTCGGTTATTGATTTCGAATTTAGATCCAAATATCCTCAAAACATACCTGGATATTAGCATTTATTGGTATATAAAAATTCGTCAAGCGTTTAATGTTTTTATTTTTGGAATATTATTTGTGTAAAGTTCTGTATTTTTTATTCTAAAAAGTTACTGAAAAAAATTTCATACAAACGTTACGTATTAGGATAAAACTAAATATGTTCCAAGAAGAAATTATTCTAGGGTCGTGATCAGGAAATGATCAATAAAAATGTTCCTGTCATAACCCGACCAGTTATATAAACAACATAATCTGACAATGATCATGTCAACCCTAATAGTGTACATTTCTACTAGGGACAATAAAAATTCCAAAACTGTTATGCGAGAATGCACTTATAATGGGAATACACTATAAATGGAAGCGGGGAGAAAGTTTCTTTTTGAAAATTTTGTTTGATGTTTATGTCAATGGTAATACATAAGTAATTAACAAGAAATTTTCCACTGGGTTGAATTTTCGCTCACGCATTAGTAACTAACACATGCTGTACTGTTACACTCACTACCCACACATATATAATATATAAAATATAAATAAACATATAATTTTGAATGTTATTTTTCGAATATTACCAGCGGGTAATTTATGACATTGTGTGGTTTGTGCGCTTTCTTGCATTTCTCCTTTGTGTTTCAACTTTGTTTAGCTTATTTAAGTGTTGCATTTTGCAGAAATTCCGGGAAATTTAAATATCTATTTAAGAGTTTAATTATTTCAGATTGGTTTTAACAGACCCATGTATATTAGTATTTTTTTTCTTAATTAATAATATATACAAATTTTATCATTTTAAATAATTATTCCTTTCTTTTTCATAACATTTATATAATATTCGCTTGCAAATAAAAATATTATTTGTTATTACTTTGTAAAATGTTTGTGATATAAAATCTGTGTTTAAATCTTAAACTCAACTATATTTTAAATATTTATTTATTTCACATTTCTGCCCTTTTTTACTTAACAAATGATGCAACACTGAAGGAAAGAGAGTGCGTTGAGATAACGGCGTAACAAAATAAAACAAATCCTGTTTTGTAAAGAAATGTACGGGCCATTCCACACCAAATCGACCAAAAAAAGTCAAATTTGAGATTTTACCTTTTCGATTTCAATAAAATTTGAACAACTGATAAAGGGTATCCAAATATGTTTCGCCCACTACTTCCAGAGATACAGTGGCTCAAAGTTACAAAAAATGGCCCGAAAATCACTTTTGTATGGTTGTTTATATATAAATATCTCTTAAACTAGAAATGCAAGAAATGGAAATCCATTGATGGCTAGTTTTAAAGCTATTAGAACAGGCTTTCAGAAAAATTAAGTTGTGATGTCTAAACGAGAACATGTGGTCCGTTGTCATTATCCTTGCACTTCAAAATTGATGTCCTTAAAAAGGACCCTTTTTAAAATTCTGAAAAAAATCCTAAGTTTTCATCAATGTAAATGTTCATGGAAAATTTCAAGATGGTATTTTGACGTCATCATATTTTAAAAAATTATTTTCGAAATTTTTATTTGTTTTTTGTATAGAAATTTTTTTTTTTTTCTACAGTAAAAGTTGTAATAATTCCTCAATACATATGTAACTATGATTTCTAAAATGAAGTCAGTTTTATCATATTCAATCTAGTTTTTGAGATATTGATTTTGGCATACAGATTTTACGATTTTCTTAAAATGGTATATATCTCAATAACTAGAAACAATTTGATGAAACTGACGCCATTTTCGAAATCAGAAATACAAAATCATTGAAAAATTATTGCAAATTTTACTTTAAAAAAAATATATTTTTTTTCAATACAAAAAATATGTAAAAATTTAAAAAATAATGTTTAAAATATGATGCCATCGAAATACCATCTTGAAATTTGGCATGAACATTTATATTAAATCAACCAAAATATGTGATTTTTTCAGAATTTTAAAAAGGGTCCTTTTTAAGGACATCCATTTTGAAGTGCATGGGTTATTACCACGGGCCACATGTTCATGTTTAGAGGTGACAACTTAATTGATATAAAAGCTTGTTCTATTAGCTTTAAAACGAGCCATCTGGTATTTCAACTTTAAGAGATATTGAAATATGAACAATCATATAAAAGTGATTTTTGGTCCATTTTTTGTAAATTTGATCCACTGTATATCTGGAAGTAGTGGGCGAAAAAATAAAACAAAAATTGATGCAAAAATTGATGCATATCTCGATACCCTTTATCAGTTGTACAAATTTCATTGAAATCGAAGAAGACGAGTTCCAACCGCTGGTCGATTTGGTGTCGAATGGCCCGTACATAGAAGTATCCCAAAATACTATATTTTGTGAAAAACATTTTTCTTTTGTTAAAAACCAACTTATATGTTCTTATTCTGTTTATAAAACAGGACAAATATGTTCTTATTCTGTCTATAAAACAGGACAAGTTAACAAAAAATGTTATTGCAAAAGAGTCATGCGAATTATTAATATTTGTTTTTTTTTATTAATAAGATTTACTTTATATACATTTATCGTTTACATACAAAGTATACCAGAATAAATGAAAATATAAATATTTAAATCATTAAAAAATGATATGTTCTACTATGCGCAGTCGCCTTCAACTCAGCGTATTCAACCCCAATAGAAAATAGAAATTGTCGACCAATTCTTAAATTTACTTTGTTCAGTTATTTTTAATTAAAACACTCATTCTTTAAATCTATCTAATAAAAAAACAATATAAACATTATTTTTGTAACAATACTAGATATATTTTAAACGATTTGTTGCAATTGTGAAATAAATTTAAATGACCCAAAATAAGTTTCAGATAAAAAAAAAACATTTTGTAAAAAATTCTATTTAACATTAAATATTTTGTCTTAAATGAGATACATTAAAGTTTTTTGCTTACGTTGCTGCGTTTTTATTTTTATAAAACAATCTTTTAACTATTTCAAAAATTTATTGGCTTTTTTGTTGTTGTGAAATTTTTTAAGAATTTTGTTGTGCTGTTATAACTGAAAACATAACAAAGACAGAAAGAGAAAGAGACCGCAATGAAAAACAGTAATCATAAACTGAATTGCTCTTACTTAGCGCTGGTGAAAACCAGTGTTGCCATCACCCAACGGCCAAATGTGGCTAAAATTTCTCAAAAAATGGTTAAATTTTATTTTAATAGATTAGAAACTCTTTGGTTAAGTGCCTCATTTTTTGAATAATTTTGCGGCTTGGGCACTTAAATAATCCCGTTTAAGTTTCCTGAAGTACTTCAATATTCATTTGTTAACCACATAAATGCATCTATTCGGGATTCATGTCGAAACCTAAAAATGTTGATATTTTTATGTATTTTCAGTAAAAACATTTTATTTAATAAAAATGGGACATTTTGAAACTACTCATTTTACATGTAGCCGCGGTAGCTCAGTGGTTAGTGCGTTGGACTGCGAGTCGAAAGGTCCCCGGTTCAAGCCTGAACTGGGGCTAACAACATCTTTTCATAGAAACATTTTTCTATACCGCGCTACCTCTCGTCAGTAAATGGCAAACCTACGAGAGTAAAACATTGCCTATGAAAAGCTCTCACCCGCCGTTCGGATTCGGCAATAAACTGTAGGTCCCACCACTTTGAGTACAAATATAACACGCACAGCTCAAAATGGTGAGAGAGCTCGGCCGAAGTTCTGTACAGGACTGTAGCGCCAAACTATTATTATTATTATTATTTTACAATGATATCATGTTTGAAAAAAGACACAGTTTATTCTATTGAAAATATTAAGTTATTTTGTCTAATTAGTGTGAAACAAAGTTTCTTTCATTAATCGATTTTGAAACTCACAAAAAATCCCTTTTAACAGCGATTTTTTAACTCTTTGTGCTTTTACATACTCCGAACCACTCTTTTTTCAATATATATTATGTTAATAATCGATTAATAATTTTTTTCGTTTAACAAAAAATATATATTTTAATTAAGTTTGGATTAAGTATTCATCTAAGCATGAATTGTGTAGTTTTGAATATTCGCCACATGCAAATAAAAATCTAATATAAAATAGCTAAAATAAAAAGATTAAAAATTACCGGCTAATAGTATTTTCAGAATTTAAAGGCTAAAAAATTCCAAAAATGGCTAAATCTAGCCATAAAATGGCTGCTTTGACAACACTGGTGACAACGACCGAAAAACCGTGCAGAGCAAAAGAAAACCATAGCGCAGCCTCATGCATGTATATAACACATTGAAACCATTCATCCCATTCGCAGACAATGGGTCATATTAATAAAAACCAGTTAGGAAGGTTAGACATTTTAAAGTAGGGACATTTTATAGTAGGGTTTAAGCCGACTATAAATACTCTAAACATATGTGTGGTTACCATTCAAAGTCTTATATATGTCACCAGTGTATACGAAAACTGAAAATAACTACAAACTTTTAATCGCTGAAGAATTTCCATTCATTTGATACCCATATTTACAAATGGGTAGGTGAACCGAATTTCGATTTTTTTTTTTTGGGAACCATAGTTGGTTTGCGGGAAAACATTATTTTCATGTATTTGAGCATGCAGTCAATATATATTTGACCAAAAAAATGTACGTAAGCACGTATACAATAAGATTGATCTGTAGATGTAAATTTTATATGAGGTATTTGAATATAAGTGGTCACAATGGACCGATCTCGCCAATTAGGTTTAAAAGTAGGTATATAACTAATCTAAATTATTAGTTTCATTCATCGAACTCTTTAATTTTTTTGAGCGTGATTCAGCGTGATTCACGTGAATCACGCGTGATTGTGATTGAATCCTAATTTTGTTCACGTGATTGTGAGTGAGAGTGAGTAGACCAAAAAAGACCGTGAGTAAGTGTGCGTGAGTACATTTTTTTTGTGAGTGAGTCGAATATTTCATAAAATAAAAAATCTCACTTTTAATTTTTTGAGATTTTTCTATTTTTTTTTTTTTTGCTGAACTACAGAACAAGTAGGGCCATGCCTTGAACTCAGAAGGCTTTGGGAAGGCGGCTACCCACTATTCAGAACTATAATAAATCAAACCCTTGCTAACTGACCGTCAAATACCCACCCCTTCTTCAACTCAGAATAAGTTACAAGGTTCAGTCAACAATTGATCTAACCCCCTGCAAACCGGCTGTACTTAGTATGGGCTAGTCAATTTTTGTGGGGTCATGTTAATAGTTTTTGCTTGGTTTTATACGACCGTTCATGAAAATGGACATAGAACGCATTTTTTTCGATATACCCATTTTTGTAAAAAGTTGAATTTTCAATTTCAACTATACATTTATTAAGTTTAGTTTGTTCCATATGTTCGTGTGGGGTCCCGTTTTTATTCGAGTTATAAATGTAGTAACCAAAAAAATCGCTTTAAAAATAGTTGTTCCCAAAGTCAATTCATCCCTGGTAAATTCTACACCGGACTATTTTTTTAATTGATAATTCTTTTCCAGAGATAATTTTTCCAGGGACAATTCTCAAAGATTTTAAACGAATTCTGTACCGGAGAATTATTCTTCGAGGCAATTTTTACATTTTTATATGAACTTTATATGAATTTTATATGAGTACATCGAAGGTCTTTAACATTTCCATCTCCGTTAAAAAATAGAGATCCCTAACATTATTACATCATTATTGCGTTTGATATATGTGACCAATCTCACCATCATATACAAATGAAATATGTATTTTTATGCATTCTGAAAGCAATAGCAAAAAAAAAACCACGTAATTGTGAGTGAGTGTGAGTAGAGCAAAAAGTGGCGTGAGTGAGTGTGAGTCAAAACTCACTCACGCGCCCATCTCTTGTAGGGATTTCGACAGACGGACAGACATACAGACAGACGGACAGACCGACGGACATCGCTAAATCGACTCAGGAGGTCTTGCTGATCAAGAATATACATATACTTTTCCATACCGGAGATGATTCCTTCTGATTGTTACTAACGGCGTACCAAACTGAATATACCCTTTCATTCTTAGTGTAGGGTATAAAAACTATTTACTATTAAGCAAGCTTATATTTTGTTGAGCAAATTTTTTACTTTATTTCTGAATTTTTATAGTAAATGGTAAGTTTAACGTTTTTATTAATACCTACCAATTTAAAATTTTATGTTTTTGAACATTAGCAAATAGTTTTTAGTATTTTAATTAAATGAAATGCGAAACATTTTGAAAATTCGGAGCATTTGCATCAAGTTTTGAGTAAAGTCGATTTTTATTAATATGACCCAATGTCAGTTTTGTACA
Source organism: Dryomyza anilis (assembly GCA_951804985.1). Classification (NCBI taxonomy): domain Eukaryota; kingdom Metazoa; phylum Arthropoda; class Insecta; order Diptera; family Dryomyzidae; genus Dryomyza; species Dryomyza anilis. The sequence continues at coordinate 31,737,126 of OX638135.1, read as the reverse complement.
TATTATATATTGCACGGATAGAAAATATTTGTTTCAATATGTTTGAATTAGGGATGTCAATCCCGGACTATTTTTCAATCCCGAAATTTCGAGACTAAAAAATTTAAATCCCGGGATCCTGGGATTAGTCCCGGGATTTAAAGAAATAATAGCAAAGGCATAAAATAACCATATCTATGTTTGAATAATAAACAATTATAATATTTAAGGCTCAAACAAAACTCATATATTCAAATGCATCTGTTTTCAGCCAAATTTTTTTAAAGTTATATGTGATTTTTAACTAATAACAATTTTAAAAATTAACTTAATTTAGGAAAGTGGATTTATTTATGTAAACTCAATCGTTTCAATGGATTTTATACTGTTAGTTTAATCGAATTCAGATTTTGTAAAAAGATTTATTCTCGGTCAAATTGATTTTATATGATTGAAATTTGTAGTACGCACAACTTGATTGTAATGAATGTGAAAAAACATGAAAATGTTAGTTGTAGACCCAAATGAAAAAATGTTAGGGTGTTCAATTATATTTATTTATGGATTTTGTTATTAATAAAGGTTATAAAGGTTACCTTCAGAGACAACGGTTCCAGTTTTATGGCTATTCGAAACCCGGATTTAATTCTTCAAAATAAAAGTTAGTTTATGGTTTGGTTAAAATAATCTGTTAAATTTGAAAAATTTAGAAAATAAGGGCAATTTATGGAATTATCGGAAAATAATATTTAGTAAAAAATAAATGTTATATTTTAAATCATTGGTAATACTAGAGAGAATAGGCAATGTTTTTACTCTCGGAGGTTTGCCATTTACTTCCGAGAGGTAGCGCGGTATAGAAAAATGTTTCTATGAAAAGATGTTGTTAGCCCCAGTCCAGGCTTGAACCGGGGACCTTTCGGCTCGCAGTCCAACGCACTAACCACTGAGCTACCGCGGCTACATTCTGGAGACATTGCAACCGAATATATTGATCATGTGAATGAAATATATGGTCGATCCATTATTATAAAGTTTTAAATTATGTTATTTAAAAAGAACGATTGAAATATCGATTAAAATTAATTGATATTTTAATGTAATAGTACAAAAAGTATCAACACAGTTCGTATTATTATAGAACATTAGAAATAGTACATTATAATATAACATACACCCTAGTACTTAATAATTGTTATCATATATTTAGAAATAATAATAAAATACTGCTATAATTAATATTTTTTTAAATTAAGAGTTAATTATTTTTATACAGTAGAAATTCAATAAAAAATTTATTTATCTCAAAAATCAAATAGGCACCGAAAAGTAATACCATTGTCGAAATGAGTAGAATCTTTAGTAATTTTAATATAAAAAAAAATAAAACATCTTTTATTAAATATGATTTTCCGGTGATTTCTCTATTTTTACACTTCAACCGGTTATTGCAACCAAATTTTCAACGACATTCAAGTTGACTTGCCCATGGACAATAACTATTTTAATTTTTATTCAATGGCTGTTTAGTCTTTTTATAAAAAAAAAAGTTTTTTTTTAATGCAGTGAAAAATACGTAGTTCGAATCAGCACATTAAAATTATGTAGAAATTATATGAATGAAAACAGGGAGAAACAAAAGTGATAATTTTGCAGAACAGTGTTATTAGTCGAAAGTGACGTAATTTTTAAAAAATAGTGTGCTTCGCATTTGAGACTCAATATAGTCGCACGAGTGCGAGATGCATATGAGACTCATATAGCCCGCAACCATGCTGAAAAACAAGGATGCCGTATTTGAGACACAATAAAATGAGACCCGTAATATGACAAAAATAAGAAAATACAAATTTTTTTGACATTATTTTTAATAAAAATTATTGTAATACATTTCAATGTCTTTAATACAACAAGATAAACCACAAAAATATTAAATACAGTATGTATATTAGAACGGCACACGCTTCATGCATCGCAAATATTTACGGTTCACATTTAATTACACTACTCAACACGATTTTTCTTATGGACACCCCTTCCTACATACAGCATTCGTGGGTGTTGATTTTTACTTCATATTCAGTTTTTTTTTAATGTCTCTACTATAACTGTGTTTGAAATTTTAGGACCTTTTCTGCCAATATTGGATATTTTAGACTTTTTTCTTGTTTTAAAGATTTTTTTTATAAAAAGGATATTAGTTTATAATTATATATAATAAATTACAAATTAACATTGAAAATTACAACATTATAGTATCTTTTACTAATTTAATAGTTTAGATAAGTTACTGAAAATGGTATATTTATCTTCAAAAGGTTACGTTATAAGATATAACTTCAAGAACAATATGTATTTTAATTATGAAGGTAAGATATAGAAATTATGTTGGAAACTCATAATTAAAAAGTAGAACCAAAGTAGAAAAAGTAGTTATTTCAGTAGTTAATTTGTACTATGTTTTATGTAATCATAAGTCATTTTTTTAAAAAACCATTGAAACATTATTCTCGTTTTGTGGAGTAGTGTAATTATTTTATGATGATTCCCAGCATATATAGTCTATACCGTTATCGACATAATATTTTAAAATATATTTGTTTCAAATATCACTGTTCTAAGAATATGCAAATTTAATGCAGAGCACAAATTTCATTTTTTAAGCCAAAAGTTGCAATGTATTAATGAAAATTATTCTCCAACAAAGGCAATTCTTTACGATATTTCAAACGACCTAGTTGACGTACGATTAAGGGTAGAACTATAATAAGGGTATTCATATAACGTGTTAAGTCGTGCTAAATTGTTAAATTGTTAAAGTTAGCACCTTTTTATATGAACGTAATTTTTCTTATTAACTTAAAAATGCTGTGAAAATGTATAATTTGCATCTAAATATTTTAGTTTCCAGTGCTTAGTAAAACTCCTAAATGAATATCACACAATTAACAATGATGAATTTTAAACTAGTCTTAATAAATTAGATTTGTCAAATACAAACACATCGCAGAGCTTGATAAGTTGCTATTCCCTGCTAAGTCGAGTTCCATACAAAAATTGTAAAAGATTTTAAAAATTTGTTAAGTATAGCCAGTTAGCAGGACTTAACAAGTTATATGAATACCCATAATATGTTGGGAATAATAATAATAATATAAACCAAGAAGGTTTTTAAAAGTTTACCGTAATTTTTTTTGTTTTGTGACGAGATCTAATATACATACACTAGTAAAAACCATCCAGCTAGCTGAAAATTTGTTTCTAAATATAGAGGAAAAACAAGATTATATGAAGATATATTATATTTTTATTTGTAAATCCAAATATGTTGGTAATATTTTTGGATTTACAAATTTTGGATTTAAAATATAAAAGTTTTGGTCTGATGTCCTTTGTGCTGTAGGAAATAAAGTTTCATTAATGTATTTCGTTATGAAATATATTACTAAATACTATCCAATTAAATGAAAATTCCAAAAAATCCTTCAAATTTAAATATTTTTACACATTTATTTTTTTAATTACATTGCAATTTTATATTTTTATGCCCTACACTAAGAGTGAAAGGGTATATTCAGTATGGTACGCCGTTTGTAACACCCAGAAGGAAGCATCTCCGGTATGGAAAAGTATATATATTCTTGATCAGCATGATCTCCTGAGTCGATTTAGCGATGTCCGTCTGTATGTCTGTCCGTCTGTCTGCCTGTTGAAATCCCTACTACTTTTAAAATTGAAGAGCTAGATAAATGAAACTTATAACTTAGATTACTAATATACCTACGCTGTATGTGCGAAAAAATTGGCGAGATCAGTTCATTGTGACCACTTATGTTCAAATACCTCATATAAAATGTACATATAAAGATCAATTTTTATGTATACGTGCTTAGGTAAACATTTTTGGTCAAATATATATTGATATCATGCTCAAATACATTATAATAATGTTTTCCTGCAAAAAGACTTGTGATTCACAAAAAAAAATCGAAATTCGGTACACCTACCCATTTGTAAATATGGGTATCAAATAAATGGAAATTCTTCAGCGATTGAATGTTTGTAGTTATTTTCAGGATTCGTATACCCTGGTGACCTATATATCACTTTGAATGGTAACCACACATATGTGTAGGATATTTATAGTCGTCTTAACCGACTATAATTTTGATAATCCTAACTATCATAATTACACCTACTTTAAAATTTCCCATGTGATCTAACCTTCCCAACTGGTTTTATATTTGAATCACCGTTCTGTTTTTCCTACAAGTTTATTTTTTTATGAATTTATATTAAATAAATTATGTATATTTAAAATCTGTGAAAACACTTTTAATATATTTTAAAATTCTATTACTAATGTTATTAAATGTTGGTTTTTTTCTTTAATTTTTTTATTAATTTAATTTAAATAGTTGTAATCGTTGTTGGTTATATTTCACGTTTTCGAAATATGTTGTTTTATTAATTTAAATTAATAATTTTTAATGTATTTTCTGAACGCAATAATTGAAACTATTTTGGTGGAGACTTCTGTTTTTTTTTATACTCTCTGTTTGCTGTGTAAAACGAACAAAAACAACAGAAAACCATGAGACAGAGTTGTTGTTGTTCTTATTTGTGCAATTCTTTATGAGAGAGTGTGATGCACTGCACCAACCAGAGTGAGCGCAGGCTACTGCAGTACTCATTTTCATATGGTTGTTGTAATTTAGTTTTTACGTTTTTCTGTTCTAAAATTATAAAAACTAAGTATAGCACGCACTACATCTAATTAATACGAATCGTGGCTGGTTAGTGTAAGAGAAAAAAACACGTTTTGTTTTATTAATATAGAAGATAATAAATCGCAGTTAGCGATGCAGGTGCTGCACGAGTGTTTGGATTTGCCAGATATTGTATGAGCTGATGTTGTCTTGAAAATGGTATCAGTTGTAGCGTGAGACCGTGGTACATAGGAACCATATTGTGATCTAAACAGAACGATGATAAAATGCATTTCCTTGCTTATAAACCATTGTACACAGGTCCTGTAAATGCAATACATGTTTATATAAAACAAATATGCACAACGAATAACATGAAGTTATATTTATTATTAAATATTTTTTTTTTTTTTTTGGTTGAAAAATCAAGGAAATTTTGACAAATCTATGTTTATAATTTGTGATATAGTACTCGCACGAATGCGAGTTTTGTGATTTTTCTGTGCTCGCACTACATGTCGTGCGCCTGATTTTATAGGAAGTTTTTCGCATGAATGCGAGTTTTGTGATTTGTATATGCTCGCACACTGCTCTCATATTGAACTCATGTCGTGAGCGCGCACTAATGCGACTTTTGTGATATTTTTGTGCTCGCACACAGCTCTCACTACGCACTCATGTCGTGCGTTCGCACGTTGTGTGTTCATTTTGTTCGCAAATAGCACGCACGATGAGAGCCCGCACGACATGATTTTTTGTGCGACGCACGTTTGCTATATAGGAATGAAGTGTAATTAAATTATAATCGAAAGTGAATTTATTTTCGTTAGATTGTAATAACATATTACTACTTGTAAACATTATTATATTGTCCTGCAAAATCTGTCGAATTTACCATGGATATTTTAAAATACCAACATAATAATTTAATTGCATTTGAATAAACTATTTTTTGGTTAAAACCAAGGATTGAAACCTAAACGAATAACGGTTTCGATTTCGGTTTCGGTTTTATACGCGTTTCGGTTTCGATTACGGTTTCGGTTGTAGGTATTTATTACGAAACGGTTTTGGTATACCAGTTCCAAGTTAAGGTTTCGGTTTTGATTTCGGATTTTGTATAAAATTTCTTTTTTTCCATAATTTTCAAATAATTTACATTGTTTATATTGTGCTAAGTTATGTTCATATTGTTATATTGGGGTAAAGTGGGAAATGTATTTTAACAATGTTTTTTGTTATTTTAGTGAAAAAATTGTGTTTTATGAATTATTTAATTGATTTCGCCAAGAAAAAAATTCAATCGTGAACACAAGTCAATGAAAAGTAACATTTTGACTTCACCTGAGATATGATCTGAATTGCAGAGGAGAGCCGAGAAGCGAACCTTAAATAAAAGCAAGAAGAATACATCGGTAAATGTTCTTAAACTTCATGAAAAGAAAAAAAAAATATGTACAATTTCCATCCATAAAACCAAAGAAATTAAATTTCAACAATTCAGTGAACTGCAATATCTGCAAATAAATATCTGCCTTTATACTTGAAATGTTCGAACTTGCACTTTATTTTCCGTATTAATTACTAATTTTTTCTTGTATCACCATTGTTTTTTTGTTACCTTGTTATAAGTATCCTTAATATATACGTCAGAAATTTAGGTGTTTTGAAAAAATCATGCAAAAATCAATCAAACTCACACTTATAAATGGTATTCTATTGAATAGATCCTTTAAAAGAATTTAAAAATTATTCAAATAAACTTTTCAAAACTTGTCCCACTTTATTTTACTAATACAATAAATAAAAAAACAATATCATTCAAAATTTAATCATTTTTTAACAAAAAAATTGTGCTTGGAGTTGCTGATGTTTTGTTGTTATTACCGCTACACATATCAATGAAAAAAAAAAACAAATTTTAAACAAAAGACTGTTATTTGGAAGCAATGTTTCTCAAAAAACAACATGTGAATTTTTGTACAACAAAAAAAAATTATTTTGGGAACTCAAAATTTTATTAAATGACATTTAAACATGCCTTCTATATAAAATAAAATATGTTTTCCTGTTTCTTTTTATGCAACGCTCGTCTTAATTCGGTAATTTATCGACAGAATATGGCAACGTTGTGCAGCATTTTGTGCCTAAGTCATCTTTTGCCATCGTTTAAACATATTAATATTTAAAAACATACAAAAAAATAAATTGGATGTAAACAAATGTATTCTTGCAACATTCTTCTTGTATACGAAGTTGGCGCTCATTGAGCTGAATTTTCTACCTACGTCTCTTTCGTCGTCGTTTGAAGTATGTATTGGGTCATTTTAAACATACTGATGTTTGAAAACAAACAATAAAATTAATTCAAAAGTAAATAAAAGTATTCTTGCAGCACTCTTCTTGTGTACAAAGTTGACACTCGCAGATTCGATTTTCAAACAGAATTCAGCACGTTTTTTTTTACAAAATCATCCGCGAATTCCTTGTCTACGCTATGTGCTGTACTGGGACCAACTGTAACTGTACCAAATACAAAGCGAGCACGGATTGTCTTGTTTAGCGTCTGCTGGTGCAATTGTGCATTCATTGATGCTGTCACTTGTACTTGCAGTTTTAAACCATTTATATATTTATGCATTTAAAAATGTGTATATTAGTTCAAATATTATAAATTCCCACTGTGCTTGTTTAATAAAAATTAATAAAAAACCAGTTGGGAAGGTTAGATCACATGAGAAATTTTAAAGTAGGTGTTATTATGACAGATAGGATTATCAAAATTATAGTCGGTCTAAGCCGACTATAAATACCCTACACATATGTGTGGTTGCCATCAAAGTGGTATATATGTCACCAGGATATACGAATCCTTAAAATAACTACAAACGTTCAATCCCTGAAGAATTGCCATTCATTTAATACCCATATTTACAAATGGGTAGGTGTAAATTCGAAATTCGATTTGTTTTTTTGGGAACCAAAAGTCGTTAGGCCGGAAAAAATTTTCGGTTCTCAGGTCACAATAGACCGATCATGCCAATTTTCTTGTTCAGACAGCTTATATAAGTAATCTAAATCTGCAGTTTCATTGCTCTAGCTCTTCTACTTTTTCTGTAATCGTGATTTCAACAGACAGACAGAAGGACAGACGGACAGACAGACAGACAGACAGACAGACAGATGGACATCGCTAAATCGACTCAGGATGTCATGCTGATCAAGAATATATATACTTTTCCATACCGGAGATGCTTCCTTCTGGGTGTTACAAACGGCGTATCAAACTGAATATACCCTTTCACTCTTAGTGTAGGGTATAAAAACCATATTTTATTTTTATTTTCAGGATTTCTTTCCAAAAATATGTAAATATGTTGTTATTGAAACATATTTATATTCAGGTGTTACAAATCATGTTTTATTTTGAACATATTTATGCTTCGGCACAATTTATTTTTTTTTTGATGTAATAATTATTATGTTTTCATTAGAACAATCACCATTTTAAGATGCAACATTAAAATGTTTCCGTGAGCTCATTACAACACTGTTCAAGTCTCAATTCAACCCTGTTTACAAATGATTTATCAGTCAATTATATATTATGTTTACATAAAAATCCAAACATACATTTTAATGCCTACAAAATTATGTTTGGGAGAGCTGTTTTTTTTTTGCAGCGTGTGGTTATGTGATTATTAGAATGATATAAAATATGTTTTTCAGCAAACAGAAAAGGTATAAATTTCTTTCTTATATCATTTCTGTATGCTTATTTTGAATGAATAAGTACTTAGTTTTTTAACTATTGCTATCAAAATCTTTCGACCATTTCATCTTCATTTACACTCAAAAAAACATATGCATCGTAAAATTAAAAAAATCGGAACGAAGTTGAAAATTACAAATGTAGCGTATATTTTACGAAATTTAAATTAACGAAAAAGTATTTCGTTAATTGTAACATTAATGAATTTGAGTGTAAGAATAAAAAATACAGTATGTGTGATTACCATTCAAAGTTGTATATAGGTCACCAGGGTATACGAATCCTGAAAATAACTTAAAACTTTAAATCGCTGAAAAATGTCCATTCATTTTATACCCATTGTTCGGGTGGTGAACGGGTTGGAGATTCAAAATAACTATATCAAACCTTATGTGTTGATCATATTGTGTCTTGTGTATGATCTTGGTGTAATTGTTGTGTTTGTATAAATTCATTCCTTCTGTAGATTTCCTTCCTGTTGTTGTTGTGATTGTGTTGATTGTTGAGTATGCTCAATTCGTGTTTATTTGTATTATTTAATGTCGCGGGGACCGGGTTGTCGCGTTGACGGGTTGTTATTATAATTGTCACGAAGACGGGTTTATAATGTTTAATTTAAACTTTAAATATCAATGTCTCCGAGACGGATGGGTCGATCGTCAAAACTCATTGCAGCGAGTATCGCTGCAACGAGTGGGTCCGGCGGGCATGTTCGTACACATAGTGTTTACGTTCTACATAAACATTCTGCCCGCCTTGCAGGAACTGCAAAACATTGGGTTTATTATAGGGTCCAGTATAAATATTATACTGTGGGTCAGCCAAGAACACGCGATAAAGTCGGCAAAATTAGTCAACATCGACCTGATTCTTTTTGGCTCAAAAAGTGGGTCTGATTACTTATTTAATCGGGGGCCACAATGGGTCAGTGGCCTCGTGAATTGCTTCATTTCATATCTGCTAAATGGGTGCAGACTCATGTGGTGTCTCTCATTACACACTACACATGTGTTGTTGCTGGTGCATTTTTCTGCGCTGTGAGATCGGGCCATTCACGAAGTAGTGGAAATTCTTCACTACGTTCTTTTTCTCAAACAGGTTCTTCTCCTTGAACCTGGAGCATGTGGCTAAGCGATGATCCTGATGGCAAAGTTCGCATGACATTGGACGGATCGAGGTCCCATATTGTCGTCCATGACAATAGTGCGGGTAGAGATGGGTCGAAATCTTGTATGTTCATTAGGCCTGACGATCTTCACATTTTGAAATTCAGCACGATTTTTATCACTGCAATGGTTTTTTCGGGTAATAGTGTTGGAGGGTTGGGTCTCAGCAAGGATTACCTTGTCTTCAGAATGGGCCCTGAAACAATCCATCCAAATTCAGTCTCCTGCGCTAACAATGATTCTAACACATTGTGCAGGACACCACCTCAGATAATTCATGGGTATATATCACAGCCAATGATTATATCCACGGGTCGGGTCTTGTAAAACTCTGAGTCGGCCAGGTTAAGGCTGGCCAAATTTTTGCAAAGGGTCGGGTCGATTGCATAGGTACGCAAATCATTTGTTAGGGACTTGAAAACAAGCGCATGCGTTTTTACTTTAAATTTAGGGTCAATAGGAGAGCACAATGTCAAGTCACAAGATGCTGATGGGTTTGCAGAAATCACTTGGTTGAGACGTCCTATTCGACTCCTCAACTCGTCCGTTACAAATGTGGCCTCTGATTCAGGGTCTCTGAGATCGCGTACGACAAATGTATTCCCATTGTGTTCGACGTTGACCATTGATGCGCTGAGAATCATTTTCTTAGCAGCAGAATGCTCATCTCTCTTAATTCCTTGCTTGGGTCTAGGGTCAGTGGACTGTATTTGGGTCGTAAATGTTTGATTATAGCAGCTGCACATGAACTCGGTCGTGTATTTAATTCTGACTCCGGGTTTGAGTTCAGATATAGAAGTGAATGATGTCTTTTACCACAACTTTTATACTTACACTCGCTTCTTCAATGTTTAATGCCGTGAGTCATTTCTAAACAATTATAACACAATCCATTTTTTCTCACGATAGAGTCTATTACCCACTTTCATGGCTATGCATCTCGGGCACTCGGGGAGAGTGTGCTGGGCTTTACATAATGGGCAAAGAACCCATTGGGTTGGCTTTGCAAATGCGGGTCATTTCATTTTTGCACCAAGATTCGGGTTCAGGACTTGAACTCGATGGCTTCATATCATCAACAGCTTCGAGTGTCCTATATCTTCGGGTCAGAAACACGTTCAAAGTTGTCCATGATGGAACAACTGAGATGTCCGTTAGATATATCTCAAAGTTCTCTAAGGTATTCTTGGGGAGATGGGTCGAGCACAAGTATACCAGGATTGGATCCCACCTCATTGTGTCAATTTGCAAGTTCTGAAGGGTCATAATGCAGTCATTTATAGTTGTTTGTAGCTTCCTAATGGAACAACCTGACTCAAATGTCACTGCTTGCAAATTAAAAAGAGTCTTTAATTGCGCATTTATTAGCATCCGTTTATTCTCGTATTGTTCCACGAGATTAGACCAAGCAAATGAGAATCCAGCATTGGTAAGCGGAGCATTTTTACCAGCTTTTATTTAACTTCACTTGTTTGTACCTTTGTTCGTTTGTTAGTATGTCGGGCACAAAAATATCAAATTTAACATACTTCCTTATATCCGATCGAGTTGAAACTTGGAACACATATAGTATTCGATGTGGCACATATAAAAATAAATTTTAAAGTACGAATTTTGGCCGATAGGGGGCGCTAAAACTATTTTTGGACAGTGTGAGGTCTGTTCTTTAGCTAGAATGTTGAAATTTTGAATATGTATAGTTTTTGACACGAGGAAAAATGTGGCAAACTCAGAACTTTGAATTTTGTCCGCTAGAGGGCGCATTTACTATTAATGGACCCTCTAAAGTGCGTTCTTCACCTAGAAAATTGAAATTTAAAACATGTATAGTATTGGCAACGGGGAAAAATTTGGCAAACTTAGAACTTCGATTTTTCTCCGCTAGAGGTCACATTAATTATTAATGGACCCTCTGAAGTGCGTTCTTCACCTAGAAAGATGATATCCTATTAATATAATAAATCTGTTTGTACGTTTGTTCCGCTTCTCCATCTAAACTGCTGATCCGATTTTCTTGAAATTTTTACCACAGATGCGGTATAATCTGGAAGGAATGCTAGGCTATATATGGGCGGGATTGACAAAGAAGCGTGGCACCTCCCACACCCAGAAAAAAATTCCCACGAATCCCATTATAATTGGTCAATAAGACAATTATTTATTTAATAGTATACAAAAAATAAATCTTTTCATATAAACTCAATGGCAATGTCATGGTATTTCCTAGTATTTAATTGTATTTTCCGATTGAAATAATAATTTATCCTATTGACTATTTTTAATAGTAAAAAACTATTATTTATACAGCATTTTTTTCTGGGTGCATACAACGTAAACTTTCAATATGATATAACTCGGCACTTTCAACAGCTACGAACAAAACAAAAAACTCAAATAAAAAAAAAATTAAAGCAAAAGCACAAAACAAAAGCAAAAATACGAAAAGAAAAGCAATAACATAAAACTAAAATCCAAGCTAAAGTAAAAAAAAATAAGATAAAGAAAAATGAACTCACCACACTAAAACTCACCACACTAAAACTCACTACACTAAAACTCACCACACTAAAATTGACCACACTAAAACTCCCCAAAAAATTCACCACACCAAAATTCACCACACTATAATTCACCACACTGAAATTCACTACACTAAAACTCACCACAATAAAAATCACCACATAAAAATTCACCACACTAAAACTCACCACAATAAAATTCACCACATTAAAACTCACCACACTAAAAACTCACCACACTATAAACTCACCACACTAAAACTCACCACACTAAAATTCACCACACTAAAACTCACCACACCAAAATTCACTGCACCTAAGTTTACCACACTAAAACTCACCACATTAAAACTCACCACACTAAAACTTCTACTGGGAAAAACTCTACGGGAATGAATTCTACCGGGAACAATTCTACCAGAATGAATTCTACCGGGAACAATTCTACCAGAATGAATTCTACCGGGAAGAATTCTACCGGGAAGAATTCTACGGAAATGCGTAATATGGAGTAGAATTTTACGGCGAAGATTTCTACGGCTAAATATTCTACTGGGAAGAATTCTACGAGGATGGGCAGTCTGAGAAAGAATTGTCTTTGAGAAAAGTTGTTTTGGCGGAGAATTATTATTTGGTTACTACATTTATAAAACGATAGAGGGTGCTAAGATCAAAATTTTATATCTCGGTAACCACTTAACTGATCTTGACAATGCTTGGTACAGGAAATCCTTGGGGAAATTTTCAAAGACTAGAAAGTAATTCTAAATTCCATCGACAGAGGGTGTTAAGGGCAAAAATTATAACTTGGTAACCGCTGACCCGATCTATGCAAAATAATAATTCTAATGACCATATAATGACTAAAAAAGTAAAAATAAAAAACTAATAAAAAAAACTTTTTAAAAAACAAGCTTTTAAAAAAATCTGTACTAAAAAATTAAAAATAAATTTACTAAAAATATAAAATATATTTATAGTAGGTAGGTATGTATATTTATAATGAATACATATTAATATATAAAATAAATTGAATTCAATCTTATTCAATTTATATTACTAAGATATACGTTTATAAGCAATAAATTTTAAAATTTACTAAGAGATTTGCAAATACAAAAATAAAAGCGTGCGGCGAAATTATTGAATATTACACTCCAACTCTAGCACTAATAAACTTTGCAATTCAATTCAACTTTTCAATAGTTTTCAATATAATTTTCGAGTAGGGGTATATCTGTATGGAAGTATCTATGGGTTTTGTAGGCAATACTGGTATCGGAAGTCCAATGATATTTTTTTGGCATGTGTTATGTTTTTAACTCAGGATAATCTGGCAGAAATGAACTTTTAATTAGAAATATTTATTTATGTACTTAACTTAAGTCATGGAATTTGGCTAAATGATGTAGATTAACGTTATATAGGGTCGTAATTTCACCGTGGTGTGTTACACCTGTCAAATAAGCAAACCCTTTAAAATGATACAACTCTCGACTTATAACAGTAGTACATACTGTGTGACTTATAACAGTAGTGCATACTGTGTGACTTATAACAGTAGTACATACTTTTAAAAATTGAAGTAAAAGCTTATATTTTACATTATTTTCGTCATGTAGAATCTGGGTGTGACTGGACAAAGAGACGTGATATCTCCTATACAATCTTGCCTTACACTGTGAAGGGTTATAGTGTGCTGAGCGGTTGCGAGTATAAAGAGTTGTAGGTTTGTGATGTATAAGATATATATATATATCTATATATATATATATATATATATATATATATATATATATATATATATATATATATATATATATATGTATATATATATATATATATATATATATATATAAATATGATTATAATTGTATTCCTGTATCAAATACAAATTCATATTTAGGCTACATAATTTCGAATGTAATATGCTCGTAGTTTTTAATATTTTAGCCGCACGCTCTTATTTTTGTATTTGCAAACCTCTTAGTAAATTTTAAAATTTATTGCTTATAAACGTATATCTTAGTAATATAAATTGAATAAGATTGAATTCAATTTATTTTATATATTAATATGTATTCATTATAAATATACATACCTACCTACTATAAATATATTTTATATTTTTAGTAAATTTATTTTAAATTTTTTAGTACAGATTTTTTCAAAAGCTTGTTTTTTAAAAAGTTTTTTTTATTAGTTTTTTACAATATCATTTGCTTCGCCTCGGGTCTTTTGATTAAGGTAGAATAATTTTTCTACATCACTTAATCGGGAATTGTTAATGTACATAGCCGAAAACAGATCTCTGAAAGTGGGCCATGTAGCTTAATCACCATCAAAAATATCCATGTCACAATGGGGGTAAAGTTATATAGGGTTCAAATTGTATCGGGGTCGTTTCTTCTCTTGCCTTGGGAGTTTCTACCGGGTGTTTGAATGTCTCCATTATTTCTGAAATTGAAGCAATATAGCGTATGTACGCGTTGTATGCTTTGAAATATTTATCCTTCAACGTCTTTCTGTCCACATCGGGATTATCGGTTTCACTTCGTACAGAATGATACGATGCTTAGAAATTATCCCACAGAAATGTAAGCTGCTTCTGATGAAACTCCAAGACATGAGGTAATAAATCTTGGGTAGGGGTCTCGCAATACTTTGCTCAAATTCAATAATATCGTTTCCAAATTGAAAAAATGCTGTCAGAGCCGTCATATTTTTTATTATTGTGTTGGGTTTAAAAATATTCAACTAATTTGAGACAATTTCAAATATTTCAAAAATAAATATTGGGTCTGGATGGCTTAATCTAAAATATTATCACGGGCCACAATAGTTTTTCAGAAAATAAATCTGAAAACTTATAAAAAACATATAAATAGTTTTTATGTTTGGATGTGTATGGGTTAACAGCAGTCAAAATGATTTGTTCACAATGAAAGAACGATAAAAACGTATTGAATCAATTCGTTTTTAGATAAAATTCAACAAAATTTGAAAAATTTATCTTTGGGTCAAAATGGGTTAACTTTAATATTTTATTTAGTGGTAAACCGGGTCGCAAATAAAATTTTATAGCGCAGTTAAGCTTTTTGGGTCGTAATTTGTTAAAAATCAAAAATATATTTTACATAAATTCGATAGAAGAATTAATTTTGTAAAACAAAATTATTAAACTATATTTAAAAAATCAATTAAATGATTTTGGGTCGCTATGGGTTAAGCTTTAAAAAATATTTTTGATAAAAAACGGGTAGGGTAATTTTTTTATAATAATTTTTTAATAAAAAATTACTAAATATCAATAAAATTGATTTTTTGGGTCGAAAAGGGTTAAAAAAGCTTTAATGTGGTTTTAAAAGGGTTAAATATTGCTCAATAGGCAATTTCCAAAAAATATGGGATAATTTTTTGGTTCCCACGGGTAATTTATAAAATCCCACGAAAACACTTTTTTTAGTGCACAACGTGGCAACCCTGTATACACTTGACAGCAGCTCTCTTTACTATGAGTGCATTAGTGTCTATTTATTTTATGAGCAAATAAAGCAATAAACAAACGAGTGCAGCGGCGAGTTGCTGGCTGAAAACAAATAAAACATGAAATTTGGCAAACTTGTAAAGCAAAATATATTGTAATATGTTACAAATTTATAATAATTACAATTTGTAAAAACTGTGATTTTTAGTTTTGATTAAAAATTATTTGGCGCACGATTATTTTAATGAAACGACCGTTTCGTAATTCGTGTAAAGCTTTTGTTTGAGTTCGGGTCGGGTCGCAAAAAACAAAAAAAAAAAACTTCGCCAAATTAACTAAATTTAATCACTTTTTGTGTGTGGGTCGGGTAAATACAATATATTACAAAATTGTGCCAAAATTTAAATGTTTTTGTGGGTCGGGTCAATCCGCGGCCAAAACTTTACGCTTTCTTTTTATTAAAGGCTCGTTTGGACCAAATGTTCGGGTGGTGAATGGGTTGGCGTGGCGGATTCAAAATAACTATATCAAACCTTATGTGTTGATTATATTGGGTCTTGTGTATGATGTGTAATTGTTGTATTTGTATAAATTCCTTCCTTCTGTAGATTTTCTTCCTGTTGTTGTGATTGTGTTGATTGTTGAATATGCTCAATTTGTGTTTATTTGTATTATTTAATGTCGCGGGGACCGGGTTGTCGCGTTGACGGGTTGTTATTATAATTGTCACGAAGACGGGTTTATAATGTTTAATTTAAACTTTAAATATCAATGTCTCCGAGACGGGTGGGTCGATCGTGCGCTCGGTTTTAGATAGACTAAATGAGAGACCATTTTGCACACAAAAACGTCAAAACTCATTGCAGCGAGTATCGCTGCAACGAGTGGGTCCGGCCGGCATGTTCGTACACATTGTGTTTACGTTCTACGTAAACACCGATATTTACAAATGGGTAGGTGTACCGAATTTCGTTTTTTTTTTTTTTGGGAACAAGTCGTTTCGGTAGAAAACATTATTTTCATGTATTTAGGAATAATGTCAATATATATTTAACCAAAAAAGCACGAAGCACGTATACAGTCAAATTGATCTGAAGATGTAAATTTTATTTGAGGTATTTATAAATGTCAGATCACAGGTCTCAATAAACCGATCGCACATACTGCGTAGATATATAAGTAATCTAAAATTATGAGTTACATTCATCTAATTCCTCAACTTTTTAAGTAGTAGGGATTTCAACAGACAGACGGACAGACCTAAATCGATTCAGGAGGCAATGCTAATCAAAAATATATATACTTTTCCATACCGGAGATGCTTTCTTCTCGGTGTTACAAACGACGTACTAAACTGAATATACCCTTTCATTCTTAGTGTATAGTCTAATATACATACATAATGTATCGCAGTTGGCGATGCAGGTGCTGCACGAGTGTTTGGATTTGCCAGATATTGTATGAGCTGATGCTGTCTTGAAAATGTTATCAGTTGTAGTGTGAGACCGTGGTACATACGAACCACATTGTGATCTAAACAGAACGATGATAAAATGCATTTCCTCGCTTATAAACCATTGTACACATAAATAAAACAAATAATATAAAACAAATATACACAACGAACAACATGAAGTTATATTTATTATTAAATATTTTTTTTTTGTTTTGTTCGAAAAATCAAGAAAATTTTGACAAATCTACGTTTTTCATTTGTGATATAGTACTCGCACGAATGCGAGTTTTGTGATTTTCAGATGTCGTGCGCCTGATTTTATAGGAAGTTTTTTTTTATTTTTGGTGCTCGCACTATGATCTTACTACGCAATCACGTCGTGCGCCCGCACGAATGCGAGTTTTGTGATTTGTATATGCTCGCACACTGCTCTCATATTGCACTCATGTCGTGATCCCGCACTAATGCGACTTTTGTGCTCGCACACAGCTCTCACTACGCACTCATGTCGTGCGTTCGCACGTTGTGTGTTCATTTTGTTCGCAAATAGCACGCACGATGTGAGCCCGCACGACATGATTTTTTGTGCGACGCACGTTTGCTATATGGGTAGGAATGAAGTGTAATTAAATTATAATCGAAAGTGAATTTATTTTCGTCAGATTGTAATAACATATTACTACGTGTAAACATTATTATATTGTCCAGCAGAATCTGTCTAATTTACCATGAATATGTTACAATACCAACATAATATTTTAATTGCGTTTGAATAAACTATTTTTTGGCAGTTTACTTGGTTAAAACTATGTTTCGAAAGAAACAGAAAATGCTAATCAAATCTAAATACAACGTATATTCGCAACGACCGTCGATAAATTCGGTAATTTATCGAAAGAAATTGGCAACGTTGTGCCTAATTTTCTACCCAAGTCATCTTTTGCCATCGTTTGAACATATTAGTTTTTAAAAACATATAAAAAAAATAAATTGGATTTAAACAAATGTATTCTTGCAACATTCTTCTTGTATACGAAGTTGGCGCTCGTTGAGCAGAATTGTCTACCTACGTCTCTTTTGTCGTCGTTTGAAGTATGTGTTGGGTTATTTTAAACATACTGATGTTTGAAAACAAACATTAAAATTAATTCAAATTTAAATAAAGGTATTCTTTCAGCACTCTTCTTGTGTACAAAGTTGACACTCGGAGACCACAACTATATATCAGTGTTTCGATTTTCAAACAGAATGCAGCATGTTTTTTACAAAAGCCCCCGCGAATTCCTTGACTTCGCTACACGGATAGAAAAGATTTGTTTGAATATGTTTGAATGTAATTAAAAAATAATACAAAATTACCATACATGTATTAGGAATGAAGTGTAATTAAATTATAATCGAAATTGAATTTATTTTTGTTCACGTGAAAACATTATTATATTGTAGCAGAATCTTTGAATTTTACCATAAATATGTTACAATAGCAACATAAATTTTTAATTGCATTTGAATATACTATTTCTTGGCAATTTTCTTGGTTAAAACTACAGAAACACAATATTCACAGAATATGCTAATCAAATCTAAATACAACGTATGTTCGCAACGCTCGTCTTAATTCGATAATTTATCGACTGACGAAGTTGGCAAAGTTGTGCAGCATTTTATACCTACGCCATCTTTTACCATCGTTTGAACATGTTCAAAATCAAACAAAAAAAGGAATTGGATTTAAATAAATGTATTCTTCCAACATTCTTCTTGTATACGAAGTTGGCTCTCGTTGAGCAGAATTTTCTACCTACGTCTCTTTTGTCGTCGTTAGAAGTATATATAGGGTAATTTTAAACATACCATCAGTACCATTCGAAAAGAAACAAAAAACGAGTTGGGAATGTTAGGTCACATGGGTAAGTTCGGTCACATGGGGCGGATTTTTACACCTTTGGTGGGAATGCTTACCCTCAGAAAATTATTCATATATCAGAAATATACGTCTTATATCCCCATAAATTAAAAATGTATATAAAGTATAAAAAACTTAAAAAAAAAATTGAAAAATATAATTGGGCGGACCACGCCTATATTTAAAATTTTGAAAGGCTAATATTTCATAGATTTGATTTTAATAATTTACGGATCAATTTTCGACTATGAAAACCAATTATTTATTTATGCATTTAAAAATTTGTATATGAATTAAATTATTATAAATTCCCACTGTTGAAAGATTTTTAATAAAAATAAATCAAAAAAAACAACATTTTATTTTATTTTCAGGATTTCTTTCCAAAAATATTTAAATATGTTTCTATGCAAACATACTACTTTTTGTACTGAAACAACTGATATGTTTCACTAGAAACATATTTATATTCAGGTCGTTCAAAATCATGTTTTAATTTGAACATATTTATGTTTCGGTTCAAATATTTATTTTGTTTTGATATAGTAATTATTATGTTTCCATTAGATCATACATCATTTTAAGTGGCAACATTAAAATGTTTCCATGATATTATAATGTAATCAGAGCTCATTACAACACTGTTCAAGTCTCAATACAACCCTGTTTACAAATGATTTATCAGTCAATTATATATTATGTTTACATAAAATTCCAAACACACATGTTAATGCCTGCATAATTATGTTTGGGAGAGCCCTTTTTTTGCAACGTTTATGTGCTGTACTGAGACCAACTGTAACTGTACCAAATACAAAGCGAGCCTGGATTGACTTGTTTAGCGTCTGCTGGTGCAATTGTGCATTCATTGATGCTGTCACTTGTACTTGCAGTTTTAAACCAATTATTTATTTATGCATTTAAAAATTTTTATATGAATTCAAATATTCAATAGGGTGGGTTTTGAAAAAATATATTAATTTTTAAAAGAAAGATCAAGAAAATACACTCGCGCATATACATTTTTTTCATTTTTATTCATTTGGATTATGTATTTTCAAATTTTAAATATTTTCACGAATAACTCAAATGAAAATGGAAAATGCTTTTCTGCAAATATATGAATGATATCGACCCTTTCATATTTAAAAAAAAAACAAAAATTGGTAAGTCTACTTAGGGAATTATAAATTCAAAAAAATCTAAGTAAGTTTTTAAAATTGTTCATTTATGCTAAAAAAATGTTTGGTTATAATTTGGGATAGGGTCGACAGATCCGCACCAAAATTTGACAGGATATAAAAAACTCTAAAATTAAATAACATTAAAAATAGTCTTAAGCATGTTATGAAATGCGGTCGTATATTTCATGCATTAAAAATTTATTAAATAATTTTTTTATTTTTTTTTATATATAATATTTTTTTTTTGTTGTCAAATTTTATCCATTTGAGACTTTTCGAATACCCAACTACTAAAAAAATTTCCAATGACGTAGTTGGGTTCTGGGAACAATTAAGAATCATTCTATGAAATTGATCTATATACCATTTTGAATGGTACCACACATATGTGGCTTAGACCGACTACAATTTTGATAATTTTAACTATCATAATAACACCTACTATAAAATGTTTTAAAATTTCCCATGTGATCTAACCTTTCCAACTGTTTTGATATAATACTGATTTTTTTTTAATGCAAATGTATGTGAAGATTTATGATATTATATCCCTAAAAATATAAAATTAAAAAAAAGTCCAATGATAGTTAGACAATTCCTATAGATAGTAATCAGATATTTTGCAAAGTTATATTTGTTTAAATCGAATTATATTAACAAGAACTTTAAAACCATTTTTTATAATAAGAACACTAAAAATTGCAAAATTTCACTAATAAATAAATTAAAGAAAACCTCATGCAATATTCATTGAAGACAAAAATGTTTTTTTTAAATAATCTACGAACTAAGTTTAAACGTTAAAATATGTTTAAAAAATTGAATAGCTTCAGTGTTCTGATTTTCCTCACTTCGTTTCGTATGAATAATTGGCATAGTGTATGACCCATAAAAAACCCATTTTTTTTGGGAAACATGTTTTATATATTTTAATTTGTCAAAATTATTAGTTTTTGTATTATTTATTGTTAAATTTATAAACATATGTAACTATTTTAAAAAATTTACATTGGAAACTCCTATAATACCCCCCCTGTCTACGGGCCTGCAATAATGGACATCCAATATATCATTTCTGGATGCTTATTTGAATGAATACACATAACCAAAAAGTGACGTAAATACAACGAACTAGTACGACAAACAAATTAATCAAATGTCAACCGAAGATCTCGTTCGCCAATATTACGTATCGTGGTAATCAATCGAGATTTACTAACACACTGAAAGGTTTTGAAGTACGGTTTACGTTAATATTACGAATGCTAATTATTAAACTCATTTATAATATTTATAATGATTTTAATTAAAGAGTTATTAAATAAAACAAAATTATTTAACGAATTTATAGTCAAATTAATTCATAAAATCAATTTGACTGCGAATATCGGAATAACTATTGAAACTTAAATGTTATTTCAATTTATATTTTTGGTCAGAATAACAAACAAAAGACCATCTTTTAAACGTTCACAGCACGGCGTCTTATTTGTTTTCCGCCATTGCACTATTCATGTATGTGTTCTTGAGATTGAAGATTCCGATACGTAATATTGATAAACGAATTCATCAAAACATGTATGCTTGTACGTTATATTGATTAACTTGTTCGTCAATATTACGAAAAAAGTTTCATGTACGTCGTTTGTCAATATGATGAACGATACTTTTTTCTGTGTACTTAGTTTTTTTTTACTATTTACTATTGCTATCAACATCTTTCGACCATTTCATCTTCAATTACACTCAAAAAACATATGCATAAAATACACGAAAAAGTTAGGGTATTTGATGAAAATATTCGTGAAAATGATCCACGAAAATCATTTGAGAAAATAATCCTCAAAATAATTCGTACATCTGACGAATAATGAACTACATACCCCGTCTCTCTCTCATATTCTCACATATATTTGTTGTAGTAAATATTTTGACATCGTGATGGTCGATTCCAACTTTGGCACACACAAAATAGTACATTTTTTATTTGATGACAATTTTAATAATTTCACAGACTTTTATTACACACTAGGGATGTCGATCCCGGAACGTTTTCGGAATCCCAGGATTTCGGGATTTCAAAATTACAATTCCGATATTAGTCCCGGGATTTCCACAAATTAAATCAGTATTCTTTAAAGCATTTAAAATAATATCTTTAAGGTTTTCAAACGTTTTTCAATATAAAATTACTTGTGCTAAGGTGAACACAGCTGTGTGTGTTAACCTTAGGGTGAAATTTTCTACTGTTAACTGGATTTGATCGAATAGATATTTTACGTTATGTTCCATTATTACGCTGTCCAACAAAATATTATTATTATATTTGATCAATTGCAGGAATATTTGAATACATTTGTGGCAGAGTTTTAACAAATTGGCCCAATTTTTTGTTTTGGCCATTTAAAATTGAACTTGAAATTTATTTAAAATTACGTCACTTTCGTCTAATAGTCTTTCGTTTTCAAATACAGAAAGAGACACTAAATTAAACTTTTAATGTTAATTTTTTAATGTTTAACTTTAACTTTTTTAAAATAAGTTACAGTTGTTAATTATATAAAATAATTGATGTATCGAAAATATTGTAGATTTTGTTTTGTTTGCGACATTTCATTAATTTCACTTCTGTATTTCGAAACAAATCATTTGACTTTGGATTGTAATTGAATAAGAATTAAAAAAAAAGAAATTTCGTTATCTGAATTTAAATTTCATGTCACTTGATTTTTGAATCTTATAAATTTGTTTAAAATTACATCACTTTCGTCTAATAGTTATTCTTTATAAAATATAGAAAGAGGCACTAAATTAATAAATAAAAAAAATACAAATATTTTAAGTTAAATAAGTAATTGAAGAGTGTGTACAATAAGGGCATTATGTGAAAAAGTAAGTTTTGAGATATTTGAGTTTAATTTATTGGAATTTTCGTATCTCATAAATTAAGAAACCGATATTATTAGTTCAAAATTTTCATCAAAAATACTATATTAAATAAAGAAAAAAAATGTTATTTGTTAAATTTAAATATGCAAAATTTACAATATCAGAAAATTTAAATTTATCAAGTAAAAAAACTAATAAAAAAAAACTTTTTAAAAAACAAGCTTTTAAAAAAATCTCAAAAAAAATTCAAAATAAATTTACTAAAAATATAAAATATATTTATAGAAGGTAGGTATGTATATTTGTAATGAATACATATTAATATATGAAATAAATTAAATTCAATCTTATTCAATTTATATTATTAAGATATACGTTTATAAGCAATAAATTTTAAAATTTACTAAAAGGTTTGCAAATGTAAAAATAAAAGCGTGCGGCGAAAATATTAAAAACTACGAGCATATTACATTCGTAATTATGTAGCCTAAATATGAATTTGTATTTCATATAGGAATACAATTATAATCATATTTATATCTTATACATCACAAACCTACAACTCCTTATACTTTAAATCTCGCAACCGCTCAGCACACTATAACCCTTCACAGTGTGAGGCAAGATTGTGTAGGAGATATCACGTCTCTTTGTCCAGTCACACCCAGATTCTACAATGTAAAATATGAGCTTTTACTTCAATTTTTAAAACTATGTACTACTGTTATAAGTCGAGAGTTGTATCATTTTAAAGGGTTTGCTTATTTGACAGGTATAACACACCTCGATGAAATTACGACCCTATATAACGTTAATCTACATCATTTAGCCAAATGCCATGACTTAAGTTAAGTACATAAATATTTCTAATTAAAAGTTCATTTATGCCAGATTATCCTGAGTTAAAAACATAACACATGCCAAAAAAATATCATTGGACTTCCGATACCAGCATTGCCTACAAAACCCATAGATACTCCCATACAGATCTGCCCCTACTCGAAAATTATATTGAAAACTATTGAAAAGTTGAATTGTATTGCAAAGTTTATTAGTGCTAGAGTTGAACTGTAATATTCAAAAATTTCGCCGCACGCTTTTATTTTTGTATTTGCAAACCTCTTAGTAAATTTTAAAATTTATTGCTTATAAACGTATATCTTAATAATATAAATTGAATAAGATTGAATTTAATATATTTCATATATTAATATGTATTCATTATAAATATACATACCTACCTTCTATAAATATATTTTATATTTTTAGTAAATTTATTTTGAATTTTTTAGTACAGATTTTTTTAAAAGCTTGTTTTTTAAAAAGTTTTTTTTTATTAGTTTTTTATTTTTCCTTTTTTAGTCATTATATGGTCATTAGAATTATTATTTTGCATAGATCGGTTCAGCGGTTACCAAGTTATAATTTTTGCCCTTAACACCCTCTGTCGATGGAATTTAGAATTACTTTCTAGTCTTTGAAAATTTCCCCAAGGATTTCCTGTTAAGTGGTTACCGAGATATAAAATTTTGATCTTAGCACCCTCTATCGTTTTATAAATGTAGTAACCAAATAATAATTCTTCGCCAAAACAACTTTTCTCAAAGACACTTCTTTGTCAGACTGCCCATCCCCGTAGAATTCTTCCCAGTAGAACATTTAGCCGTAGAAATCTTCGCCGTAAAATTCTTCTCCATATAACGCATTTCCGTAGAATTCTTCCTGGTAGAATTCTTCCCGGTAGAATTCATCCCGGTATAATTGTTCCTGGTAGAATTCATTCCCGTAGAGTTTTTCCCAGTAGAAGTTTTAGTGTGGTGAGTTTTAATGTGGTGAGTTTTAGTGTAGTAAATTTAGATGCAGTGAATTTTGGTGTGGTGAGTTTTGGTGTGGTGAATTTTAGTGTGGTGAGTTTCAGTGTGGTGAGTTTGTAGTGTGGTGAGTTTTTAGTGTGGTGAGTTTTAATGTGGTGAATTTTATTGTGGTGAGTTTTAGTGTGGTGAATTTTTATGTGGCGATTTTTATTGTGGTGAGTTTTAGTGTAGTGAATTTCAGTGTGGTGAATTTTGGTGTGGTGCATTTTTTTTGGGGAGTTTTAGTGTGGTGAGTTCGTTTTTCTTTATCTCATTTTTTTTACTTTAGTTTGGATTTTAGTTTTATTTTATTGCTTTTGTTTTCGTATTTTTGCTTTTGCTTTTGTTTTGTGCTTTTGCTTTTAATTTTTTTTGTATTTGAGTTTTTTGTTTTATGTTCGTAGCTGGTGAAAGTGCCGAGTTATATCATATTGAAAGTTTAGGTTGTATGAGAGGTGCCACGCTTCTTTTTCAATCCCGCCCATATATAGCCTATCATTCCTTCCAGATTATACCGCATCTGTGGTAAAAATTTCAAGAAAATCGGATCAGCAGTTTAGACGGAGAAGCGGAACAAACGTACAAACAGATTTATTATATTAATAGGATGTCATCTTGCTAGGTGAAGAACGCACTTCAGAGGGTCCATTAATAATAAATGTGACCTCTAGCGGAGAAAATTCGAAGTTCTAAGTTTGCCAAAATTTTCCCCGTTGCCAATACTATACATGTTTTAAATTTCAATTTTCGAGGTGAAGAACGCACTTTAGAGGGTCCATTAATAGTAAATGCGCCCTCTAGCGGACAAAATTCAAAGTTCTGAGTTTGCCATATTTTTCCTCGTGTCTAAAACTATACATATTCTAAATTTCAACATTCTATGTAAAGAACAGGCCTCACACGGTCCAAAAATAGTTTTATCGCCCCCTATCGGCCAAAATTCGTACTTTAAAATTTATTTTTATATGTGCCACATAGAATACTATATGTGTTTCAAATTTCAACTCGATCGGATATAAGGAAGTGTGTTAAATTTGATATTTTTGTGCCCGACATACTAACAAACGAACAAACGAACAAAGGTACAAACAAGTGAAGTTAAATAAAAGCTTGTAATAACAAACGAACAAACGAACAAAGGTACAAACAAGTGAAGTTAAATAAAAGCGTGTAAAAAATGTTGCTTTTATTTAATTTAGTATTTATAACTTTTTAATAAAGAGTCGTAATTGGGGTTATTAGGACGCCACATAACAATGCATAGAAATATTTTTTTTCTAATAGTTTTTTACTAATACAAATTTTTTCATTTGAAAAAAAATTAATTTATTTTGCTTATATTTCGCAAATAATTTTTTTTGTATATTTTTTTGTATATTGTAGCGCAAGGTGTTATGGGTCTAGTATCGAAAAGTTACTTTCAGTATTTTCTTTTGTTGAATTTTTAAAAATACAAGAATACCAAAATAATGGTTTATTAATAATGGGCTATATCTTGAAAACTAGAGCCAAATTTAGAAAACTAATACCATTTTCAGAATCAGTGCAATAAATGTATCCAATATTTGCTGAAACTTTTACTACACCAAAATTATTGTAGGCAGTTTAGTTAAAAAGAAATTATAAGACGTAATTAGATTCATCTAACGAAGGTGGAGCCATTTATGCTATGTGGTTTTTAAATAAAAATGCTTACAAAATATACATTTGGTTTATTTCATATTTGGAAAAGACATAATATACATAAATAAATCAAAATAAATGACAATAAGAATATTTTAAAAATATGTTAGTACCTTAGATTAATATTACTCATTGACACAGTGAATAATTGATGATTGATTATTTTATTTTCATAAATAGCAGCACTTTTAATACTATTCATTGCATTTTCCTAATCCCGAAAATCCCGGTATTTCAGTTTTGAATCCCGGGATTATTTCGGAACTGATTTTAGGCTCAATCCCGGGATCCTGGGATCGACATACCTATTACACACGTGATTGATTTGCGAATTATATTCAATACATTTACGCAAATGCCGACGCGTCGCGACGTTGTAAACAAAATTTGATCTGTTCTGTCTTGTTATCTTCTTGTCTTCCTGTTTTCTTCATGTTTTTGCTTCTTTTTGTTCTTAAATGTATCGTAAAATAAAAAATCGGAATGAACTTAAAAATAACAAATGCTAAGTTGTATAAAGCGTATATTTTACGAAATTTAAATTTACGAAAAAGTATTTCGTTAATTGTAACATAAATTATTTTGAGTGTATGAATAAAAAATAAAGTAATTTACACAATAATTTTTACAAAAAAACATTAAATACAGTATATATTAGACATCTGCACAAGTCCATTTGAAACCCACTTCAAGACATTCACTTCGTTTCAAAACATTTACTGTCGTCAACTCTATGCTTGAAAATCAAATGAATGTCTTGCTCACAACAACAAAGAACCAAGTACTGTCAAAACAAAACATAAGTAAAACAAAACTGAAGTGAAGAGGTCTATGATGATGTGCAATAATCATTCAAATACTGAAATGAACTGCTTATGACACCGAGTACTTAGTGCATTTTTCATTTTTTTTTTTTATCATTCTTACTAGAGTAAGGAATAGAGTAGGAATTTTCAATATATAGAAAAATTCAATATATGAAATATAGAAAAAAACAAAAGGTATAAGAAAATCACATAAGTTTTTTATTTATCGAAAAACATTTTTTTCATTATTTAATTTTTTCATTATTTAATTTTTTCATTATTTAATTAATATTTTTTTTTTTTTCATTATTTAATTAAATTTTTTTATTTTTTTTTTATATATTGCTTTTGGATGTTTTTGTCGTACACATTTTTTTTTTTTAACAATTTTTTTTTTTTTTAATATTATTTGTTGTATTTTTTATTAACACATAAATACCAATAACAACATTACTGCCGTCGAACGAGCGTCAGATTTGTTGTTGTTTTCAATGTTCGTCTTCTCACTCGTTACTCGTTGCGCTCACTCGCTGCACCTACTGTATTCGTTGCATGTTCAGCGACAGTGTTGTCGTTTGTTGTGTTTTTCAAAACATTGAATGTTTTGAATGGCTTGATGTTTTGACAGTGCTTGACATCAATGAAACAAATACTGAAGTGAAGTGAAGTCGCTCAAAGAGACTTCACTATAATACTGTCGATTGTCATTTGTGAAATGAATTCAAAACTGTAGAGTGCAGTAGTGCATATTTGCAGAGGAAGCTTCAAAACCATTTGTGCAGATGTCTAGTATATATTGTACACTCAAAATAAAAAGTCAGCTATTAATAGCAAACTCTGAATGCTAAATTTTAGCAATCTTTAAATTGCATTTACAGCATACTTTTATCTGCAATAACTGTTTGCTAGGATTCTTAGTTCTGCTAGTGATCAAGATCGTGCTAGTGTCACTGGTGTGCATATCGCAAGTGTAGCTACCCTGCACTAGATGACACCATAGTTATCGAGACGCTGCAGTTAAATGTGTCTATAATTCGTAGACTCTTATTCGACAACATGCTTATTTAAAAGAGATATTTATTCTAGGTAATAATAATGCACGCAAGCAAAAGTGTAAAATAGTGAAATAATGGTAAAATAAAAAATAAGATAAATAAAAATAAATATAATAAAAAAATAATACACTGAAAAAAATAAATCGTTATGGCAACAATTTTGTACCTCATAACAACAACTTTTATTGGTCAGTTCGTACCCAACCACTCCACATATTTGTTTTAAGAGTGTTTACGCTGTTGATATATTAAATGTATTTGCTGTTGATTCAACAGTGGAAACACATGATTTTTTTCTTTTGTGTGAAATTTTTAAAATAAAAAAAAATGTTTTTTTAATTGTATATAATTTTATTATAATTTTTATTTTTTTTTAACTTTATTTTTTTTAATTTTTTTTTTAAATTATTAATTATTATATTTTACTCACTCACTCTCATTCTTCTTATTATCTTTGTTCTTTTCTCTGTTCTCTTCTACGTGCGTAAAACCAACCTAGATCTATCAACATTACTAAACTTATTATAAATGCTTATAAAACATATCATATGAAAAAGAGGCTATGAATTATATAACAAGCATAGTTTTGAATGTTACTGTTGTTCAACAGTGTCGCACTATTGGGGCAAGGATTTTGCGTGCAAAGTGAAATTGACACGCTGTTCACGCAAAAGTAAATCGTATCCCCAACAGTGCAAAACTGTTGAAAAAGTAACATTCAAACGACTGCTTGTTATATAATTCATAGACTCTTTTAAAGATGATAGATGTTTTATAAGCAGTATAAAATTCTTATTAAAATGAATTCAACAGTGATGTCATTGTTGCTTGAAAAGTGACACTTTTGTTTCAAAATTGAAAAATATATTTGAGGGAAGAATACATTCTTGATTGAAGATTATTATTGTCGTGGCAAAAATTTTCATATAACAATATTTCAACAGCTAAAAGTATTTGTTTTAACAACCTATAATTTTTTCAGTGTAATAAAAAACTTAAAAAAGTATATCAGATATAAAAAAAATATTCAAATACCAAAAAAAAAATGTTTTATTTTTATGAATTGGAGTTAACACCAAAAAAATTAGTTAAAACAGCTAAAATTCCCTAATAGCATAAAAAAGTTTACTGAAACAGCAAACTCTCATTTGCTGTTTCAGCAAAATCCGGCGCTTTCCTCTTTTCAGCAAACATTTTAGCTATATTGGCAACCTTTTTTGTTACTGTTACAGACTTTTTATTTTGAGTGTAATAGTCTAGACGCTTGACTAATTTTAATATACAAATGAATGCTAATATTCCGATATTTTTTTTTACATAATTTTTAGACGGAAACTAAAGCACTTTTAGGTAGAACAAAATACTCCAGTAGCAGTGATTGCTACTTTGATATATTTGTTGTAAACATTCGCAATAACAGGCAAATACCAATCATTGTAGTAATTATTCGAATGAAAAAGAAAAGCCTGTTATAGAAATACCCCAATGAAGATTGTAAGCTTTCTGTAAGCTTTTTGTAAGGTGATATATGTAATGTTTTGTTTTATAATAAGCTTGCGAAATGTTTACAAAACGTTGCATAATAATTGTCGGATTATCGAAACTGGACATTAATAGTAAGCTTACACTGAAAGCTTATGTGTAATATTCAATAGTAAGCTATATGCAATTACATTGTAAGCTTAATATATATCGTTTTGTAATAATTTTGTAATAATGTTCATTGGTAGATATATATATATATATATATATATATATATATATATATATATATATATATATATATATATATATATATATATGTATATATATATATATACCATTAAATAACTATACTAACTTAATCCCGAATCACACGATTGAATGAACGCCCAACCGTTGACACAATTTTCAAACAATTTTAATATCATCGTGTGATTGCTCATTTTTAAATACAAAATTGTGATATCACACGAATAACATTAAAAGTATCTGAAAATTGCATCAACGATTTGTCGTTTATCCAATCGAGTATTTCATGCTTTAGATTATTAAAATAGTTTAAAATTTTTAATTAAAATTAAATATTATATAAATTAATTTGTACTTTATACATACTATTTTAAAATTTTATATATTCTTCAAATATACTTTCATATATATGTAGATATACTGTACAAATATTGTATACAATATAATGAAAATCTTCTTAGGTTATTAGAATAATTTAAACATAGAAAATAATAAATTATACAAGAACTCATTAATTTAATTTGTGTATTAATAGATAATACTTTATACTTTAGATATTTTTTGAGAGTTGTAGATTTCCTTCTGTTTTTGTCGTTTTTTGGCGAATTGGAAGAAACTTTTCGATGCTGCAATAAATTCGTCTTCACCGCCACCACATTTTGTAATAAAAGCGTCTAAAAATGTATGTATAAAAAATAAAAAACTAATAAAAAAAAACTTTTTAAAAAACAAGCCTTTAAAAAAATCTGTACTAAAAAATTCAAAATAAATTTACTAAAAATATAAAATATATTTGTAGAAGGTAGGTATGTATATTTATAATGAATACATATTAATATATGAAATAAATTAAATTCAATCTTATTCAATTTTATTATTAAGATATACGTTTATAAGCAATAAATTTTAAAATTTACTAAGAGGTTTGCAAATGCAAAAATAAAAGCGTGCGGCGAAAATATTAAAAACTACGAGCATATTACATTCGTAATTATGTAGCCTAAATATGAATTTGTATTTCATACAGGAATACAATTATAATCATATTTACATCTTATACATCACAAACCTACAACTCCTTATACTTTAAATCTCGCAACCGCTCAGCACACTATAACCCTTCACAGTGTGAGGCAAGATTGTGTAGGAGATATCACGTCTCTTTGTCCAGTCACACCCAGATTCTACAATGTAAAATATGAGCTTTTACTTCAATTTTTAAAACTATGTACTACTGTTATAAGTCGAGAGTTGTATCATTTTAAAGGGTTTGCTTATTTGACAGGTGTAACACACCTCGATGAAATTACGACCCTATATAACGTTAATCTACATCATTTAGCCAAATGCCATGACTTAAGTTAAGTACATAAATATTTCTAATTAAAAGTTCATTTTTGCCAGATTATCCTGAGTTAAAAACATAACACATGCCAAAAAAATATCATTGGACTTCCGATACCAGCAATGCCTACAAAACCCATAGATACTCCCATACAGATCTACCCCTACTCGAAAATTATATTGAAAACTATTGAAAATTTGAATTGAGTTGCAAAGTTTATTAGTGCTAGAGTTGAACTGTAATATTCAAAAATTTCGCCGCAGGCTTTTATTTTTGTATTTGCAAACCTCTTAGTAAATTTTAAAATTTATTGCTTATAAACGTATATCTTAATAATATAAATTGAATAAGATTGAATTTAATATATTTCATATATTAATATGTATTCATTATAAATATACATACCTACCTTCTATAAATATATTTTATATTTTTAGTAAATTTATTTTGAATTTTTTAGTACAGATTTTTTTCAAAGCTTGTTTATTAAAAAGTTTTTTTTTATTAGTTTTTTATTTTTCCTTTTTTAGTCATTATATGGTCATTAGAATTATTATTTTGCATAGATCGGTTCAGCGGTTACCAAGTTATAATTTTTGCCCTTAACACCCTCTGTCGATGGAATTTAGAATTACTTTCTAGTCTTTTAAAATTTCCCCAAGGATTTCCTGTACCAAGCATTGTCAAGATCAGTTAAGTGGTTACCGAGATATAAAATTTTGATCTTAGCACCCTCTATCGTTTTATAAATGTAGTAACCAAATGATAATTCTCCGCCAAAACAACTTTTCTCAAAGACAATTCTTTCTCAGACTGCCCATCCCCGTAGAATTCTTCCCAGTAGAATATTTAGCCGTAGAAATCTTCGCCGTAAAATTCTTCTCCATATAACGCATTTCCGTAGAATTCTTCCCGGTAGAATTCATCCCGGTATAATTGTTCCTGGTAGAATTCATTCCCGTAGAGTTTTTCCCAGTAGAAGTTTTAGTGTGGTGAGTTTTAATGTGGTGAGTTTTAGTGTAGTAAATTTAGATGCAGTGAATTTTGGTGTGGTGAGTTTTGGTGTGGTGAATTTTAGTGTGGTGAGTTTTAGTGTGGTGAGTTTGTAGTGTGGTGAGTTTTTAGTGTGGTGAGTTTTAATGTGGTGAATTTTATTGTGGTGAGTTTTAGTGTGGTGAATTTTTATGTGGTGATTTTTATTGTGGTGAGTTTTAGTGTAGTGAATTTCAGTGTGGTGAATTTTGGTGTGGTGAATTTTGGTGTGGTGCATTTTTTTTGGGGAGTTTTAGTGTGGTGAGTTCATTTTTCTTTATCTTATTTTTTTTACTTTAGTTTGGATTTTAGTTTTATTTTATTGCTTTTGTTTTCGTATTTTTGCTTTTGTTTTGTGCTTTTGCTTTTAATTTTTTTTTTGTATTTGAGTTTTTTGTTTTATGTTCGTAGCTGGTGAAAGTGCCGAGTTATATCATATTGAAAGTTTAGGTTGTATGGGAGGTGCCACGCTTCTTTTTCAATCCCGCCCATATATAGCCTATCATTCCTTCCAGATTATACCGCATCTGTGGTAAAAATTTCAAGAAAATCGGATCAGCAGTTTAGACGGAGAACAAACGTACAAACAGATTTATTATATTAATAGGATGTCATCTTTCTAGGTGAAGAACGCACTTCAGAGGGTCCATTAATAATAAATGTGACCTCTAGCGGAGAAAATTCGAAGTTCTAAGTTTGCCAAAATTTTCCCCGTTGCCAATACTATACATGTTTTAAATTTCAATTTTCGAGGTGAAGAACGCACTTTAGAGGGTCCATTAATAGTAAATGCGCCCTCTAGCGGACAAAATTCAAAGTTCTGAGTTTGCCATATTTTTCCTCGTGTCTAAAACTATACATATTCTAAATTTCAACATTCTATGTAAAGAACAGGCCTCAAACGGTCCAAAAACAGTTTTATCGCCACCTATCGGCCAAAATTCCTACTTTAAAATTTATTTTTATATGTGGCACATAGAATACTATATGTGTTTCAAGTTTCAACTCGATCGGATATAAGGAAGTGTGTTAAATTTGATATTTTTGTGCCCGACATACTAACAAACGAACAAACGAACAAAGGTACAAACAAGTGATGTTAAATAAAAGCTTGTAATAGTAAAATTTGTAATATAAGATCATGAGAATTTGTTTTTCAAACATTTTCGGCCAAAACAATGAAAGAAAAAAATAGTTGAGATGACAATGTTACCAAAAATTAAATATAATAATAATAGTTTGGCGCTACAGTCCTGTATAGAACATCGGCCGAGCTCTCTCACCATTTTAAGCTGTGTGTATTATATTTGTACTCAAAGTGGTGGGACCTACAGTTTATTGCCAAATCCGAACGGCGGGTGAGAGCTTTTCATAGGCAATGGTTTTACATTTACAGACGAGAGGTAGCGCGGTATAGAAAAATGTTTCTATGAAAAGATGTTGTTAGCCCCAGTTCAGGCTTGAACCGGGGACCTTTCGGCTCGCAGTTCAACGCACTAATCACTGAGCTACCGCGGCAAAATAAATACATTTTAATAATAATATATACTTTAAGGTATATGGGTAATTCCACATCAAATCGACTGGGTTTTAATTTTTATACCCTACACCTATGAGGTACAGGGTATATTAACTTTGTGCATATATTGTAACGCCCCTTAGGAGGCGTGTCCGGTATGGAAAAGTATATATATTCTTGATCAGCATCACTACCCGAGTCCGTTTAGCCATGTCCGTCTGTCTGTCTGTCTGTCCGTCTTGCTGTCTTGCTGTCTTGCTGTCCGAATACAGAATAACTAGAGAAATACTGATCAGAATGCGATGAAATTTCGTCTCAATATATTTTAGCCAAAAGTAGGAACTGAGTTTGAAAATGAGCCAAATCGGTCAACGGACACGCCCACCTCCCATACAAGTCACTTTTATATAACTCTTTCGGAACTAATAACTCGAAAAGTATTCAAGGTATAGTTATAAAATTTAAAATGTATTGTTAGAATTCACCTAAAAATATGTGGTCCAAAAATGGGCGTGATCCGCCCACATTTTTTTTTTCATTATTTCCCGGGTTTTCATAGTCGAAAATTGATCCGTAAATTATTAAAATCAAATCTATGAAATATTAGCCCTTCAAAATTTTAAATATAGGCGTGGTCCGCCCAATTATATTTTTCAAGTTTTTTTTTAAGTTTTTTATACTTTATATAAATTTTTAATTTATGGGGATATAAGACGTAAATTTCTGATATATGAATAATTTTCTGAGGGTAAGCATTCCCACCAAAGGTGTAGGGTATTCCATAGTCGGGCCCGACCGACTATAAAAATCCGCCCCATGTGACCGAACTTACCCATGTGACCTAACTTTCCCAACTCGTTTTCTTCTATTTTCGTGAAATTTAGTTTATGTGCTTTTTTCATGTCACACCCGAAAATCTGAGTTCGTGCGTGCAAATATCCGTGCGTGCGTGCTAGTTGCCGCCCATTAAAAATTTTTTATAGTTTCTACCCCAATTAAAATAAAAAAACCTTACTTCCTGCTTCAGAAATTAAAAATTTCGTGGTATTTTCTTTAAAATCTGTTGTTTTAGTTTTACTTATGGATTAAAGTGAATAAAACAGTATCAAACATAATGCCCGATTTACATTGTATCTTCTGTGAGTCTCACTGTATCTCCTAGGGTTGTATTTTTCAAAAAACTGCTATTTTTATATGAAAATTTTCTGGTTCCGATATTTTTAGAATCGTGGTACCGATTCCAACCAAAAAAAAATATATATGTTCCGATTACAGTTCCGGTTCAACACATTTTTAATAACGTATGGTATTATTTTTCACGTTTTGCTTGCTTTTTTTATGTTTTTCCGTGCTGTTATCGTGTTTTGTCGTGTTTTTCCGTGTTTTGTCGTGTTTTTCCGTGTTTATTCGTGTCTTTTTAAATCACGTGTTTTATCGTGCTTCTTGCCTTGCCCTACGGATAATTTAGCAAAAAAAATCTGTGTCCAGATATTAGTTTTTGCAAAAAATAAAAGGAAATTTGTGTTACCAAAAAAGTGTGTCGAGAGATTAATTTATCACAATTCTCTAAGCTCCCTTAAATATTAAATATTTAAATATTAGTTCGCAATGTGTTTGCTGTCAAAATTTCGAAAAAAAGTTTTAAACTTAATCTTACTGAAAATTTTCGGAATATTTTTTAAAATTTGTTTATGATTGAAATGGAGGGAATCGCTCGTAGAGATATACAATTTCATACATACATAATGTAGTGGTGATAGTTGCAAAATCGAACAATATTCTTAGCATCTGATGTACGCATTATGGGAAAACATGATGGGGAAAATTGCAATGCGTAATCTCCTGGTGTGTATCTGATTCGGAAGGCTTTAATAGGTTAAAAAATCAAATATACATCCGTCGTCAACGAATGCTTCTGAGCGACTGAACTGACATTTTTGAAAATTTGACATGAACAAAAATAAAAAATGCGACACCCTACAGTTACTCTTTATCAAAATTATATTTACAATATTGTATGGACGAGGCTGTAGTTGTAATATGTATGTATTGAACATTTTATTTTAATTAATGGCAGATTTGGAACTATTTTTCGTAACGAAGATGAATTATAAAAAAAAAATTTCTAATTATGAAAATTATAAAAAATATACCTTAATTATAATAATAATAAAGCTCATCATCATAATAATAAAGTAACAATAAAATTGGTCGCGCAAAGTTTGAAATCTAAATGAGAATAACATTTATTGTATATTTTCAACATAGACATTTTTTTTGACATTTTATTTGAAGTAAGCTTTTCTTATATTGTGAAATACGGCGCAACATCTGCGATCTATTCAAAGCGAAAACGGCTGTAAGCCCAACAAACATTGTAAGCTTTTTGTAAGCTTTTTGTAAGGTTATATACCCAATATACATATATGTACGTATAAATAATAATTCAATAATGTCTTTAAAACGGAAGCAATCGAATAAAATGCAAAGCGAGGAAATTATAAGTTTATTAATGTCCAAGAAAGTTCGGGGAGATTCAGTGGGCAATGACGGTCAACATCACATATTTGATGTTGACCATAAAAATAATAATATTTCTCCGGATGATCTTGGATGTGGATCGCACACACCATCTTTAGGAACACCTGATTCGTCCGATGAATCAGATTTCCAAGATAAAATTTCAATTCGCCAACAATTGGCTACTTGGTGTGTTAAACACAACATATCTAATGTTGCGGCCAATGAGCTGTTATCCATTTTGCGAACAAATATCAATGATCTACCTCATGATGTACGAACCTTAAAACAGACACCCAAAGCCGCAAACATAGTACCTTTAGGAAGCGGTGAATACATTCACTATGGTTTAAACCTTTTGTCTTGTAGATTTTTTCCAGTATCAGTGGTACAAAGAAACTGTAATTCATTTAAACATAAATATTGATGGATTACCAGTTTCTAAAAGTTCGCTGAAACAAATATGGCCAATATTAGTGAACGTAAATCACACAAATCCTGTGTTTGTGGTTGGAATCTTCTCCTCTCTGTGGTTGGAATAATCAAAGAGGCGAACATAAAAATCACCGCATGATTTTTAACTATCAAGAAAATGTTGACCGAAACGATTCAGATTTTAGAAACAGGGCCAAGTAAACCATCATAATATACAAACACCTATTGTTCTTGACTCATTACCTATTGATATGGTTAAACAGTTTTCACTTGATGACATGCATATTGTATGTCTCGGTGTAGTGAAATCATTATTAACATCATGGCTAAAGGTGAAAAATCAACCATATTCTTTAGATAAAATTCATATAAAACTTTTAACCGACAATTTTTTAAATTTAAAATGTCAAATTCCTTGAGAATTTTGTCGAAAGCCCCGTGATTTTAAAAAAATTGATAGGTTTAAAGCAAATGAGTTTCGTCAATTTCTATTGACGAAAGGTACTCGCACGAAAGGTACTCGCCTAACAATTAGAATATTGTTGGACCCTGAGGACTGTAAGAAAAATAATATGCGCAGCTGATCTTCTGAATGACTTCGTAAAGAAAATACCTTTTTTATACAACGAATCAATGCTTACATTTAATTTTCGTTCTTTGACGCAACTTGCTCAAGAAGCATTAGAATACGGATCTTTAGAAACTATTAGTGCGTTCAAATTTGAAAATCATTTGGGTACGTTAAAAAAGTTAGTGAAAAATAAAAATAATATTGCTGCCCAATTGTTTAACAGACTTGTAGAACATAGCAAACACACCATACAATTGACTCCTAGCCTTTCTGAACGACTAGGTACTTTCAATGAAAACACTTATTCTTTCATTAAAACTACCAATTTCTATTTACCATGTAATGAACCAGACAACCACTATTGTGTAAATAAAACAATTTTTAAAATTCATATAATTAAGGTAAATAACAACAATCAAACTGAAATACACGGCTTTCGAATAATCTGTTCACAAAGTTTATTTTCTACTCCAATTGAATCATGTTTGTTTAGTATATTATACACAACAAATATACGATACTCTGATAATTTAGAAATACATTGCATAGATGTAATTTCTTCAAATATTTCTCTTTTTTATAACTCAACAAAAAATTCGTTTATATTCATCCCTTTAATTCACAGAGATGAGTCAAATCAGCGATTTTAACACGCAATATTTTGTGGACTCTCCAGATAATGAGATTATTAATAGCCAACCAACGAAAAATAAAAATATTTCATTGTTAACAAAAATCATCGGATTACACCATACAGATCTACCGAGATTGCAACAATGTCAGGTTTGTATTAAATTTTTTCAAATTAAAATAGTTTACATATTTATAGAATTTTTCTATTAGCTATAAAAGCCTGCATTCTGGACTCGGAAGAACGTTGGAAAATAACACAAAACTGCATGGAAGAAAGTATCACAAAAACCATACTTCGAATAACAGAAAAAGTCCATGCATTGAGGAAAGAAGTAGCTACATTAAATAAAGACTCCACCAAACCATCACATATGATTTCAGTTTTACCAAAGCAACCATTCACAACAGTTGAGCAGTTCATGGATTTTGAAGAAAATTTGCAATCACATTCGGATATCGCTAAACATCTTGTTAGTAAATAGTGAATACAGTATAATTTGAAATAATTGTGTATATCATATAAGGAATTAGAGTTCAAATCTTTTGCCATAAGAGATGGTCATAAATTTGTCAAAAATGGTTGGAGAAAGACAATAACAGACGCAGTCGCGGAGAAGATGTGCTGGAGAGGTACGGATACCAAACTGTGCGTTCGTCATTTAACAATAACAATGACTTTAAGAAGTATGTATTAAGTTATTAATTTCAGCAAGTTATTAACAATGAAATTTAAAGAAATGTTTAATGTCATTTTGACCCATATTCATTTTTGTTTTTTTTTTTTTATATTAATATTTTTCCAAAGTCAAACAATATAAAAAAAAATATATTGGAAGTAATATATTAATAATTTTAAATATGATGTACAATAAATTAGATTTATACCAAAATATTAAATTTTAATTTAAATTTCAATATATTCTAAAAAAATCTTTCTTGATAAATCAATACATTCAATCTTTCTTGATAAATTAAAACCCTGTCGATTTGATGTGGAATTACCCATATACCTTTAAGTATATATTATTAAAATGTATTTAGTTTTTGGTGATAACATTG
The DNA here is from genome assembly GCA_951804985.1 of Dryomyza anilis. Lineage (NCBI taxonomy): Eukaryota > Metazoa > Arthropoda > Insecta > Diptera > Dryomyzidae > Dryomyza > Dryomyza anilis. The sequence goes on along the minus strand of OX638135.1, from coordinate 31,697,817 downwards.
TCATCTCAACTTTATTTCTTTCATTGTTTTGGCCTAAAATGATTAAAAAACAAATTCTCATGATCTTATATTACAAATTTTCATATTTTATAAACATAAATTTTTTAGACGTTTTTATTACTAAATGTGGTGGCGATGAAAACGAGTTTATTGCAGCATCGAAAAGTTTCTTCCAATTCGCCAAAAACAGAAGGAAATCTACAACTCTCAAAAAATATCTAAAGTATAAAGTATTATATATTAATACACAACTTATATTAATGAATTCTTGTACAATTTATTATTTTTTTATGTTTAAATTATATAAGAAGATTTTCATTATTTTGTAAACAATATTTGTACAGTATATCTACATATATATTTGAAGTATATTTGAAGAATATGTAAAATTTTAAAATAGTATGTATAAAGTACAAATTAATTGAAATAATATTTAATTTACTTATATAATATTGAAATTATTAATTTTAAAACTATTTTAATAATCTAAAAAAATATCTAAAGTATAAAGTACAATTTATTAATACACAAAATATATTAATGAATTCTTGTATAATTTTTTTTTTTTTTATGTTTAAATTATTCTAATAACATAAGAAGATTTTCATTATTTTGTATACAATATTTGTACAGTATATCTACATATATATATGAAAGTATACTTGAAGAATATATAAAATTGTAAAATAGTATGTATAAAGTACAAATTAATTTAAATATGACAAAAGGATGAGAATAATGCTGAGAGATGCTACTACGTACAAAATAATAAAACGAGATCCCACATCGAACCTTCAACAAAAAAACAATGAACTGGTGGAAACATTATTTTGAAACAAAATTATAACGATACAAGAAAAAAGAAAACTAACCACAAACATAGCGACAGCCCCAAAAATCTATGGACTTCCGAAAATTCACAAAGATAACACACCCCTTAGACCAATTTGCTCATCCATTAATTCACCTTCATACGGACTATGCCAATATATAATTACAATTTTAAAAAACTTGACGAAAGAGTCTACTTACAATATTAATAATACAATAGAATTTAAAAACCGGGTAAACGGCACATACATATATGACGATGAAATTATTATCTCATTTGACGTGGTGTCCTTGTTTCCTAGTATCCCTGTAGATTTCGCCGTAAAAATAATAGAAAATAAATGGAACAAAATTAAGGACTATACAAATATGAATAAGGACATTTTTATGAAAATTTCGAACTTCTGCATCAAGGACAACCGATATTTCAAATACAACGACTTAATATATAATCAACAAAAAGGAATACCGATGGGATCCCCAGCATCTCCAGTAAAAGCTGACATCATCATGGAAGAATTATTAGACAAATCATTAAACGCACTGGAGACAAAACCAAGATTGGTAACAAAAAATGTAGACGACCTTTTCATTTAACATTTAACGCATTTCACCGAAATATAAAATTTACAAAAGAAGAGGAGAACAACGGAAAATTACCATATTTGGACACACTAGTAATACGAAAAGGAAACAATTTAACACTTGACTGGTATCAGAAACCCACCGCATCAGGACGATTAATTAATTTCAATTCAAGACACCCAATGAGGATAATATTCAACACGGCGAATAATTTCATTAGTAGGGTTTTAGAAATAAGCAACAATGAGTTTCACAAGGACAACATCGAAAAGATCAGGACAATATTGCATAAAAATGGATTCCCCAAGAAGACGATAAAGAATTTAATTGACAAGTATTACAAACAAAATCATAGACCGCGGAATAACAAAGAGCCAAAAATATACAAATCAATGACATATATAAATGGACTATCGGAGATGATTATAAAATCAGACATATACGACAAAGATAAATATCAAATAGCATTAAAGACAAGTAACACATTACAACAACTATACAGTAATACAAAAACCAAGACAGACAATTTTGATAAAGCTAACTTGATATATAGAATTCGATGCAAAGGTGATGGGTCCAATATATGTAATAAAACATATGTTGGGACGACAAAGAACAAACTTAGGACAAGAATTTCTTCGCATAAATCTGATCACAAACTACTAGGCAAACCGATAGAGCAGACAACAGCACTAGCCGCTCACTGTGGAAAACTCGGACACTCTCCAGACTTCGAAAACGTTAACGTTTTACAACAGGAGCCGAACTACTTCCGAAGGTACACTCTGGAAATGCTCCACATAATTAACACGCCGAACGAAGAAAGACTAAACTACAAAACGGAAAAATGCGCGCATTATACAGACACTTAGTTAGGAAACAAAGAACCAAAAATTATCAGTGAAGACTCAGACGGTGCAATGACAAGTTGTTAATTGTCGTATTCGTCAAAAACTGTGGAATATTTTATTTAAAGTATATGTTATATGTAATAATATATGTTTGTTTAAAATTTCTGTAAGTTTATAAATCTGTTGTGTAAAATTTATAATAAGTTGATAAATATGTTAACATCTTTGACAGAGTCCCTGAAGATGGCTTTCGACGAAGGCCGAAATATTGGACAAAATAAAAATTAAAATACAAATAAAGAGTATTTTCAATTGGACCTTAAGCCCGTAAAACAAATAACTTAAAATTTAAATAATATTTAATAAATATATGTATATGTATATGTATATGTATATGTATATGTATATGTATATGTATATGTATATGTATATGTATATGTATATGTATATGTATATGTATATGTATATGTATATATATATATATATATATATATATATATATATATATATATATATATATATATATATATATATATGTATATATATATATATATGTATATATACAAGGAATACAAAGGCTTTTCTCTTTTCCGAATTTTAACAAAATTCAATATAAATTCGAAATCTTTAAATCTATATAAATATTGTTGATATCACTGTGAATAATAATCCAAATACATTATGTATTACTGTTTGAATTTTAATACAGTTTGACAGGAATATTTTTCAATTTCTTTAGTTTTCTGCTTTAGTTTTTAGTGGGGCCTCTATGATTGAAATAATATTACAAAATTTGTGAATATTCAAAGTACATAGGTAATAAATTCAAAATATATTCTTACATATATACTGTCTAAAGATACTTCAATAACGTAACGAATCGCACTGTTCCAGAACTTTTAAATTATTGCCATCGAGTTATAGAAGGCGATAGTGTCTTATATATCCATGTCAAAATATTCTTGAAAATTTTGCTTTTGTAGTTTAATTTTATTTGATTGTAAATTGCACAAAAAATACACAAAAATTAAATTACACAAAAAATACACAAGGAGATCAGAAATGCACTGTTTTTGTGGAATTACACAAAAAATGGCAACACTGTATGATGCCCAAAATTTGCACACAAAACAGAACTTTATTGTCTTCGTTGTTTACATTTAAATATGCGTGAAGTTAACAACACTGCTTCAACAACAGAACGGGTGGAATCAACATCTGCCACCAAAAGTAGGCAGATCTTATTTTCACTTCGTTCTCTCTGTAAAGAAGTGTAGTTGTGTCAGTGTTGCCACTTTTTGTGTAATTCAACAAAAACAGTGCATTTTTGATCTCATTGTGTATTTTTTGTGTAATTTACCCAGCAAGACATGCCTTACCGAAACTCCAACACAAAGACAATATTATTTTTTCTCACTCATACATAAATAATTTGAAATACATCCCTGCAGGATCAATGATAGATATATGACCCGTAATTTTACTAGTAATGAAAACTAATATTTTTGCGGGTCGGTTTGCCACCATTTTTTATTTGTAGGTTTTTTATTACGTTTGCAACACTAGCCGCTACAGCAGGAGTTGAAAAAAGATGTTACTTAAATTATAAACAATTGATAAACATTAATAGAAAGTATATTGAAAAGAGTATTTGTATATATTTCTTATTTATCTATTCATATTATAGATAACATCAAAGTGGAAGGGCCATCTGCATTAAACAAATGCATGGAAGGAAGCATAACAAAGGCAAACAAAAGTCGTTTTAATTGACAATTTTGTAATGCAAACATGTTGAATGTAATGCGCATTATATTCAACGCAATAAAAATGAAAACTATGGAATTTTGAGTTTTTTGGTTTTATTTGATCTAATTTTGGTTAATTTACTATTAATGTAACCGTCCCTAACTTCAAAATTTACAAGTAATTTAATCGTCACTTATTACCAAAAGAACAGTGATAAACCTATATTCAATTTTATCTCGTTGCAGATGTGTAAAAATTCACACGCACACAAAAGTTACGGTCACATTTATCCCGACGCTCTTAACAATGTTATAGAAACATTTACTGAAACTTTCAGTTTTGATGCTTGTAATATTACTGCTCATATGACCGGTAGTGTTCTTGCTGGGTAGAATCAAATAAAATTATACCACAAAAGAAAAATTTAAAGAGTTTCAAGAATATTTCCAGATATATATATAAATATATAAAACACTCTACTCGCCCACTGTAATTCGAAGGCTATCATATAAAAGTTCTGTAGCGGTACGAATCGCTACGTGATTGAAGTATTTGAGTATCCGTTGTCTGGAGACAATATATATGTACGAATTTATTACCAATGTATTTTGAATATTCACTAATTTTATTATATTATTTCAATCATAGAGGCCTCTCTAAATAGGGAAAAATTGAAAAATGTTGTTGTCAAACTATATTAAATTTCAAACAGTAAAACAGAATGTACTTGGATTATTTGAATTTAGATTAAATTTAAATTTATAAAATTCGAAAATGAGAAACTCTTTTGTATTCCGCAGAACCAGTTCAAATGATGTTTTATCTTAGGAAGTAAAAATGACAAAATGATGTAATATTTTAGATATAGTTTGTTTAGACTTTGCCCAATATTTTCAGTCAAAAATATTATCTTGCATTAAAAAAATCCTTTATTAAAATAGTATGAAGTTATATCGATATCTTACAGGCAAAAGATAGCAACCAACAAAAAAGCAAATTTCACAGAAGGAGAAAAAAGTCAAAAAATTGTGTAGATAAACTTGAAGTGTCATTTAATTGAGCTAACAATAATAATAGTGTGGCACAATTTCCAAAATATCCAATACTTGCAGAAAAATGTAGATGTCCCAATTTATTTCGCACAATTTTTCAATTCTTGAATTTTTGGAAATTTTTGATGCAAACTTCTATGTTTTAATGTATATCAAATAACATACTTATTAAAATGTGGTTAAAAACGTTAAAATTCTGAATTTTTAAAAATACAATATATGTAATACCAGCTCTAGAATACGAATTTTGGCCTAGTTTAACTTTTTTTTCAAAAAATGGACCAAGCCTTTTTGATTCTCAACGACACATTTTATTATACTTTTTAATGTCATAAAAAAATTGTGTAATTTTTTTTTGCAAAACTATTGTATGTTTAGTGTTTACCAAAATTACTTCAACAATTTTTAGTCCATATAAACGCAAATGCAGAAAATGATTTTAATATCGCAAAATCAATATAATATAAAATATCACCTGAGATTTTATTAACCGCATGGGTCGTTTTCAAGAAAACGATACAGAAATTTGTATAAATATTCCTCCAAATCCTCCTAAATGCTTAAAAATGATTAAAAATAGTAAAGAAATAAAAATTTGATTTTTTGTGCATTATGTCATATTTACGATATCGTTTGAATATCTTAAAAATATAATTGGAAAAAATACTTGAAAGCAAATACAGTTTATGTTTTTTATTATTATACTCAGAAGAAAATTGATCATCAAGTACTTTATAGTACGACCATTTGGTGTATGTATTAATAGTTGATTCCACCCGTTCTGTATTAATAGATGGTTCCGGAATTAAAATGTTACCGGTAAAATATCAGTATGAAAAGTTTTTCAAACTGTAGAAATTGTAGAAAATTATATACTTTTCATATTTTATAATTTTTAATTTTTTTTTGTGAATATCCAATAATATCTTTCAACAACTATAGACGATTTTTTATTTTAAGGATTTTCACAGCAATGTGCATACAAACAAAAAGACTTTAATTCGTTTTACAAAAGCATTAAATAATAATAAAATAATCGTACCTTTATCGATTATTACAATGGCAAAAATCAAGATTATTAATCTGGCCACTCTGCGCACTGACGGTGGAAAGAGAACGAAGTGAAATTCAGTTCTGCCTACTTTTGGTGGCAGATGTTGATTCCACCCGTTCCTGTTGTTGAAGCCGTGTTGTTAACTTCACATACGTTACATTTAATTTGTTTTGGCGTTTTACGTTGCCGTTGGTAAATATAACGTCTGAGCGGACGCATTTTACAAACACTTGTTTTTTAATTGCGTTTCTCATTGTTAATAAGCTTATTAACAAATATAAAGTAAGTGATTTGAAATCATTCAAATGGTTGTGAGTTTTTTATTAGTAAGCTTATTAAGAAATCTGAGTCTGCAAACCTTTACAAAAATGTTTATTGGGAATGGGACGCTTGTTTAGAAAACGGCTGCAACGGTGACGTTTGTTGTGAAGACGGCTGAAACTGGGACGCTTGTTGCGAAAACGGCTACAACTTCGGCTTATTGTGAACTTATTGTGTTATTAAACGACACTACGCTAGAGATCGACGGCTTGGAATGTGTGTACGTTGGCTGCACATCGGGCAGCGATTGAGCACTGCGATAGGATTTCCGTAATACTACTTCTGAGCTGTCAGGGTTGACCTGGATATCAGCAGGAATTCTTTAGACAAAATAATAATATAAAACGACTCGGAATAATTTACATAATCTATTTTATTTATTAGACAATGAAAAATGCGACCGATCTCTAACGCGTGTTTTACAAAAGTTTGGTTATCATTCAACTTCAAACATGAGTTGGTTGGTCTTTTTAGAGTTCTCGAATGATCTCTTTTCGAGGCGAATATGCAATTCGCCTTGTCACCTGGCAACATTAGGGTGCTGATACACTTGGAGCTGACACTAGTAATAAATTAAAAATTTAGCAAGAAATTTGACACTGGGTTGAATTTTCGCTTACGCATTAGTAACTAACACATGCTGTACTGTTACACTCACTACCCACACATATACAATATATAAAATATTAATAAACATATAATTTTGAATGTTACTTTTCGAATATTACCAGCGGGAAATTTATTACATTGTTTACATGGTTTAATATTTTGAATTAAGCGCTTTCTTGCATTCCTCCTTTGTGTTTTTCAACTTGGTTTATCTTATTTAAGTCTTATTTAAGCATTTTGAAGAAATTCCGGAAAATTTAAATATCTATTTAAGAGTTTAATTATTTCAGATTGGTTTTATCAGAACCATGTATATTGGATATTTTTTTAAAATTAGTAATATATACAAATTTTATCATTTTATATAATTATTCATTTCTTTTTCATAACAATTAAATAATTTTCGCTTGTAAATAAAAATATTATTTGCTTTTACTTTGTAAAATGTTTTGTGATATAAAATCTGTGTTTAAAAACTCAAACTCAACTATATTTAAAATATTTTACTTAAATTTTACCCTAGTTTACTTAAAAATTATGCACTGAAGGAAAGAGAGTGCGGTGAGGGTAATGTGTAACAAAGTAAAACAAATCTTTACATATTTATAATTCGTTGTTTTGTAAAGAAATGTACATAGAAGTATACCAAAATTCTTTATTTTGTGAAAAACATTTTATTTTTGTTAAAAACCAATCTTAAATGTTCTTATTCTGTTTATGAAACAGGACAAATATGTTCTTATTCTGTCTATAAAACAGGACAAGTTAACAAAAAATGTTATTGCAAAAGAGTCATGCGAATTATTAATATTTGTTTTTTTTTATTAATAAGATTTACTTAATATACATTTATCGTTTACATACAAAGTATACCAGAATAAATGAAAATATAAATATTTAAATCATTAAAAAATGATATGTTCTACTATGCGCAGTCGCCTTCAACTCAGCGTATTCAACCCCAATAGAAAATAGAAATTGTCGACCAATTCTTAAATTTACTTTGTTCAGTTATTTTTAATTAAAACACTCATTCTTTAAATCTATCTAATAAAAAAAAAGAACATAAACATTATTTTTTGAACAATACTAGATATATTTTAAACGATTTGTTGCATTTTTGAAAATTTTCAAAATTTACTATTATTCTATCTAAAATAAATTTAAATGCCCCAAAATAAGTTTCACATAAAAAAAAAACATATGTGATACATTTAAGTTTTTTGCTTACGTTGCTGCGTTTTTATTTTTATAAAACAATCTTTTAACTATTTCGAAAATTTATTGGCTTTTTGTTGTTGTTGTGAAATTTTTGAAGAATTTTGTTGTGCTGTTATAACTGAAAACATAACAAAGACAGAATAAGAGACCGCAATGAAAAACAATAATCAAGAAACTGAATTTCTTTTACTTAGCGCTGGTGACAACGTCCGAAAAACCGTGCAGAGCAAAAGAAAATCATAGACACAGACACATGCATGTATAAAACACATTGAAACCATCCATCCCTGTCGCAGACAATGAGCCATATTAATAAAAACCAGTTGGGAAGGTTAGATCACATGGGAAATTTTAAAGTAGGTGTAATTATGATAGTTAGGATTATCCAAATTATAGTCGGTCTAAGCCGACTATAAATACCCTATACATATGTGTGGTTAAAAGTAGTAGGGATTTCAACAGACAAACAGACAGACGGACAGACAGACAGACAGACGGACAGACGGACATCGCTAAATCGATTCAGGAGGTCATCCTGATCAAGAATATATATACTTTTCCATACCGGAGATGCTTCCTTCTGGGTGTTACAAACGGCGTACCAAACTGAATATACCCTTTCACTCTTAGTGTAAAGTATGCTGTAAATGCAATTTAAAGTTTGCTAAAATTTAGCATTCAGAGTTTACTATTAATAGCAGACTTTTTATTTTGAGTGTACTTGCTGTTTCAAACCAATTTATTTCAGGATTTCTTTCCAAAAAATGTTATATATGTTTTTTGGCAAACTTACTACTTTTTGCACTGAAACAACTGAAAAGTTTCTCTGGAATCATATTTATATTCAGGTGTTACAAATCATGTTTTATTTTGACCATATTTATGTTTCGTTTCAAATATTTATTTTGTTTGGATGAAGTAATTAATATGTTTCCATTAGAACATACACCATTTTAAGAGGCAACATTGAAATGTTTCCGTGATATCATAATGTAAATCAGAGCTCATTAAAACCAGACATGGGCATTCACAATTACAACCAGTTGGGAAGGTTAGATCACATGGGAAATTTTAAAGTAGGTGTAATTATGATAGTTAGGATTATCAAAATTATAGTCGGTCTAAGCCGACTATAAATCCCCTACACATATGTGTGGTTAGAAGTAGTAGGGATTTCAACAGACAAACAGACAGACAGACAGACGGACATCGCTAAATCGATTCAGGAGGTCATCCTGATCAAGAATATATATACTTTTCCATACCGGAGATGCTTCCTTCTGGGTGTTACAAACGGCGTACCAAACTGAATATACCCTTTCACTCTTAGTGTAAAGTATGCTGTAAATGCAATTTAAAGTTTGCTAAAATTTAGCATTCAGAGTTTACTATTAATAGCAGACTTTTTATTTTGAGTGTACTTGCTGTTTCAAACCAATTTATTTCAGGATTTCTTTCCAAAAAATGTTATATATGTTTTTTGGCAAACTTACTACTTTTTGCACTGAAACAACTGAAAAGTTTCTCTGGAATCATATTTATATTCAGGTGTTACAAATCATGTTTTATTTTGACCATATTTATGTTTCGGTTCAAATATTTATTTTGTTTGAATGAAGTAATTAATATGTTTCCATTAGAACATACACCATTTTAAGAGGCAACATTGAAATGTTTCCGTGATATCATAATGTAAATCAGAGGTCATTAAAACCAGACATGGGCATTCACAATTACAACCAGTTGGGAAGGTTAGATCACATGGGAAATTTTAAAGTAGGTGTAATTATGATAGTTAGGATTATCAAAATTATAGTCGGTCTAAGTCGACTATAAATACCCTACACATATGTGTGGTTACCATTCAAAGTGATATATAGGTCACCAGGGTATACGAATCCTGAAAATAACTACAAACATTCAATCGCTGAAGAATTTCCATTCATTTGATACCCATATTTACAAATGGGTAGGTGTACCGAATTTCGATTTTTTCTTTTCGCCGGAAAACATTATTATCATGTATTTAAGGATATATATTTGACCAAAAAAGTTTACCTAAGCACGTATACATAAAAATTGATCTTTATATGTACATTTTATATGAGGTATTTGAACATAAGTGGTCGGATCATAGGTCACAATGGACCGATCTCGATTTTCGCACATACAGCGTAGGTATATTAGTAACCTAAGTTATAAGTTTCATTTATCTAGCTCTTCAATTTTAAAAGTAGTAGGGATTTCAACAGACAGACAGAAGGACAGACGGACATCGCTGATCAAGAATATATATACTTTTCCATACCGGAGATGCTTCCTTCTGGGTGTTACAAACGGCGTACCAAACTGAATAAACCTTGTCACTCTTAGTGTAGGGTATAAAAAATATAGTCGAGTTTGTTTATTGTTTATTTAGAACTTTATTACCTATATGCATGTTTGTATAGTAACTGACTTCTTTGAATAAATAATGTAATTGAATTGTTTATTTTATTTTCTTTTTATTATTATTTAATTTAATTTTTGTATATTATTCTGAAACCGTTTACCTACTTTATACACTTTCTCCTCTTCTGTGGCCTCTTATGTTGGTTATGTGTAAACCCTCCGAACGTTACCCATAAGCATTGTATTGTGTATTTAGATAACAATGTAATGAAATCAACTTCGTATTTATGCAAAATTAAACCCAAATTTATGTTTACGAACTGAAACCATACCAATATTCGTAGGAAAAATCGTTTTTTCTATTTATATCTTTAACATTCATACATACACAGACGCTTGCTTGGCTGGCTGTGCTTTGTTGTTCTATTCGTGAAAACACACACATGCAAACATTGTATATCATGCCGTTTTTTGGTACCTAAGAAGAAAAAATTTGCAATCCAGAAAAATTGTACTTAGTTACTTTTTTGAGACCTAAGAACTTAATGTCTGAATATCTAGAAAAATTGGGTTAGTTACTTTCAACAGACAGACGGGCAGTCTAACAAACAGATGGCGACCTCGCAAAACAAAGCATACAGACAGAGCAATATCGATGAAAACAACAACAATAAATGATCACGTGTTCTTTTTGCGATGAATTCAGCAACAATTTTGCGTGATCTTTTTGGTTTTTAATAATCAATAAATTAACTTCTGAAAAATCCAGTTGAATATAGTTTGTTTACTTTTTTGACAACTAAGTAATTTGCTTTCTTGATATCCAGATGACAAATTCTTGAATTTTAGTAGTATTTTATTGATATTTGTCAAATTCTACTATTTTTCTTTCTAACCGAACTCTTCTCGAGTTTTAGAATTTTATTTCCCTCCGTGTATTTGGATCTAAAATCAAAATTCTATTTCTTTTGCATCATTTCTACTTAAAAGTGCTTTAGTTTCCGTCTAAAAATTATATAAAAAAAATATCGGAATATAAGCATTCATTTTTATATAAAAATTAGTCAAGCGTCTTGACTATTACACTCCAAATAAAAATTCTGTAACAGTAACAAAAAAGGTTGCCAATATAGTTAAAATGTTTTGCTGAAAAGAGGAAAGCGCCGGATTTTGCTGAAACAGCAAATGACAGTTTGCTGTTTCAGTAAACTTTTTTTATGCTATTAGAGAATTTTAGCTGTTTTGACTAATTTTTTTGGTGTTAACTCCAATTCATAAAAAATAAAACATATTTTTTATTGTATTTGAATTTTATTATTATTTCTTTATTATATTTATTTTTTATTTTACCGTTATTTCACTATTTCACACTTTTGCTTGCGTGCATTATTATTACGTAGAAGAAATAAGAGTCTACGAATTATAGACACATTTAGCTGCAGCGTCTCATGACTATGGCGTCATCTAGTGCAGGTTAGCTACACTAGCGATATGCACACCAGTGACACTAACACGATCTTGATCACTAGCAGAACTAAGATTCCCTGCAAACAGTTCGCTACTGCTGATAAAAGTATGCTGTTAATGCAATTTAAAGTTTGCTAAAATTTAGCATTCAGAGTTTGCTATTAAATGCTGACTTTTTATTTTGAGTTTTATTATTCTTACACTCAAAATCATTTAAGTTACAATTAATGAAATACTTTTTCGTAAATTTAAATTTCGTAAAATATCCGCTTTATACAACTTATTATCATTTGTTATTTTTAAGTTCATTCCGATTTTTTATTTTACGATACATTTAACACAAAAAGAATCAAAAACATGGAGAAAACAGGAATACAAGAAGAAAACAAGACAGAACAGATCAAATTTTGTTTACAACTTCGCGACGCGTCGACATTTGCGTAAATGTATTGAGTATAATTCGCAAATCAATCACGTGTGTAATAAAAGTCTGTGAAATTATTAAAATCGTCATCAAATAAAAAATGTACTATTTTAAGTGCGCCAAAGTTGGAATCTAAACATTTATTACAAGACGACAATTATGTGAGAATATGAGAGACAGACGGGGTATGTACATGTATGTACGGGTAATATACACAGACAGAACTGAACAACGGATATTTCAATTATAAACGTTGTAAATTTATAGAATGTACATGATTAAAAACATTGATGATAAACAAAACAAATTTAATGATGAACATTTTATCCCTAGAAAATGTGTCAAATTAATTTTTTTAATGATGATTTGACAAAATGAAAAATTCTAAAACAGATCAAAAAGCAGAACAAAACAAAACATTTTTTTTTACATTTTCGTCGGGTAAGTTGTAATAACCTCATATATTTCTTTTAATGATATTGAATTTATTGGTTGTTTGCAGATTGCAGCAATGCACTCCAATGGACTGGACCATACACTTGGATCCTTGCGGAACTTAGATTGCTCCGTCAACTAGGTCATCGCTGAACGCGCTCAACGTAACGAAGAAAATGTTTGGCTACAAAAGATCAAAGTTTTGCAAAACAACAGAGCCGTGTGAAATGTTTTTATTCGCATAATGTACACAACTATATTTTTATTGACAGTATAATAAATAATTAAAGTAATTAATATATTGCCCTTTTGCATTTTAATTACGTTCGTAATAATTTATCACGTTCACAATAGATTTTTTTCAAACTGCATTATTAAAATTTTTAATTATGTACGTAATTAATAACATCACAAACAACTCTGATACCCGTAAAACAAAAAGAAGCAAAAACATGAAGAAGACAAGAAGAAAACAAGACAGAACATATCAAATTTTGTTTTCAACGTCGCAACGGCATTTGCGTAAATTATTGAACATAATTCGCAAATCAATCACGTGTGTAATAACCCAATAAACATTGTAATCTTTCTGTAAGCTTTTTGTATGGTGAAATATGTAATGTTTTGTTTTATAATAAACTTGAGAAATGTTTACAAAACTTTGCATAATAATTGTCGGATTAGCGAAATTGGACATTGACATTGAAAGCTTATGTGTAATATTTAATAGTATGGTATATGCAATCATATTGTAAGCTTAATATAAAACGTTTTGTAATGATTTTTACGCTTATTAGGGAGAAGTTCACTTTACCGGCCGAAGCGAAAAAAAAAAAAAAAAAAAAAAAATTGCTACCCCCTGTATTTTCGCAAAAAAAAAATAACAAAATTAAAAAATCGCGCCGCTCGGACCCGTGGTGACCTTGAAAAATCAAAAACCGGTGCACCCACTTACAAGTACATATGGGTACTCAAATGAAAGGTATTTTCCTCACGTTAATTGTTTTTCAGATTTGTCAATCCTAGCGGCCCCTACATCAATTTATGTAATTTCAATCATATGTATATGATTCATTTGAGTACCCATATGTACTTGTAAGTAGGTGCACCGGTTTTTGATTTTTCAAGGTCACCACGGGTCCGAGCGGCGCGATTTTTTAATTTTGGTATTTTTTTTTTGCAAAAATACAGCGCGTGACAATTTTTTTTGTTTTAATTTCACTTCGGCCGGTAAAGTGAACTTTAGCCATAATATCGGCCATTTTTTATTCATCAACTTAGTCAAATCTATATAAAGAATATATTAAAAATCTATATTTTACGTATTTGCAAATATATAAAAAGCTACCATTATTTTGTAAAATCTGTCACTATTTTTTTGCCCAATCTACTAATAATTAAAATTTTAAAGTGACAACACTGGTCGCTAGTGTAGTAGAATCGTCCGTAGGTTGGGCTTTCTCTATTTTTGTTTGTTTTTAACATTGGTGCATCCTCAAAGTTTGAATGGTGCATCTCAAATAACTTTGATTTCGGGCAACTTTGAAGTGAAACGACCAGTTTGTTGCTTATAACTCATCCTGATGGAGATCAACATTTTTTTTTTTTTGACTTTTTAAGAAATGATGAGGTGGTCATTTTACGTTAAAAAATCGGAGTTTAATAGATTGAAATGTTGATAATCAATCCCTTTTAATAATCTAAATACATTTTCTTCATATGATGTTGCAGAAATAAATATATATATAGAATTTTCTCTTAAATTTGTCATTCTAAGAAGTACTCAAACTATTTTATTTGATAATAATTATTCAAATGCAAATGTCATAGTGAATTTATCTACTTCAGATAGTTCATAACGTCAAATCAAGTAAATTTTCAGTTCCTTTTCAATTTCGTGTTTTCTGTTAACAAATACAAATTATCAAATCAAATAACCAGTCATAAGCAGTTCAAGTTCCATCCCAATGTGCCACAGGGTAAGCGTTTGAAAAAATACATCATAATTGCCTTTAAAGTCTAGTGTGTTTTTCAAATCAGTTTCAAATATAAAATAAGTGCTATTTTAGTGCTTACTCTGTATTTGAAAATGATTTGATAATAACATTACCAAATAAGGGCAGTGCAAATTAGGAACAAATATGTAGTGACGCTAAAAACAGTATGTTTTTATGATTGCAATATAAACCCTTACAAAAAATATAATATAACGCGCGTCCAAATATAATAGCTTACCAAAATCTATTAGTGTGGACTTCTGGACTTCTGTGAATCTTTAAAACAATATACCGACCGCCCCCGCCAACATTAATAAGGCTCAAGAAGAGCATGAAACATACAAGCTTACAACAAAAACACGTCTACCACATTTTGGCTGCTGGCATCGATTTTCTGCAGCTGTGTCTTGACGCTCAGGATTGAAGTCTACTATATTGGTTGGATGACATAGAACGGGATAATTAATTAAAACAATGCCCTTATTTTGTAGGATTAAGTCAATATTTAAAAGCAAAAAACTAAATGTAGGTTAATTTGATTTAAAGTTGAAAATAAGGCTAAATATTGATTTGAAGTAAGCGTTGAAATAAATTTTAGAATTAGTGTTAATATTGATTTGAAAATAAGGAAATTTTCAAGTTAAGGTTAAGCTACCAGTTTTTATTGAAAAATCTATGATTCTTAAATTTAGGTTAAAGGTGTTTCAAATTTTAACCTCAACTCTTCGATTTGAAAGTAATGATTGTTTTCAAAGCATTCGCAAGTTATTATAACTCCAATTTGGTGGAAAACAATTATATAATGACTTTAATTTTTTTTTTGTACATTTTAAAAGGATTTAACCTTTTTTTGTAATGGCCCAACCCATGGAACAACTTTTTTTAAGTGAAATAATTAATTGTACAACGAAAAAATTACTGTAGTAAATAATATACATTTTATGTCTTTGTTTTATTTTTACTACACCATGTATTCGAAATTCGTTCTCTACATATTGCACAAACTGTATTGATGTTTTGTTTTTTGATTTTATTTTAATTCGTGTGGGCAGACGACGTACGAAAAGGTCGTTCCACGTGCATATATAAACCATGGTATAAACGAATTCGTTGGTTTCATATTGCAGATACTGGTTTTTATACCCTACACCTTGAGCTGTAAAGGTTGGATTAAGATTACTTTTGATTACGATTACTAAAGAATTGTAATCAAAAATTTTTATTACGATTCTTAGTAGTCGTAATCAAAAATTTCGATTACGATTAGAAATAATCTAAAAGTAATTTGATTCTTAGTACATTTTTTGATTATTTTCACGACTACTTTGAAATAATCAAAAACTAGTAATTCGACTACTTTTTTTTGATCATTTGAAAATAATCAAAAAAAGTAATTCGACTACTTTTTTTTTGATTATTTGAAAATAATCAAAAAAAAAGTAAAAAGAGTAATTTTTTTTTGATTATTTCTATTTTGTTAGATTATTTGTTGATTATTTGATAACATGAACATTCTGTATCTTTTTGCAAAAATTAATCAGTTCTAAAACGCCATCATATCTCTTTAACAAGCTACGCTTCAGTATTTCAAAAAGAAAGCTAAACATTATTATACCTTAATTTAACTACACGCTGCAAAAAAGGGCTTTCACAAACATAATTTTGCGGGCATTACATATATCTTTGGAATTTTATGCAAACACAAGTATTATTTCATTGCCAAACATTATTATAATGAAAGCCAAACATGTGCTTGTTTTCGTTCAAACATATTTATGTTCAGAATGAATAATTTTCGGCATTCTTGCATATATATATGTTTGAATGTGAAAAACATTTTATTTACATGTAAACATATTTATGTTTACATTTAATTTTTATGTAAAAATGTAAATTTAGTGCTAATAACTTCTTTACACAATATTAATTTTTCCCTTTTTTTTTCAATTTACTTCTATTACACATCTTTTATTTATACTTAATAATTTTATTTCCATCTATTGTTTCTATTTTGAGTTCAGTGAATTACGAATTAATTGGATATTTCACAACCAGCCACTATCTGGTATTAACACATTCGCAAGTTATTATTAAGTACAACAATGGCTTATTGGGATTAAAATAAAAATAACTCCGATTTGGTGGAAAACAATTATATAATGACTATAATTCTTTTTTGTTCATTTTAAAAGGGTTTTAACCTTTTTATGTAATGGCCCAACACAAGGAACAACTTTTTTTAAGTGAAATAAGTAATTGTACAACGATGCTATGGGGGCGATTATCACAAGGCAACGTGTTTGAGCGCTTCAACATGGCGAAGCCAGAGCAATCCTTGTCGGTGTCGTCTCAAGTCATCTCACTGGTCACCATTTGACAAATTGTCAAATGGCGATGCTTCCACTTCGGTGGAAGTCCTCCGCGCGGAAGCCCCTGGAAACGACGCTCAACACCACCCGGTGTAGAAGTCGGCTAAAGTAAATGGCGAACATCTCCCTCAGAGAGAGGGTTCGTGCGTTGGGTTTGGGTCCCACCACTGAAAAAGCCTATGCGCCCAATGAAAACACAAAAGAAGCCTCGGATAACGACCGATTACCACGATGACGACCCACGCAAACGTTTTAAGGACCATGATGTACGAATATGCACCTGGAATGTCTGGAGCCTTTATAGGGAAGGTGCCTCTATCCAGCTGGAAGATGTCCTCAAAAAATATAAGGCTGACATCACCGCTATCCCGGAAATGCGATGGACGGGACAGGGCTGCTCGAAACAAGCTCACAGGACGCTTGTTTCGAGCAGCTACTACAGCTGCCATGCGGAGAGACATGAATTTGGATGTGGATTTGTGCCACATTGTCTCTAGGTTCACGCCCGTGGACGAAATACTGGCAACAATTCGCATCAACATATTTCAACATTAGCCTAATTTGTGCACACGCTCCGACGAACGAGAAAGATGATGAGACAAAAGAGCGCCTAGACAACGCATACGAGCGCTGCCCCCGCCACGATATCAAAATCGTGCTAGGCGATTTTAACGCCAAGGTGGGCAGAGAAGCCATCTATTGTCCAACAATCGGAAAATTTAGCCTCCATGCCAACACTTCCGATAACGGAACGAGGCTAATCGACTTCGCCGCAGCACGAAACATGGTAGTTAGTAGCACTAGATTCGAATATTTCGATATCCACAAGGCCACATGGTTGTCGCCCGATCAAAAAACGCGAAACCAAATTGGTCACGTTGTGATTGACGGAAGGCACGCTTCGAGCGTGATGGACGTACTCACTATCCGAGGTGCCAATATGGACTTGGATCATTACATTGTAGCAGCCAAGGTCCGCACGCGCTTAAGCGCTGCGAAGAACGTACGGAACCAAACGCAGAGAAAGCTAGACGTCGGAAAGCTGCAATCACAACAGACAACGCAAGCCTTTTCCACTCGACTCTCACACCTGCTTAGACAAAGCACTCCTCCTCTTGATGATATAAGCGCACAGTGGAACCATGTCTCCTGCTCTATGCGTACGGCTGCCGAAGAGGTGCTTGGATTCTAACGCCCCCTGAGGTATCAGTGGTATGACCAAGAGTGACGCGCGGCCACGAAAAGAAAAGGGAAGGGAGACGTCTTTTCAGACATAAAAAAGCGAAGCAGAGAGACGTGAGTGTGAGGAGATTGAGATGCATGGGGACAGGAATGAGGCTCGAAAATTTTTCGAGAAAATAAGACGCCTAGCCGGAGGTTCAAAATCCGGAGCCTCTTCTTGTAAAAATGAAAACGGGAATCTAGTCACAGATATCCAGAGCACACTGAAGATATGGAGGGATCACTTCTCTACACTGCTGGCCGGTGATGAAGACCGCAATTCCACCGATAGAAAAGTAAACCCGGCAACCCCAGTACTTGATGAAGACGTTGAGATTCTGCCACCCGACCATGACGAGGTCCGAACAGCCATCGCTCGGCTGAAAAACAGCAAAGCCGCAGGTGCTGAAGCATGCACGAGCTCGTAAGCAGAATATGGTCGGATGAAAGCATGCCAAGTGACTGGAACCTCAGTGGGATCAGCCTACTCAATTTTGCATACAAGGTTCTATCGAGCGTATTATGTGAAAGACTGAAGCCCATCGTTTTCAGACTGATTGGACCTTATCAGTGCGGCTTCAGCCCTGGAAAATCTACCATTGACCAGATTTTCACAATGCGCCTAATCCAGAAAAAGACCCTAGAAAAACAGATCGACTCCTACCACCTATTAGTCGACTATAAAGCCGCCTTCGACACTCCGATAAGGGAACGATTATACGCCGCAATGTCTGAGTTCGGTATACCTGCGAAACTTATAAGGCTTTGCAGGATGACCCTGAGCAACACACGTTGCACAGTGAGAATAGGAAAAGCGTCAAAGCGGTACTATCCTCAACAAAAGTGTCATGCTGCTCGCATATGCCGATGATATTTATATCATTGGCAGGAGCACACGAGCAGTCAGCGCAGCATTCTCCAGATTGGAGAAAGAGTCGCGTCGAATGGGTCTAGTGGTGAACGAGGACAAGACGAAGTCCGTGCGTCTTAGACAAAAAACTGATTTTGACACCCACAAGTTCGACATTGTGAAGGACTTCGTCTATTTGGGATCCAGCATCAACAGCAACTACGACGTCAGCCTGGAGACTAAACGGAGAATAACTCTTGCCAACAGGTGCTACTTTGGGCTCAGTAGGCAATTGAAAAGTGACTCTACAAGTCACTCATCATGCCCGTCCTACTTTATGGTGCAGAAACATGGACGTTGGCCTCCACCGATGAGAGAGTACTGGGAGCGTTCGAGAGAAAGATTCTCCGTAAAATCTTTGGCCCTATCTGCTTTGCTAACGAGTATCGAATCAGGATGAACCATGAGCTGTACGAGTTATTCGACGACATTGACATAGTCAAGCGCATCAAGATCCAGCGGCTTCGCTGGCTAGGCCATGTCGAACGAATGGATGAAAACACTCCAGCTAAGAAGGTGCTTGAATCGAGACTCGAAGGTGGACAGCGTAGAAGAGGTCATCCAAATCTGCGTTGGAAAGACCAAGTTGAGGACAACCTGACAACGCTTGGTATTTCTAACTGGCGTCAGCGCGCAGATCCGACTGGCGCGGCTTTATCTCAGCGGCAAAAACCGACCCACGGTTGTAAGGGCCATTTAAGTAAGTAAGTTCAACGAAAAAATTACTGTAGTAAATAATATACAACTTATGTCTTTGTTTTATTTTTACTACACCATGTATTGAAAATTCGTTCTCTACATATTGCACAAACTGTATAGATGTTTTGATTTTTGATTTTATTTTAATTCGTGTGGGCAGACGACGAACGAAAAGGTCGTACCACGTGCATATATAAACCATGGTATAAACGAATTCGTTGGTTTCATATTGCAGATACTGGTTTTTATACCCTACACCTTGAGCTGTAAAGGTTGGATTAAGATTACTTTTGATTACGATTACTAAAGAATCGTAATCAAAAATTTTTATTACGATTATAGTAGTCGTAATCAAAAATTTTGATTACGACTAGAAATAATCAAAAAGTAATTTAATTCTTAGTACATTTTTTGATTATTTTCACGACTACTTTGAAATAATCAAAAACTAGTAATCCGACTACTTTTTTTTGATTATTTGAAAATAATCAAAAAAAAAATGGTCAGACTACTTTTTTTTTGATTATTTCTATTTTGTTAGATTATTTTTTGATTATTTTATAACAAAACATTCTTGGTAGTGACATTATTAATTATCTAAAAGCTAGAATAAGATGCAGATTCTAGCTTTTAGATAATTAATAATGTCACTGCAAAAATTAATCAGTTCTAAAACGCCATCATATCTCTTTAACAAGCTACGCTTCAGTATTTCAAAAAGAAAGCTAAACATTATTATACCTTAATTTAACTACACGCTGCAAAAAAGGGTTTTCCCAAACATAATTTTGCGGGCCTTACATATATCTTTGGAGCTTTATGCAAACACAAGTATTATTTCATTGCCAAACATTATTATAATGAAAGCCAAACATGTGCTTGTTCTCGTTCAACCATATTTATGTTCAGAATGAATAATTTTCGGCGTTCTTGCACATATATATGTTTGAATGTGAAAAACATTTTATTTACATGTAAACATATTTATGTTTACATTTAATTTTTATGTAAAAATGTAAATTTAGTGCTAATAACTTCATTACACAATATTAATTTTTCCCTTTTTTTTTCAATTTACTTTTTTTTTATTTCTATTATATAATTATAAACTTTTTTTTTATTACACATCTTTTATTTATACTTAATAATTTTATTTCCGTCTATTGTTTCTATTTTGAGTTGAGTGAATTACGAATTAATTGGATATTTCACAAACAGCCACTATCTGGTATTAACACTAATTGGCGGTACTTAAACAAATTCTTCCACCAAAAAGAACTTTTGAACTATATGAAAAGTATTAATGTGAGTGTTACTGAGTGCTAAAAGTAGACAGCTATAATGCTATTATTTCGTTGTCACCCAGTAACAATCATGAATAACCAAATACATATAATTCACAGAACCTTTTATTGACGTTGGGTGTGTTAAATAGCGGAAATATCAAACATACATATATTAATATCTGATAAAAATATATATTTCTACAGAAACAATAATTTAGTATATTCATGTAAATTCGCGATTAAAGCGATTTATGTTTAAATATCTGAATATTTCAATCTGAACAAAATAATTATACAATTCAATTATAATGTAATTATACTTTACTCCTAATATTTATGTGGTAGACTCTGGAACTCATTACCCTCAAATATTAAATTTGTTATTATTTTTTAAATATTTACATTATAATTTAATTTTATTTTAAACTTGTTTATTATGAATTTTCTGTTTATCATAATTTATTTTTTAATGTTTTTCTTTATTTCATATATACATCTACTGTTGTATTGTAAAAGAATTATTCTTATTGTACTAATTGTAACAAACAAACAAATAAAATATTAAGTTTGTGCAGATATTGTAACGCCTCTTGGTATGGCGTGGTCGGTATGGAAAAGTATATATATTATTAAGCAGCATCACTACCCGAGTCCATTTAGCTATGTTTGTCTGTCCGTCTGTCTTGCTGTCTGACCGGATACACGGAAACTTGAGAAATACTGGGCAGAATGCGATCATGTTTGGTCACAATATGTTTTAGTAAAAGTAGGGAATGAATTTGAAAATGAACCAAATCGGTCAACGAACACGCATACTGATTTTGGGATATAGTTTTTACGATTTTTGAAAAATGGTATATATCATAACAACTAGAGCCAATTTGATGAATCTGACGCCATTTTCGAAATTAGAGTTACAAATACAGTTACAAACTTTTGAAAAATTTTTTTTTTTCAATACAAAAAATATTGAAAAAATTAAGAACATTATTTTTTAAAATATGATGCCATCAAAATACCATCTTGAAATATTGCATGAACATTTACAATAAATTGACGAAAATTTAGGATTTTTTTTAGAATTTTAAAAAGGGTCCTTTTTAAGGACCACAATTTTAAAGTGCAAAGATAATGACCACGGGCCACATGTTAACGTTTAAAAGTTACAACTTAATTTTTCTAAAAGTTTGTTCTATTAGCTTTAAAACGAGTAATTAACGGAGTTTCTAGTTCAAGAGATATTTAAATATGAACAACCATACAAAAGTGATTTTTGGCCCTTTTTTCAAACTTTGGAAAAAGCAGTAAGGTTAGATCACATGGCAAATTTTAAAATAGGTGTTATTAAGATAGTTAGTTGGTCTAAGCCGACTATAAATACCCTACACATATGTGTGGTTATCATTAAAAGATATAGGTCACCAGGATATACGAATCCCGAAACTACAAACTTTTAATCGCTAAAGTATTTCCATTCATTTGATACCCATATTTACAAATGGGTAGGTGTACCGAATTTCGATTTTTTTTGTTAAACCACAAGTCGTTTCGCCGGAAACCGATCATGCCAATTTCTTGTTCTTGTTCAGACAGCTTAGTTATAAGCAAGGATTGAAACCGTAACCGAAACCGAAACCGATATCCGTTTAAAACCGTTTCATTTTTAAAACCGAAACCGTAACCGAAACCGTTATACGAAAATCAGAAATTAACCGATATCCAAAACCGATATAAACGGTTTCGGTTTTATACCGGTTTAAAACGGTTTTTAAAAAAGTACCTATAAATAGAAACAGAAAAACATATTTCATTTTATAATAGAAGATCTTAAGTAAAGTGTCATTTAATAAAATTTTGAGTTCCCAAAATTTTTTAAGGCTAAAGAATATAAGCATCTTAAAAATAAGATCTGTGAAGCACTTTTGTAGCGGTAAATAGCTTCAAAAGTGCTTCAAAAGTCGCTTCAATAAGATAAAATAGACAAAACAATGTTTTTTTCGCTTTTCTTCGCTACGCTAGTTCGTACATCGATTGTGCATATGCACTTATGCACATTATTATTATTGTTTTGTAAAATCATGAAGTTTACTTAAGTCAAGTTCTATGTGCATTATTTCATTCAACTTATAAAACAAAAAAAAAAAATAATATATGAACATTTTCACAGTGTACCTCATTAAGCTTATATATTGCTTTTTGTGTTTTTCTTTTTTTCACAAATCCGTTGATTCGTTTGAAAGTGCAAAAACAACAGAAATGAAAATAAAGCAGCATGACAATAAAGCAGCATCCACGATTTTGGTAGAATTTTTGGCGGGAAATTTTTTGTACCATAAAAAAAACTCGTTGTTGTTGCCAACTAGATAGCTGTACTAGATACATACATGAAGTGTGGTGTCATGCGACTGTCTGCTGTCATGCGTCTGTCCGTTGTTATGCGTCTGTCTGTTGTCATGCGTCTGTTTGTTGCCTTGCGATGATACCGGATAGCAACAAAGAGTTGTTGTTGTGAAAGTGTGTATATACGAATCGTAATTCGTTATTGTTGTATTCTCTTCTTTCTGTTTGTGTTCGATTTGTAGCGTTTGCGTTTGAGTTTGTGTTCGCAAAAAAAATGTTACCCTGCAAGATATTATTTGTGTTCTCTTTACATACTGTGCGTGCAGCATTCGGATTTTTTTTAATCTCTGACGAAAATAGAAATATGCCTATACGAAATATTCCTTATATTTATTATGAATGTATAATATACATTGAACATATTATGTTCATTTTATTATGGCCTTGAGATTTTGAATTATCTTGCCAACATCATTTGATTTATACAATTATATTTTATTAATTAATTCTTGTTAAAATATAATTCAAATTTTTTTTTGTTAGAAAAATAATTTATTTTTTGTTGAAGAAATTGAAAATATGGAAAATGAGTAACTTAAATACAATTAGTGTTCAAAATCTATTCGTTTTTTTTAATTAATATGCAGTTTAAGATATTTGTCTTCGATCTTTTATTTAAAATTTAAAAAGTAAAATTTTGAAAGATTCTTGCAAGCAAGGGCAAAAAAGGTATTGCAAGAACAAGATCATATGTACCTATGCAAGAGCAAGACTCAGCGTTTAAGAACAAGATTACCATTTCATGACTTGCTCTTGCATATGATCAACACTATTTTACATATATTGCAGTTCACTGAATTGTTGAAATTTAATTTCTTTGGCTTCTATGGATGGAAATTGTACAAAATTATTCTTCTTTGCAATTCTGATCATATCTCAGGTTATGTCAAAAAATTGCTTTTCATTGGTTTGTGGTTACGAAATTTTGAATTAAAATTTTTTCTTGGCGTAATCAATTAAATAATTAATATAACACTATATTTTAACTAAAATAACAAAAAACATTGTTTAAATTACG
The DNA here is from genome assembly GCA_951804985.1 of Dryomyza anilis. Taxonomy (NCBI): domain Eukaryota; kingdom Metazoa; phylum Arthropoda; class Insecta; order Diptera; family Dryomyzidae; genus Dryomyza; species Dryomyza anilis. Next base: position 31,672,927 of record OX638135.1, on the reverse strand, counting down.
TTTCCCACTTTACCCCAATATCATAATTTGAACATAACTTAGCACCGTATAAACAATGTTAAATTATTTGAAAAATATGGAAAAAAGAAAATTTATACAAAAACCGAAATCAAAACCGAAACCGTAACATGGAACCGGTATACCGAAACCGTTTCGTTATAAAAACTTAAAACCGAAACCGTAACCGAAACTGAAACGCAGAAAAAACCGAAACCGAAATCGAAACCTTTATTCGTTTAGGTTTCAATCCTTGGTTATAAGTAATCTAAATCTAAAGTTTCATTGCTCTAGATCTTCTACTTTTTCTGTAATCGTGATTTCAACAGACAAACAGACAGACAGACGGACGGACATCGCTAAATCGACTCAGGAGATCATGCGGATCAAGAATATATACTTTTCCATACGGCGTACCAAACTGAATATACCCTTTCACTCTTAGTGTAGGGTATAAAGACATGCACTAGTCTCGATACCCTTTATCAGTTGCCAAAATTTCATTAAAATCTAAAAGGTAAAATCTCAAATTTGACTTTTTTTTGGTCGATTTGGTGTGAAGATAGCCCACAAGGCGAATTGGAAGATAGCCCACAATTTGAATTCGCCGCAATTTTTTTTTTTGCTTAAAAGTACCATTTATGCAATTAAATGATCATTAATGCATTTAAAATACCAAAAACTATACATTTTTAATGAATTAACTGACTTTCAGTGCACTTCAAGTGGCCATAGTATTTCAATGCAGATTGCGTTGCAATACTAAATTCTCGCATCTTAAAATAACTTAATAATATAACAAAGGCATAAGAAGATGTTTTTGGGGTCGGTACACCTCAGAATTAGGTGAAATGCCATATAAAACCGGTGTAAAATCACAAAAACACTTATTTTTCACAAGGTACTCACATTGAAATCGATTTTCCCAGACTTTAAGAAAAAACCTCATCGGGACTTTTTTTATAAGCTAATAGCATAAGGAAACATATTCTATATTCGACATATACGATTTCAGTGCACATCGTACCGAAATCGAGAACTGAATTAGAAATTATAGTTTTATGAAAAAAAATATAGAGTGGCACATTTGAATGAATATTTCAAGAGTTATGAATATTTTCTCATCGTGTATTTTATTTTACAAATACCCAATACCAATACAAAACTTTTCTGAAACCAACATATATCAGATTTGGGGGAGATATAGAAATCGGGCGTTGAACATAACATGCGGTTATTACACTTATTTTTTTTTTAAACCACATATTTGAAGATGAAAAAAGTTTATTTTTTCATATTTTTTTTATACTTTAAATGCTGTTTGCACTGTGTATTTAATTTTAACGATCGAACATGTTATTCTACAACTTTTGTAGAGTCGGTGGACTACCAGTATAGGGGCCATAACTTCAAAATCTGGCCATAAACATGAGAAAAGTATATATTACATGAAGTTTTTAGACAAATTTACAGATTTTGAGCCAGTAAGAAACTTTCTCACCGTGTATTTTTTCTTAAATATCTAATAACATTTGTAAACAGTTTTAAATTTCTTTTGCCTCAGATTTAAGAAAAAAACAAGGAAAAAATATTTTTAATAACTGCAAAATATGTGAATTTGTCATATGGTACTCATATTGAAATCAATTTTCCGAAACTTAAAGAAAAAACCTCATCGGGATTTTTTTTTATAGAAAGCTAATAGTAAGAAAACATAATCTATATACGACATATACGATTTCAGGGGACATCGTACCGAAATCAAGCACTGAATTTGAAATATTAAATTTATGATACAAAATATAGGATGTTACATTTGAGTGAATATTTTAAGAGTTATGAATATTTTCTCACCGTGTATTTTATTTTACAAATACCCAATACCAATACAAAACTTTACAGAAACCAACATATATCCGATTTAGGGGAAATCATATAGTAATCGGGCGTTGAACATAACATGTGGTTATTACACTTATTAATTTTTTTTTAAACCATATATTTGAAGATGAAAAAAGTAAAGAAACGTAAACGGATTTTCAATATTTTTGATTCCAATGAAAGATTGCTTAATTATCTTACTTTAATTTTTAAAAAGTACCAGCCCACACTTTATTTTGAGTCCTTAATTGTTAATATTGATGTTAAAAATAGGTGCAGAAATTTCAATTCATATAATTTAATTTTCAAAGCATTTCCAAGTTATTATTAAGTGCAATGGCTTATTGGGATTAAAATAAAAATAACTCCGATTTGTTGGAAAACAATTATATAATGACTATAATTCTTTTTTGTAAATTTTAAAAGGATTTTAACCTTTTTCTGTAATGGCCTAACTCATGGAACAACTTTTTTTAAGTGAAATAATTAATTGTACAACGAAAAAATTACTGTAGTAAATAATATACATTTTATGTCTTTGTTTTATTTTTACTACACCATGTATTGGAAATTCGTTCTCTACATATTGCACAAACTCTATTGATGTTTTGTTTTTTGATTTTATTTTAATTCGTGTGGGCAGACGACGAACGAAAAGGTCGTACCACGTGCATATATAAACCATGGTTTAAACGAATTCGTTGGTTTCATATTGCAGATACTGGTTTTTATACCCTACACCTTGAGCTGTAAAGGTTGGATTAAGATTTCTTTTGATTACGATTACTAAAGAATCATAATCAAAAATTTTTATTATGATTCTTAGTAGTCGTAATCCAAAATTTTCATTACGAGTAGAAATAATCAAAAAGTAATATGATTCTTAGTACATTTTTTAATTATTTTCACAACTACTTTGAAATAATCAAAAACTAGTAATTCGACTACTTTTTTTTTTGGTTATTTGACAATAATCAAAAAAAGTAATCCGACTACTTTTTTTTGATTATTTGAAAATAATCAAAAAAAAAAGTAATCAGACTACTTTTTTTTTGATTATTTCTATTTTGTTAGATTATTTTTTGATTATTTGATAACATGAACATTCTTGGTAGTGACATTATTAATTATCTAAAAGCTAGAATATGTATCTTTTTGCAAAAATTAATAAGTTCTAAAACGCCATCATATCTCTTTAACAAGCTACGCTTCAGTATTTAAAAAAGAAAGCTAAACATAATTATACCTTAATTTAACTACACGCTGCAAAAAAGGGCTTTCACAAACATAATTTTGCGGGCATTACATATATCTTTTGAGCTTGTTTTCGTTCAAACATATTTATGTTCAGAATGAATAATTTTCGGCGTTCTTGCACATATATATGTTTGAATGTGAAAAACATTTTATTTACATGTTTATATTTAATTTTTATGTAAAAATGTAAATTTAGTGCTTATAATTTCTTTACACAATATTCATTTTGCCCATTTTTTTTCAATTCCGTTTTTTTTATTTCTATTATATAATTATAAACTTAAATTTTTTATTACACATCTTTTATTTATACTTAATAATTTTATTTCCATCTATTGTTTCTATTTTGAGTTCAGTGAAATACGAATTAATTGGATATTTCCCAAACAGCCACTATCTGGTATTAACATATTCGCAAGTTATTATTAAGTGCAATGGCTTATTGGGATTAAAATAAAAATAACTCCGATTTGGTGGAAAACAATTATATAATGACTAAAATTCTTTTTTGTTCATTTTAAAAGGATTTTAACCTTTTTCTGTAATGGCCCAACCCATGGAACAACTTTTTTTTAAGTGAAATAAGTAATTGTACAACGATGCTATGGGGGCGATTATCACAAGGCAACGTGTCTGAGCGCTTCAACATGGCAAAGCCAGAGCAATCCTTGTCGGTGTCGTCTCAAGTCAACTCACTGGTCACCATTTGACAAATTGTCAAATGGCGACGCTTCCACTTCGGTGGAAGTCCTCCGCGCGGAAGCCCCTGGAAACGACACTCTACACCACCCGTTGTAGAAGTCGGCTAAAGTGAGTGGCGAACGTCTCCCTAAGAGAGAGGGTTCGTGCGTTGGGTTTGGGTCCCACCACTGAAAATACCTATGCGCCCAATGAAAACACAAAAGACGACTCGGATAACCACCGATTACCACGATGACGACCCACGCAAACGTTTTAAGGACCATGATGTACGGATATGCACCTGGAATGTCTGGACCCTTTATAGGTTAGGTGCCTCTATCCAGCTGGAAGATGTCCTCGAAAAATATAAGGCTGACATCACCGCTATCCAGGAAATGCGATGGACGAGACAGGGCTGCTCGAAACAAGCGTCCTGTGATATCTACCACAGCTGCCATGCGGAGAGACATGAATTTGGATGTGGATTTGTGCCACCTTGTCTCTAGGTTCACGCCCGTGGACGAAAGACTGGCAACAATTCGCATCAACATATTTCAACATTAGCCTAATTTGTGCACACGCTCCGACGAACGAGAAAGATTATGAGACAAAAGAGCGCTTCTACGAGCGCCTAGACAACGCATACGAGCGCTGCCCCCGCCACGATATCAAAATCGTGCTAGGCGATTTTAACGCCAAGGTGGGCAGAGAAGCCATCTATTGTCCAACAATCGGAAAATTTAGCCTCCATGCCAACACTTCCGATAACGGAACGAGGCTAATCTACTTCGCCGCAGCACGAAACATGGTAGTTAGTAGCACTAGATTCGAACATTTCGATATCCACAAGGCCACATGGTTGTCGCCCGATCAAAAACGCGATACCAAATTGGTCACGTTGTGATTGACGGAAGGCACGCTTCGAGCGTGATGGACGTACGCACTATCCGAGGTGCCAATATGGACTCGGATCATTACATTGTAGCAGCCAAGGTCCGCACGCGCTTAAGCGCTGCGAAGAACGTACGGAACCAAACGCAGAGAAAGCTAGACGTCGGAAAGCTGCAATCACAACAGACAACGCAAGCCTTTTCCACTGGACTCTCACACCTGCTTAGACAAAGCACTCCTCCTCTCGATGATATAAGCGCGCAGTAGAACCATATCTCCTGCTCTATGCGTACGGCTGCCGAGGAGGTGCTTGGATTCTAACGCCCCCTGAGGAATCAGTGGTATGACCAAGAGTGTCGCGCGGCCACTGCAGAGAAAGACGCTGCGTACAAATCCACCCTGCAGTCAGTAGCTACGCGAGCTGCGAAGGAGCGATACAAAGAGAAGAGAAGGGATGAGAGACGTCAGGCTAAAAAGCGAGGCAGAGAGACGTGAGTGTGAGGAGATTGAGATGCATGGGGACAGGAATGAGGCTCGAAAATTCTTCGAGAAAATAAGACGCCTAGTCGGAGGTTCAAAATCCGGAGCCTCTTCTTGTAAAGATGAAAACGGGAATCTAGTCACAGATATCCAGAGCACACTGAAGATATGGAGGGATCACTTCTCTAAACTGCTGGCCGGTGATGATGACCGCAATTCCACCGATAGAAAAGTAAACCCGGCATCCCCAGTACTTGATGACGATGTTGAGATTCTGCCACCCGACCATGACGAGGTCCGAACAGCCATCGCTCGGCTGAAAAACAACAAAGCCGCAGGTGCTGAAGCATGCACGAGCTCGTAAGCAGAATATGGTCGGATGAAAGCATGCCAAGTGACTGGAACCTCAGTGTACTCTGCCCAATCCTTAAAAAAGGGGATCCCACTATCTGCGCCAACTACCGTGGGATCAGCCTACTCAATTTCGCATACAAGGTTCTATCGAGCGTATTATGTGAAAGACTGAAGCCCATCGTCATCAGACTGATTGCACCTTATCAGTGCGGCTTCAGCCCTGGAAAATCTACCATAGACCAGATTTTCACAATGCGCCTAATCCAGAAAAAGACCCTAGAAAAACAGATCGACACCTACCACCTATTAGTCGACTATAAAGCCGCCTTCGACACTCCGATAAGGGAACCATTATACGCCGCAATGTCTGAGTTCGGTATACCTGCGAAACTTATAAGGCTTTGCAGGATGACCCTGAGCAACACACGTTGCTCAGTGAGAATAGGAAAAGCGTCAAAGCGGCACTATCCTCAACAAAAGTGTCATGCTGCTCGCATATGCCGATGATATTTATATCATTGGCATGAGCACACGAGCAGTCAGCGCAGCATTCTCCAGATTGGAGAAAGAGTCGCGTCGAATGGGTCTAGTGGTGAACGAGGACAAGACGAAGTCCGTGCGTCTTAGACAAAAAACTGATTTTGACACCCACAAGTTCGACATTGTGAAGGACTTCGTCTATTTGGGATCCAGCATCAACAGCAACTACGACGTTAGCCTGGAGACTAAACGGAGAATAACTCTTGCCAACAGGTGCTACTTTGGGCTCAGTAGGCAATTGAAAAGTGACTCTACAAGTCACTCATCATGCCCGTCCTACTTTATGGTGCAGAAACATGGACGTTGGCCTCCACCGATGAGAGAGTACTGGGAGCGTTCGAGAGAAAGATTCTCCGTAAAATCTTTGGCCCTATCTGCTTTGCTAACGAGTATCGAATCAGGATGAACCATGAGCTGTACGAGTTATTCGACGACATTGACATAGTCAAGCGCATCAAGATCCAGCGGCTTCGCTGGCTAGGCCATGTCGAACGAATGGATGAAAACACTCCAGCTAAGAAGGTGCTTGAATCGAGGCTCGAAGGTGGACAGCGTAGAAGAGGTCATCCAAATCTGCGTTGGAAAGACCAAGTTGAGGACAACCTGACAACGCTTGGTATTTCTAACTGGCGTCAGCGCGCGCAAAGCAGATCCGACTGGCGAGGCTTTATCTCAGCGGCCAAAACCGACCCACGGTTGTAAGGGCCATTTAAGTAAGTAAGTTCAACGAAAAAATTACTGTAGTAAATAATATACAACTTATGTCTTTGTTTTATTTTTACTACACCATGTATTGAAAATTCGTTCTCTACATATTGCACAAACTGTATAGATGTTTTGTTTTTTTATTTTATTTTAATTCGTGTGGGCAGACGACGAACGAAAAGGTCGTACCACGTGCATATATAAACCATGGTATAAACGAATTCGTTGGTTTCATATTGCAGATACTGGTTTTTATACCCTACACCTTGAGCTGTAAAGGTTGGATTAAGATTACTTTTGATTACGATTACTAAAGAATCGTAATCAAACATTTTTATTACGATTCTTAGTAGTCGTAATCAAAAATTTTGATTACGACTAGAAATAATCAAAAAGTAATTTGATTCTTAGTACATTTTTTGATTATTTTCACGACTACTTTGAAATAATCAAAAACTAGTAATTCGACTACTTTTTTTTTGATTATTTGAAAATAATCAAAAAAAGTAATCCGACCACTTTTTTTTGATTATTGGAAAATAATCTAAAAAAAAAGTAGTCAGACTACTTTTTTTTGATTATTTCTATTTTGTTAGATTATTTTTTGATTATTTTATAACAAAACATTCTTGGTAGTGACATTATTAATTATCTAAAAGCTAGAATAAGATGCAGATTCTAGCTTTTATATAATTAATAATGTCACTGCAAAAATTAATCAGTTCTAAAACGCCATCATATCTCTTTAACAAGCTACGCTTCAGTATTTCAAAAAGAAAGCTAAACATTATTATACCTTAATTTAACTACACGCTGCAAAAAAGGGTTTTCCCAAACATAATTTTGCGGGCCTTACATATATCTTTGGAGCTTTATGCAAACACAAGTATTATTTCATTGCCAATCATTATTATAATGAAAGCCAAACATGTGCTTGTTTTCGTTCAACCATATTTATGTTCAGAATGAATAATTTTCGGCGTTCTTGCACATATATATGTTTGAATGTGAAAAACATTTTATTTACATGTAAACATATTTATGTTTACATTTAATTTTTATGTAAAAATGTAAATTTAGTGCTAATAACTTCATTACACAATATTAATTTTTCCCTTTTTTTTTTCAATTTACTTTTTTTTTATTTCTATTATATAATTATAAACTTAATTTTTTTTTATTACACATCTTTTATTTATACTTAATAATTTTATTTCCATCTATTGTTTCTATTTTGAGTTGAGTGAATTACGAATTAATTGGATATTTCACAAACAGCCACTATCTGGTATTAACACTAATTGGCGGTACTTAAACAAATTCTTCCACCAAAAAGAACTTTTGAACTATATGAAAAGTATTAATGTGACTGTTACTGAGTGCTAAAAGTAGACAGCTATAATGCTATTATTTCGTTGTCACCCAGTAACAATCATGAATAACCAAATACATATAATTCACAGAACCTTTTATTGACGTCGGGTGTGTTAAATAGCGGAAATATCAAACATACATATATTAATATCTGATAAAAATATATATTTCTACAGAAACAATAATTTAGTATATTCATGTAAATTCGCGATTAAAGCGATTTATGTTTAAATATCGTATAATAATATTTCAATCTGAACAAAATAATTATACAATTCAATTATAATGTAATTATATTTTACTCCTAATAATTATGTGGTTATTTCGAATTACGTTATAATTACATTCAAACATATTCAAACAAATCGTTTTTATCCGTGTATATCCAATCGAAAAAGACTATTCTTCATTAACGCTGTAAGACTCTGGAACTCATTACCCTCAAATATTAAATTTGTTATTATTTTTTAAATATTTACATTATAATTTAATTTTAATTTAATTTTTAACTTGTTTATAATGAATTTTCTGTTTATCATAATTTATTTTTTAATGCTTTTCTTTATTTCATAAGGATCCGTAATATTGATTATATACATCTACTGTTGTATTGTAAAAGAATTATTCTTATTGTACTAATTGTAACAAACAAACAAACAAATAAAATATTAAGTTTGTGCAGATATTGTAACGCCTCTTGGTATGGCCATCGGTATGGAAAAGTACATATATTCTTAATCAGCATCACTACCCGAGTCCATTTAGCTATGTCTGTCTGTCCGTCTGTCTTGCTGTCTGGCCGGATACACGGAAACTTGAGAAATACTGGGCAGAATGCGATCATATTTGGTCACAATATGTTTTAGCAAAAGTAGGGAATGAGTTTGAAAATGAACCAAATCGGTCAACGAACACGCATACTAATTTTGGGATATAGTTTTTACGATTTTTGAAAAATGGTACATATCATAAAAACTAGAGACAATTTGATGAATGTGACGCCATTTTAGAAATTAGAGTTACAAATACGTTGAAAAATTATTGCAAATTTAACTTTTGAAAAAAAATATTTTTTTTTCAATACAAAAAATATTCAAAAAAATTAAGAACATTATTTTTTAAAATATGATGCCATCAAAAAACCATCTTGAAATTTTGCATGAACATTTACAATAAATTGACGAAAAATTTTTTCAGAATTTTAAAAAGGGTCCTTTTTAAGGACCACAATTTTGAAGTGCAAAGATAATGACCACGGGCCACATGTTAACGTTTAAAAGTTACAACTTAATTTTTCTAAAAGTTTGTTCTATTAGCTTTAAAACGAATAATTAACGGAGTTTATAGTTCAAGAGATATTTAAATATGAACAACCATACAAAAGTGATTTTTAGCCCTTTTTTCCAACTTTGAAAAACCAGTAGGGAAGGTTAGATCACATAGCAAATTTTAAAATAGGTGTTATTAAGATAGTTAGGATTAACAAAACTATAGTCGGTCTAAGACGACTATAAATACCCTACACATATGTGTGGTTACCATTAAAAGATATAGGTCACCAGGATATACGAATCCCGAAACTACAAACTTTCAATCGCTGAAGTATTTCCATTCATTTGATACCCATATTTACAAATGGGTAGGTGTACCTAATTTCGATTTTTTTTTGTTAAACCACAAGTCGTTTCGCCGGAAAACATTATTTTCATGTATTTGAGCATGATGTCAATATATATTTGACCAAAAAAGTTTACCTAAGCACGTATACAGTAAAATTGATCTGTAGATATACATTTTATATGAGGTATTTGAACATAAGTCGTCGGTTCTCAGGTCACAATAGACCGATCATGCCAATTTCTTGTTCAGACAGCTTAGATATATAAGTAATCTAAATCTAAAGTTTCATTGCTTTAGCTCATCTACTTTTTCTGTAATCGTGATTTCAACGGACAGACAGACATCGCTAAATCGTTCAGGAGATCATGCTGATCAAGAATATATATACTTTTCCATACCGGAGATGCTTCCTTCTGGGTGTTACAAACGGCGTACTAAACTGAATATACCCTTTCACTCTTAGTGTAGGGTATAAAAATGGTTAGTGCATGTCTCGATACCCTTTATCAGTTGCCAAAATTTCATTAAAATCTAAAAGGTAAAATCTCAAATTTGATTTTTTTTGGTCGATTTGGTGTGAAGATAGCCCACAAGGCGAATTGGAAGATAGCCCACAATTTGAATTCGCCGCAATTTTTTTTTGCTTAAAAGTACAAAATATAATTGTTTTATAGATAAATTGCATTATTTATTCAATTAAATGATCATTAATGCATTTTAAATACCAAAAACTATACATTTTTAATGAATTAACTGACTTTCAGTGCACTTCAAGTGGCCATAGTATTTCAATGCAGATTGCGTTGCGTACTAAATTTTCGCATCCTAAAATAACTTAATAATATAACAAAGGCATAAGAAGATATTTTTGGGGTCGGTACACCTCAGAATTAGGTGAAATGCTATATAAAACCGGTGTAAAATAACATAAACATATATTTTTCACAAGGTACTCACATTGAAATCGATTTTCCCAGACTTTAAGAAAAAACCTCATCGGGAATTTTTTTTATAGAAAGCTAATAGCATAAGGAAACATATTCTATATTCGACATATACGATTTCAGTGCACATCGTACCGAAATCGAGAACTAAATTTGAAATATTAGTTTTATGATAAAAAATATAGGGTGTTACATTTGAATGAATATTTCAAGAGTTATGAATATTTTCTCATCGTGTATTTTATTTTACAAATACCCAATACCAATACAAAACTTTTCTGAAACCAACATATATCAAATTTAGGGGAGATCATATAAAAATCGGGAGTTGAACATAACATGCGGTTATTTTGGAACATAAAACTGACGCAAAATGACATAGTGAAAAGCAAGGAAAATGATTGCGTCACAATCTCTCCACGATGACAGAGAGATCTAACTCGATGGCGGCGGCTTTGCTCGCATACTCACTTGACCATTAACGCGTTTGTGCAATGTAGTTGCATGTGCCTGTGACAGCAGAATCTGCAACTATCTGTAAAACTATCCCACAACATTGCTAGAACGTGAGAACCGTTAGCAGCCATCCTCCCGAAAACGATTTGGTGGGCCGCAGCTTCTTGTTCGAATCGAAACCGTGACCCTTTAATATCACAGAGGCGCGCGTCACCACCTTGTCGGCCTCAATGTTTAGCAGCTGTGCGTATACATCGGTCAGCTCAGCACTGAGTGCGTGCGCTCAAAGTCACACTAGAGCACACTGTACTGGGTTGACATAAGTGCTCGAAAATAGTTTCATTTCAGAATACACCTTGCTGAGAGCAACGCCACCGCATCTGGTTAATCTACGAAAATGTTTGAAGTCGTTGTAGAATTTTACCGTCGAAGGCATTATAAAGGCGATGCCGATGTATAACAAGAATACTGCATTAATTCTAAAATAAATGAAAAAATACATTTGATTCCTCTGATTTCAATAAAAGTTACTCCGCGAATTCTAATGGAGTACTTTTTCCAAGTATTCCACATCTCTTTTCATATTTGTAAGATGTTATACGTAATCGTAAATTTGGAAGATTGTTGCAGCAATATTTGTCGAATGTTACGATGTGATATTTCTGGTGTACATCTTAGTTTTTTTAGTGTAGGAAAAACACATAATCTCTGCCCAATCTCTCTGCCAAGGTTCACCAGAGCCGGTGTGTTAAACTATTATTATTATTAAGAATAATTAAATTTCTTTGGGAAAAAATGAATTGTGAAGAAACGAATTTTTTTCGCGAACATCACCAACAGCTGTTTCGAGCAGCGTCAGGGTTTACTGCAGTTAAAAATTACTTCAAATACTACAAACAACGTACTATTTAAAATTTAAATGTACTTTGCGGAAAACGATTTTCGTTTTGCAAATTTGGAAAAGTATACATCCCGTTTAGAAAAGGTATGTCCCGTCAGATCAAAATTCATGATCAAATTTCATGAAAAATATGAAAAGAAAAATATCGTGTAGATTTTGAGAAAATGAATGTAAACAATCTTAATCGTATTTATAAAACCAAATCAAGGGTGTATGGAGCATACTGGACTAATCGACAAAACATAGATTTCAGAAAGTTTTTCTTAGTTTCAAATATTGAACTATAAGTTGATCAAACCATGGTTGAAGTATATATGGGTTAAGTCATCCTTCAAAATTCAAGAGCCATTTACTTTTTTTTGAAAACTGTGTGAAATACTCAACATTTGTTTACGGAAAATGTAAAGACGGAATGTTTAATCAAAATCTAAATTTTAAAATCAACAAATCTCAATATTTAAAAAGTTTAAAGTTCTCTATGACTCCAACATCAACCACATGTATTAAAAAAGTGAAATAGTTAATTTGTGCAGTGAAATTTCAAGAATATAGTGGAAATTAATTGCAAAAATCATAACCTTAAAATAAATTTTAAAATGACAATTAATTGTTTTATTTTCAATACATTTCTTTTCGACATTCTCAGCATTCTGTATGCCAACTATCTGTCTAGATGAACTAACCAGTATATACTTCATCCATGAATCAAACGATGTATTCGTTATAAAGATTATTTATTGAAAATATTTGTTAAGTATAATATTTGAAACAAAACCAATATAGCATACAAATCTTTATAAACATAAAGACATTCCACGTCCATTCGCCGAACTCTAAAAACACGATTTTTGCTGTTTTGCACCACAGCGTAAAAAAATTTGACAAAATTTACATAAATTGTTGACATCTTACAAAGATCATTCCACTTTGATTTGGAGTGGTAAGAATTTTTATATTTATAAAAAAAATTTCGCAACTGTTGTGAGATCTGAAAGCAGCTTTGATACCTTAACACAAAATAAAAACGTACTATAAATAGTATTGATATACGTAATAATGCAACACTGCACGAACAAGTAGAAGTGAGTGACAGATGTAACATATGATTTATGACGTCGACAAATAAAAAAATATATATATTTATTATTGTAAGTATGTCTTTTTAGTTTAATTTATTTAACAGAACTTTAAATATATATTTTTAGCTTAATGGTGAAAAAGTGCAACGAAGAAGCAACCCACAATAGCTGGTGCAGAAAACACATCAGGACAACCGCAGCAACGGAAATAAAAGGACAATTTGAACCCTACAAAAAGACGAATTCGAAATTCAAGTGCCGCTTCTCAACTACAAGGGCCAACAACAGGGGTCTTCTTCGAAAAGTACAATGTACAGTACAATGCAACGGAAGCCGTCGCCGTCACCTGATGAGAACGCCAACATTTGCTTGAAGCGCACATGGTTGAAGACGATGAAGATTCCAATGAATTATTCGATCTATTGAATGATGCTGCGCAGCTAATACAAGTGGATATTTCTACTGCTGCTGCTCTTGTTACTGAAGCAATTGTTGCAGCATCGCGACGTCGCACGCGATGTTGATGTCTCAATGTAGAAATGCCTGTATGATTTCATCTCCCTCATATAGTTAAATTTATATTAGTTATTTTTGTAAAAAAAATTTCAAATATTGGAAAATAAAATTATTATTTTATTACTTTAATGAATGAAAAGGAAGTTACATTTGGTGAAGGTAAATTGTAAATTGACGAAGGTGTATTGTTTATTTTTGTGAGTTTTTTTATGCATATGCTGCTGATCTTTATTGTTACTCTCCACATATTTAAATGCCATTCATAAAAAGGGATACATTTTAAAATTATAATTTACATAAAATTATCATTTTCTATAATTTTATAAAATTTGTTTTACATTTGGAAAAGGTTAAATGTAAAGATTTCATAAAAATACGTTAATAATATTGTTATTATATTTTGACAGTTTCACGTTTAATTAAAAAATGTTAAAGGTTTTTCTAATAAAATCCCGATCATTGTCTTATATAAATTTCCTTATGAGAAACGACTAATGTTGCTTTGATCAGGACCATTTACTGTATCGATATTGTAAACCCTGGTATGGTGAGTATGATAAAGGCATGACAAGGTACTGACCATGTTTGCTGTAATAGGGCTTACCCGATAAAAACCCGAGCATTTCCTGATGACGCATCGGACAAATTTTCACTAGGGTAGGTAGGTGTATAAGTTTTCGATTTATCTGGGGTACCACAAGTCCGAACGCGCCCCAATTTAGTCTGGGACCCAAACAGAGGGGAAAGTTTGAAGAAAAAATATTTCACTTCATCCGGTTATCTAAAGTTCAGCCAATGTGTTTGTTTGGAGATTTTTTGGTAGGAGTAACGTTTTTTTTCCATATATATATCAAAAATAATAATAAATTTTGGTTTTAATAAATAAGTATCTAAAATAAAAATTATATTTGAATTTTGAAAGTATTTATCAAAAATAATTATGTTTGACTTTAATAATATTAATCAAACTTTTATTTATATTTCTCAAATATAATTATTAACAAATATTTTAAAATTTAACAGTCCTATAATAAAAATAAGACCATAAATTAAAAATGTTCATCGAATGTTATCTAATGGTACCCTTTGTTTTACAGTGCCATCATTTCTTACAATGACTTTTTACACATAAATTTGAAAAAAATAATTATTTTTGGTCTCTGATTTTAGGAAGGTGTACATATCTCAGTACCCTTTGGAAACAAATTTCAATTTGTGTATTATATTAAAGGTGATAAATACCGACATCTCGTTGGAAAACTACTTCAGATATACACAATGTATTTTTAATGATCACTTTTCAAGTTAGCCAAATCGAAAACCAAAAATATTTGAATTTGAATTTTTTTTAAAGTATAACATTTGTAGCAATTGTACCATTTGTACCAAACTTAAGTTTGATATTTAACCTAGTTTTTGTACAATTTATTCAAGAATAAAAAGGTAATAGTTACTTCACTAATTATTAAATTAATTTACAAAAGTTTTTTTAATTTCAAAAATACTAAAAACGTAAACTGCGACATTGCACTTTTTTTTTTTTTTGTAAAAATATGTTCCTTTGGGATTAGGCCAGAACCCAACTGCGTCATTGAACATCTTTTTTTTCAAATTTGTTCTTTTTCGATTCGGAGAAACAAATTTTTGCAAAAAAACAATGTCCAATGCGGCAAGTGGGTTCTGGCCAAATCTCAAAGTAACAAATATCTGGGTTCTGGCAAATTCCAATGGAACAAATTTTTCCAAAAAAAAAAAATATCCAACGACGCAAGTGCGTTCTGGCCACATCTTCATCAATGGAACTAATTTTCAAAAAAAAAATTCCAATGATGCAATTATGTTCTGGCCAAATCCCAATGGCCTGCTTTTGTGCACTAACAGTCTACTGGGATAACTTTCTTGAAGAAATACATATGCTTTTATTCTTGGCGAAATGAAAGATGAGCTTTTTTTCGTAGCTAAATGTAAAAGTGTTTCTTTTCGTAGCGAAAATAGAGTAATATTTCGTTTTGTGGCTATAAAACGTAAATGCTTCTTTTCTTGGGTATAAAAATGTGCTTGTTTACGTGTCCTTCTTTTCGTAGTTACGAAAAATGTGCGAATAAGTTACAAAAAATGTGTAAACAAATTGAAACGTGTGGGTTTTCGTAAGAGGCGTCGATATATAGGTGGGTTTTCAATACAAATTCAATCGAAATCAATACGAACGAAATCAAATCGATATTTTATTATGATTCAAAGTGAATTTACAAACAAGCTCGATAGTGTATTTTTATTCAATTCAAAACTTTTTTTTTATTATTTTTGGGTATTTTTAAAATCGTACATGTAGAAGAAAAACCAGTTGGGAAGGTTAGATCACATGGGAAATTTTAAAGTAGGTGTAATTATGATAGTTAGGATTATCAAAATTATAGTCGGTCTAAGCCGACTATAAATACCCTACACATATGTGTGGTTACAATTCAAAGTGATATATAGGTCACCAGGGTATACGAATCCTGAAAATAACTACAAACATTCAATCGTTGAAGAATTTCCATTCATTTGATACCCATATTTACAAATGGGAAGGTGTACCGAATTTCGTTTTTTTTTTTTGTGAACCACAAGTCTTTTCGCCGGAAAACATTATTATCATGTATTTGAGCATGATGAAAATATATTTTTGACCAAAAAAGTTTACCTAAGCACGTATACATAAAAATTGATCTTTATATGTACATTTTATATGAGGTATTTGAACATAAGTGGTCGGATCATAGGTCACAATGGACCGATCATACAGCGTAGGTATATTAGTAATCTAAGTTATAAGTTTCATTTATCTAGCTCTTCAATTTTAAAAGTAGTAGGGATTTCAACAGACAGACAGACAGACGGACAGACGGACATACAGACAGACAGACAGACAGACAGACAGACAGACGGACATCGCTAAATCGACTCAGGAGGTCATGCTGATCAAGAATATATATACTTTTCCATACCGGAGATGCTTCCTTCTGGGTGTTACAAACGGCGTACCAAACTGAATATACCCTTTCACTCTTAGTGTAGGGTATAAAAATATGTATCTTACAATTTCTGATCGATGAACTCAATATTTGTATCAAATGATAAGAAAAAGTGAATCTATCTATTGGTATTTCAACTTTAAAAATGTATCAATTACTTTTCGTAATAATTACCAACAAAGTTGAAATTTAAGATTTTCCTGAAAATGTATTGGGCGACTCTTAGTTCTACAAAGACGAAATATAAAAAATGTAATAATTTGTTTAAGGAATATTGATAAAAAATATGTTTATTACCAACGGGCGACAATATTTTGACTGGCACACTTGAAAAATCGATGTGTACATGGAACTATGGGCATTTGTGTGAACAACAATTTCTTGATCAATTTATTTACGGTTTTTATATGCATTTGAAATGCAAGTTCATATCATATTTTATGTTAAGCTATTTATAGTATTTAGGACACTTACCTGGCTCTGAAAGCGACGAGATGCGCATAGTAGGCCGGCGCCGGAATCGACACAGAGCGTGTGCAGCGCACATACGTGTGGCACAGCTGATATATTAGACACTGCAACTCATCGGACTCAAAGTGGTTGTCATCCCACAGCACGTGATAGTGTGACGGACGACTTGTGCCCTATAAAACGCACATCATAAGGTTATTTTTAATATCAAGCGGTAGCTTTTAACTCTAGTTTAACCCACCTAAATGCCCTGATGACTGTAGAGATAGAAATCGAATTCCGTGGGATGTGTAATGCCCACGTCGACCGTTGTGCCCGCGGGTATGTTTCCCGATTTGCCACTCTGCTCCTTCTTCTCCGCGCAGAAGAGACGCGTGTGATGGCGCTTCTGCACCACAATAAATGTGATGCCTGGCCGATATTCGGCCTCCAGTTTGATGCAGGCCTCGCGTATAGCCGTCAGCTCATGTTGCAGCACATGCGGAAATTGTACCTCGTAGACGCCATCGTGATAC
Source organism: Dryomyza anilis (assembly GCA_951804985.1). Classification (NCBI taxonomy): domain Eukaryota; kingdom Metazoa; phylum Arthropoda; class Insecta; order Diptera; family Dryomyzidae; genus Dryomyza; species Dryomyza anilis. Next base: position 31,655,248 of record OX638135.1, on the reverse strand, counting down.
AATATAATGCGATGCGGCTTGTAGCCGCCGGTTGACTTGTAGAACATGATCAGCAACTCGCCCACCATGCTGCTCAGATCCTGTATGATCTCCTGACGATGCTGCTGCACCCGCACTGTGGCCGCATAGCGCGACGGATGCGCGTCCATGGAGCCATCGACGGCCGCAATCGAGGGCTTCTTGTTGTCACCGGCTAGTGGGTGTGTAACGTCGGCGCCCAAGAATATGACCGGCTAATTGAAGACCTTCGGACGTATGGATGGCACCAGTTTAACATTGATTTTGAGACAGAGATTGGACAGCGTTTGCGGTGACGTTTTGTTGACATTCTTCGCCTGCAAGCACTGCGTAGCCATGACGAGGACGGTGTCGCCAACGCGTTTTACCTCGGCTGAAAGTAAGAAAAGTAAAAAATTCAAATCAACATATTCAACAAAAAGCAGCGAAATTACGCACCGTAGACAGGCGTCTTGCCTGCCAGATGCTGCTCGCAAAGCTCTTCCGGTTGCGATTATTGGCAAATTGGGGAAGGAGCAAAAGATGAATGATGCAGAAGTAAAACACTGCACCAATCATCTTTGGCGGCTAGTCAGCACCGGCGGTGTCAGTGCAAACGCAAAAGGCTATGAGACGAGTGATGCCATCATGAAGGTGCTTTGCTCGTCTCAAGCCAATTTCGATTGGATTGCCACAGCCGCTGCTAAAATCCCCCCCTTGGGCAAATCGCGCTTCGCTGTTTTCAGCGGAGACGAACCCAAACGCAGGCGAGTAATATGCTGGATACCTGGTCCTATCAAAATCTATAGCCATAAACCAGAGCGAGGTCCGGAGGACAAAGAGGGCTCAACCCTGGTTGTTGGCTTAGACCAGAAGTCGTTAGATGTCTTGCTATCTAAGTACGTCAACCATCTAAACTTATTCTTTGGACGGATCAAATTCCGAATCAATTCCAAATGAATAGGCATATGATGAGAAACGAGTTAATTATCCTGTCATGATATTTACTCAGATAAATATGCAACATTCTAAAGCTGCTACCGCTTTACTAGGTAAGCGGCTCTCCATGTTGCATACATTACCTCACATCACATCACAGCTATTCAAGAACCATGGGTGTATAACAAACGCATCTGTGGTCTTAGTGAACTACGTGGTGAAACCATACTATACGATGAGCAAGAAGCAAGGCCTAGAAGCTGTCTTATAGTATCGAAACACTTTGCTGTCACCAAGTTAACCCAATTCTGTGGGCAAGACCTGGTGGCAGCCAAAGTGAGCTATGAAAGCGATAGTGTATGGAAACATCTGATTGTCGCCTCAGGCTACTTCCCTTATTACTCACTACTGCCTCCTCCGCCAAAGGCAATTGTTGAGCTCATAGAGTACTGTGATCTTAAGGAGACCGGCCTTATTCTTTGCTGTGACTCTAATGCTCAACACACTGTGTGGGGCAGCAGTAAATGCAACGCGCGAGGTACCAGACTCCTTGACTTCATCATGACCTCCAATCTGAACATTCACAACACTGGTAATAAACCCACTTTTGTGACTGCTAGAAGACAGGAAGTGATTGACCTTACTTTGTCTAACTGTAGACTGAGAGAGTCAATCTTTAACTGGAAGGTTCTTAAAGAAGATTCTTTATCGGACCACAGGTATATCGAGTTTCATACTGACCGAGAGGTGTTGCCCTCTATGACGGTAAGATACCCAAGAAAAACGAACTGGGCACGCTTCAGACATGAACTTGAGAATTCCTTTAATATTCCTGTCAGAATTCGTACCAAAGAAAGTATTGAGACGTCCGTTCAAGTTATGAACGATGTCATAAATTCTAGTTTTGTACGAACATGTCCGGTACGAAAAACGTTATCTAGACCTCCCGTTCCTTGGTGGAACGCTTGTCTTGAAACCTTGCGCAAGGATTCCAGAAAGCTTCTAAATAAGGCCCTAAGGAGCAACTTAGACTCTGACTGGTTTCTTTATCGAGCTAAGCAGAAAGAGTATAAGAAACGAATTCATAAATCGAAAAGTGTTTTCTATAAAGACTTCTGCAGTAGCATCGAATCCTGCAGTGAGACTAGCAGATGGTTCTTAAAAGAGACCGAACTGCTCGACTGGACTCACTGCGGAGACCTGATGGCTCGTATACTGAGTCTAAGACAGAGGCACTCAGTGTCCTAGTTGAGACTCACTTTCCGGGAAATCAAATCCACATAGGGCCACTTTGTAATCCCAGCACTGGGGACTGCAATAACAACTCTAATGTGACAAAACATGACTGGCAGGTTGCCAGATTGGTTGTGTACGATGAAGCCATCCAATACGCAGTGGCCTCTTTTGATGGCTTCAAGTCACCTGGACCGGATGGCATCTACCCAGTCATGCTACAGGAAGGTATAACCCAATTGCTACCATGCCTAAAGAAGATCTTTAGAGCAAGTCTCGCATGGGCATACATTCCGACATCCTGGCGTTTAGTTAAAGTAGTCTTCATTCCTAAAGTTGGAAGAGAGGACTATTCCATAGCCAAGAGCTTCAGACCCATTAGTATGACGTCCTTCATACTAAAGTGTCTAGAAAGACTAGTTGAGCTGCACATCAGAAAAACATCGCTGTCAAGGTACCCACTATCATCAAGACAACATGCCTACCAACGTGGAAAATCCTGTGAAACAGCATTGCAACATCTGGTTGGCCGGATCGAGCATGCTTTTCAGAGGAATAAAAAAAAAAAAAAAATCAGCATCACCACCCGAGTCCGTTTAGCCATGTCCGTCTGTCTTGCTGTCCGTATACACGATAACTTGAGAAATACTGCTTAGAATGCGATGATATTTCGTTTCAATACTTTTTAGCCAAAAGTTAGTTTTGTCAATGAAAATGAGCCAAATTGGTCAACGGACACGCCCACCTCCCATACAAGTCACTCTTTACGAAGCAATAATTCGAAAAGTATTCAAGATATACTTACACGGATAGAAAAGATTTGTTTGAATATGCTTGATTGTAATTATAACGTACTTCGAAATCACCATATAAATATTGGGAGTAATATCTAATGACATTATAATTGTATTGTATTATTATTTTGTTCAGATTGAAATATTATTATACGATATTTAAACATAAATTGCTTTAATCGCGGATTTACATGAATTTAATATATTAATGTTTCTGTAGAAATATATAACATATTCTGTAGAAATATATCATATATCATTTGGTTATTCGTGATTGTTACTGGGTGACAACGAATTTAAAAATAATAGCATTATTTTGATTATATGTATGTTTGGCATTACAATATCACAATTAAATAACAGCGCTGCCTACTTTTAGCACTCAGTAGCACTCACATTAATACTTTTCATATAGTTCAAAAGTTCTTTTTGGTGGAAGAATTTGTTTAAGTACCGCCAATTACTGTTTATAGTGGCTGTTTGTGAAATTTCTAATTCATCCGTAATGTACTGAACTCAAAATAGGAAAAATAGATGGAAATAAAATTATTAGGTATAAATAAAATATGTGTAATAAAAATAAAATAAAAGTTTAAGTTTATAATTATATAATATAATTAAAAAAAAATGTAATTTAAAAATAGGAAAAAACGAATATTGTGTAAAGAAGATATTAGCGCTAAATTTACTACTAAAATTAAATGTAAACATAAATATGTTTACATGTAAATAAAATGTTTTTCCCATTCAAACATATATATGTTTGCAAGAACGCCGAAAATTATCCATTCTAAACATAAATATGTTTGAACGAAAACAAAAATATGTTAGGCTGTTATTATAATAATGTTGGGCAATGAAATAATACTTTTGTTTGCATGAAGCTCTAAAGATATATGTAATGCCTGCAAAATTATGTTTGGGAGAGCACTTTTCTTTGCAGCGTTTATAAAATTTAAAACGTATTATTAGAATTCACCTAAAAAGATGTGATCCAAAAATGGGCGTGATACGCCCACATTTTATTATATTTTTACATGTTTAATTTTTTTTTTATTTTCACTTTTACATCAATTTTTTAAATTAATTGGATATACGTCGTCAGAAATTTGGTATGTAGATAATATTCTGAGTGTAAGAATATTCAGCATAATTAAGAACTTCAAAGGTAGGTATACAATTAAATTACCAACATTAGTATTCACACCATAGGTGTAGGGTATTCCATAGTCGGGCCCGACCGACTATAAAAGTCCGTCCCATGTGACCGAACTTACCCATGTGACCTAACTTTCCCAACTCGATAATTATGAAACTATACCAACACATCTAAAACTATGAATTGTCGAACTTTTATCAAATTTTCAAAAATGGTATTTGGACTTATAGTTGTACAACGAAGATATACAAAATATATGTATATTTTTAAAAACTATGGCGCATTAGTATAGACAATTTAAAGTCAAATTTAAATTCAAATTTGACAATTTATTCTGTACAAAAATTTTAAAAAGTCGAATTTTTTTAAGTCGAATTATTAAAGTTGTCTAATATTGTCTATGGTTATGTGCCTATAATGTTTAAATTCGATTTAATATTGATACCCCGAGACAAAATTTATGTTATTTTTCAGAAATATTTCCGGCCAACACACAGATGAATGGAATATTTTGGGAAGTGTATAGCAGTTTGTAAAATTTTGTGGTTTTTTAATGACAGATTCACGGCATATTTAGGAATCGGGCAGACATCTTGTGATACAAACTCCGTCTATCTCTTTTTAAAATATGTCGAAAAAATTTTTCTAAACTGTCTCGACCCTGCCTAGAATTTTTGTCTTGGGACATTTTGATATAGATCTCAAAATATTTAAATCCCGAATTGTGTATTCTTCAGAATCTTTGTAGACAATTTATTTGTAGACAATTTAAAGTCAACTTTAAAATAAAAGTTACCCGCTATTTTGTACAATTTTAACAAAAATTTAAAATGTCAAAAAGTTTTTTTTAAGTCGCAAAATTTAAAAACAATTAAAAAGGTAATTTACAGAATTTTAGTAATCTGGAGATAGTTAGTAATTTTTACACAAAGGCGCAATGTAGAAGAGCTCAAAAAGGCGTAAACTATTCAAATAACAATCAAAATTAAAACGGCGCATAACTTACAGAATTTTATCGTGCCATTCTGTAGAGGCGCACAAATTTTGTAAATTAGGCTCATTTGCAATTTTATGCTTTTTTGAACATTTTGCGCCTTTCTCTACATTTTGCGCCCTTCTATAGAGGCGCAAAAATTTTGTAAATTAGGCGCATTTGCAATTTTATGCTTTTTTGAAAGTTGTGCGCCTTTCTCTACATTTTGCGTCCTTCTGTAGAGGCGCACAAATGTTGTAAATTAGGCTCATTTGCAATTTTATGCTTTTTTGAACATTTTGCGCCTTTCTCTACATTTTGCGCCCTTCTATAGAGGCGCAAAAATTTTGTAAATTAGGCGCATTTGCAATTTTATGCTTTTTTGAAAGTTTTGCACCTTTCTCTACATTTTGCGTCCTTCTGTAGAGGCGCACAAATTTTGTAAATTAGGCTCATTTGCAATTTTATGCTTTTTTGAACATTTTGCGCCTTTCTCTACATTTTGCGCCCTTCTATAGATGCGCAAAAATTTTGTAAATTAGGCGCATTTGCAATTTCATGCTTTTTTGAAAGTTTTGCGCCTTTCTCTACATTTTGCGTCCTTCTATACAGGCGCAAAAATTTTGTAAATTAGGCGCATTTACAATTTTATGCTTTTTTGAAAATTTTGCGACCTTCTATAGAGGCGCAAAAATTTTGTAAATTAGGCGAATTTGCAATTTTATGCTTTTTTGAACATTTTGCGCCTTTTTATATATTTTACGCCCTTCTGTAGAGGCGCCAAAATTTTGTAAATTAGACGCATTTGCAATTTTATGCTTTTTTGAACATTTTGCGCCTTTTTCTATATTTTGCACCCTTCTGTAGAGGTGGAAAATTTGCAATTTTATGACTTTTTGCAAATTTTGCGCCTTTCTCTATAGTTTCCGCTCTTTTTAAAAAGCGCAAAATTTTGAATATTAGGCGCATTTTTTTTTTAAATTTCTTTGAAGAATACAAGCATGGGATAGAATTTTTCGCGGGAAGTATTTTGTAAGACAAAAAAAATCGTTGGTGTGCTTGTACAAGAAGTTGTTGTTGTTGCCAACTGGATGGCTGTACTAGAATACATACAGGCAGTGTGTGTGTGTGTTTATGAGTCTGTCACTTGTCATGCGATATATAGGGTAGCAACGAAAAATTAAATATCCCTATAAAAAATATGTCTTTATTTTGTAGTATATATATATATATATATATATATATATATATATATATATATATATATATATATATATATACATATATATATATATATATATATATATATATATATATATATATATATATATATATATATATATATATATATACGAAAAGGGATTCATAATATTTTTGTTGAAAATTTATTGTTGGTTTCAAAACAATAGTCGAATGTGTAACACTGATTAAATCGGGTCTGAATAAATCAAAATCTGAATCATAGAAGAAAATAAAAGTAGAAAAACAAATAATTTATATTTAAATTATAATTATGACTTTATAGATTTTGTTGAGATGCAATTGTATCTGTTGGGTCCCTAATAAGTTTAAATATACTTGTATTTACAATTACTTTTTTTTTTAATTTTTCGAACATTGTTGGACACATTGGACAATATGTATGTTGGGCCTGGGTAGAGTATATGCTACATCTCGGTAAGATTGGTGGACTCGGCGTAGCACCTCCCATATAACCCAAAAATTAAAAACACATTATATCAGTAATTGGGATAGCAAATTTAATTAAATTTTTGTCAGCGTTATTTTTAACCATTCTAAACGGTTTCGTCGAATGTGGGAGTGATTGGACCATTGGGTGTGGCACCCCCCATAGAAGATACATTTTACATTACGTGTATGTCAACAGTTATTATAGTGATATCAAGATATTTCACACCAGGTTAACAAGCACCCAAAATTCTTTAAACTCACCACACCCAAATTCCCCACATTAAAACTCACCACGCTAAAACTCACCATACAAAAACTCACCACACTAAAACACCACACTAAAATTCACCACACTAAAATTCATCACACTAAAACTCACCACATTAAAACTCACCACAATAAAATTCACAACACAAAAATTCACCACACTAAAACTCACGACAATAAAACTCACCACAATAAAACTCACCACAATAAAAACCACCACACTAAAATTCATCACACTAAAATTCACCACACAAAAATTCACCACACTAAAACTCATTTAACCCACACTCACCCCACAGAAACTCACCACACTAAAACTCACCACATTAAAACATCTACTGTGAAAAACTTTACGGGAAATAATTTTACCGGGATGAATTCTACGGGAAGAATTCTACCGGGAAGAATTCTACGGGAAAGCGTTCAATGGGGAAGAATTTTACTGGGAATATTTCTACTGTCTGAGAAAGAATTGTCTTTGAGAAAAGTTGTTATGTCGGAGTATTATTATTTGGTTTCTACATTTGTAAAACCAATAAAAAACTTCAACAGCTAAGCACGTTTTTATTTTGTACATTTTTATTATATAATAATAAAAAAGTTTTTTATATTAATAAAATCGCTCCATATATTTGAATTGACAAAATCTTGGCACGAGTCGTGCATTTTCATATATTATATATATATATATATATATATATATATATATATATATATATATATATATATATATATATGTGTGTATAAATATATACATATATCAATAGGTGTACAATTATGAGTTAATTTTGGTATGTTTTTTGTTATCAATTTTTTATCAATTTGTTATCAAAAATATTTTTTTTTATTAATTAAACAAAGAGAATTAAAATATGTTTATATGTATTACAGTCATTGATTACATCAAATTTATATAAGTAAAATAAATAAAAAGATGGTACAAAAAATCATTTCCAATATTTTATCGATTAGTTCAAAATTTTCCTAAATATTATTACAAACACCTTCTTTTAAAAAAAAAAAATGGATACAATAGTATTTGTATTTAAATTATTTCTTTGGTCAGTTTTGCTCAAATTTAAACTGCTTATTATTCGTTCCACAGATGCATTTCAGTATTAAAAGTAAAAGCGAATAAAATTGTTCCAATCGAATTTTTAAAAGAAAATACTTTTGACCAATACAACTCGTGATCTGAAATTGCATACAATCCTAATTCCGAAAAGTTAAGAAGAGCATGCTCCTATATATATAGAAATGCTCCTTCTATATAGAAATTTCTGCAAGTTTCCATGATTTCAGTTTTCAAGAGTATAGAATTTTCTCCACCAATTTCGATTAAACTGGCATGCGTTAATATTCCAATGTATTGGTATGTTTTGATCCCTTAAAAATTTTGTATTTATATAATTCTATAAAATGTTTTTAACATGTGCTCAGACTTAAACTTATATGTATAACATTGGTCTTTCAGTTTGAGAAATCGTATTGAAATTAGTTTACAAACTTAAAGCATATGCCATAAATTCCATATACATTTTTGTAGATATCTCATCTAAAGTTTCAGTTGTTTTAGATGGATCTTCAAATACCTCTAATCACAAATATGAATTCAATGCATCATACTGTTCTAAAATTCTGTCAACACATGATTTCACCGAAAGCCAACGAGTGACAATTGGCGACAGTATTCTATAAATGTCTACTTTAAAATACTCTTGAAATTCTCTAAATTTTTCCTGCCGGAGGTAACTTCGATTAAAATGGGATCCTACATTTTTAGTAAATCCTCAATTTTAGTAGGTAATTTCAGACAAGCTTCTTTTGTGTATTATATGACAATATTTCAGTGATGTTGACATATTAACGATCAAATAATATCTAAAAATGTAAAAACTTTTTGAATAAAAAAAATCTCAAAAAAGACCACAAAAAAAAAAAACCCAACACCGGATCAAAAATTTTGAAATAGCTCGGATTTTGAGCTAAAACTCAAAAAGTGGCAACACTGGTCCAGGTTCATATTTATATACAATCGCTTCTTCATCTGTTATAATTTTCTCGAATTTGGAATTGGTAAAATATGTGCAATAAAATATGTTTTATTACTATAAACGGGATTACGTTTAACAATAATGAATGTCTGATTGAAATAGTATAAAACATTTTTATGAGTGGAGATATAATTATAATTAAAATTATTTTTAAAATTTTCTATTGGCTGTTCATAGGTTGGTATGAAGTTTTGAGTTGCACTTAAAATTATTTTTTTATTTTAATGTTTCATTTCTCATAATTTAAATTAAAAGTGGAGAATGTGGAATATATTGTGAAAACTTTTGTATGAATATTTCCTCAATGTTGACAGATTTTCGTAATTTTTCCGGTACTCGTAATTCGTTTTTTACAAACATTTCTACAGATTTCGTAACGTCTAAAGGATTAGTGAAATATCTAAATATCTGTTTACTTGTGATATTTGTCGGATACTGTATTATAATATTGAAATCCAATTTTAGTGCATAAATTTCACTATAAAGTTTATTAAAACTTTTATCTGTCATATTTTTCAGTGCCATTTCCACTAAATAAATACTATACTGTATAGATTGTAGATGTACGACGGTAAAATTCTTTTATAAGTGGAAAGTTCTCCAATCTTATAGTTATAAATCCACGTTCAGCTTTATTACTGTCTACTTAAATTTTTTGACAATATAAAGGATATATATTTGAATATATTGCTGTCAAGACTAATACGAATTTCCAATGCATACTGCTTGCAAAAAAAAAATACAAAATATTTTAAAAAAAATTTGAAAAAAAAATTGTTTTTAAAATAATTCTGTGTATGAAAAAAAAAAAATTATTTCAAATATCTTATTATATTACATGATGAGTTGGTTGAATTTCATTAGTTGACGATTTTTCAGAAAATTGTATATTAATATTATCTCCAGTATTTTTTTTATATAAGTAACTAAAATAGTCAATTGAATAATTAGGAAAATAATGAAGTGAATACTGTGTGAATGAACCTTTAAAAAATATCTCCTCCAATTTTTTTTTATTATCAAGATGAAATATTCCTAATTCGTGAACAGTAATATTTCCAGATATTGCGCCAATATTTACATTACCTAAAGAATCGGGATGTATAATGTTTACAAATTCTTCATTTAGAATATTATGGTAATACTGTTCATTAATTTTAATAGAACAGTTTCTATATCTTATTACATTATTACCTTCTATATCAAAATTATTCCTTGAACAGTTGTGCCAAATCGGAGTTTTTAGACAATTTTAAGTGATTATTATATTTGAATCAATTTGTTTTATTATAACATCATTATTTTTTATGAAATTGCGTGTTACATTATCTCCGAATAAATTGTGAATACAATTGTCTTTATACGGATTTAAATATTTTTTAACAAAATTACTATTATCATATTAAAAAAATGTCTTTCCAGTTGTAACAACTATAAATTCATTTATAGAAATTTCGAACCAACGCTTTGTTGGCACAGGTTCTACAATTAATTTTAAATACCGTTCTGGTGTGAACTATGGTATATTAATTATAAAAACAGTATCATCATTATTTGAAACTACTGTTGATTTTACATATGGCCATATTTTTATACCCTACACTAAGAGTGAAAGGGTATATTCAGTTTGGTACGCCGTTTGTAACACCCAGAAGGAAGCATCTCCGGTATGGAAAAGTATATATATTCTTGATCAGCATGACCTCCTGAGTCGATTTAGCGATGTCCGTCTGTCCGTCTGTCTGTCCGTCTGTCTGTCCGTCTGTCTGTCCGTCTGTCTGTTGAAATCCCTACTACTTTAAAAATGGAAGAGCTACATAAATGAAACTTATAACTTAGATTACTTATATACCTACGCTGTATGTGCGAAAAAAATGGCGAGATCGGTCCATTGTGACCTATGATCCGACCACTTATGTTCAAATACCTCATATAAAATGTACATATAACGATCAATTTTTATGTATACGTGCTTAGGTAAACTTTTTTGGTCAAATACATATTGACATCATGCTCAAATACATAATAATAATGTTTTATGGCGAAAAGACTTGTGGTTCACAAAAAAAAATCGAAATTCGGTACACCAACCCATTTGTAAATATGGGTATCAAATGAATGGAAATTCTTCAGCGATTGAATGTTTGTAGTTATTTTCAGGATTCGTATACCCTGGTGACCTATATATCACTTTGAATGGTAACCACACATATGTGTAGGGTATTTATAGTCGGCTTAGACCGACTATAATTTTGATAATCCTAAATAACTTTAAAATTACCTATGTGATCTTACCTTCCCAACTGGTTAGAATTACATTATACTTTTTTTTTATCAGTGGTATACTGTCCGAAAATGTTAAACATTTTTGTAATAAATTGTTTATAGTAATAAAACATATTTTATAGCACATATTTTACCAATTCCAAATAAAGAAGGTTACGAAATATCAACTGAATTCGAGAAAATTATAACTGATGAAGAAGCAATTGTATATAAATATGAACCTGGACAAAAATGTATTCCTACATTAAGTAAAATTGAAGATAAATGTATCTATATATATAAAACTCTTGGTCCGTCTGTCAGTCTGTCGGTCTGTCTGTCTGTCTGTCTGTCTGTCTGTCTGTTTGTTCCAGTATCACGTTTAAACTGCTGAACCGATTTAACTGAAATTTTGCACCAGGATACTGTAGAGTAGCCTATGACAATAGGCTATATATGGGCGGGATTGGACAAAGGAGCGTGGCACCTCCCATACAACCTAAACTTTCAAAACGACATAACTCAGCACATACAGAAACTAAAAAGATGAAACAAAAAACTAAAATTCACCACACTAAAACTCACCAAACTAAAACTCACCACACTAAAACTTACCACAATAAAACTCACCACGCTAAAACTCACCACACTAAAAATTCACCATACTAAAACTCACCACACTAAAATTCACCACACTAAAACTCACCACACCCAAATTCACCACACCGAAACTCACCACACTAAAACTCACCACACTAAAACTCACCTCACTAAAACTCAGCACAATAGAACTCACCACACTAAAACTCACCACACTAAAAATTCACCACACTAAAACTCACCACACTAAAACTCACCACACCAAAACTCACCACACTAAAACACACCACACTAAAACTCACCACATTAAAACTAACTACACTAAAACTTCTACTGGGAAAAACTCTACGGGGAAGAATTCTACCGGGAAGAGTTCTACCGGGAAGAATTCTACGGTAAAGCGTTCTATGGGGAAGAATTGAATTGTCTTTGAAAAAAGTTGTTTTGTCGGAGAATTATTATTTGGTTACTACATTTATAAAACCAATAAAAACTTCAACAGCGAAGCACGGGCCCCTGATATAAAAAATAATAATAATGTTTTTTATATTAATAAAATAGCTTTATATCTATGAATTCACAAAATCTTGGCACGAGTCGTGCACGGGTCCAGCTAGTCAATAATATATATGGAGATAATCCAATTTGTGATTTTAGAAAAAATTCCAATCCATATATAAAACAATTTAATGACATATTAATAACAAAAAACACTTTTTATGTTTTTGTATGCTGAATATTTTTTCCATGGATAATATGATACATTTGCAACTCCATAATATGAAATTAGTCGGTTATGTAGATTTATCCTTTGAAAATCATTAATATTGGTATTAAAAGGACTTTTTAGAAATTTAATATATACTAAAGATATGAAGCCTTGGATAGTGTCTACATTTGGTTCCCAGATAACAAAGCCATAACTACTACAGTTTTCTCAATAAACCAACGGTAATATTGCGGTTACTATAGGACCTTTATGGTCATATATCTCGTAAACCTGACGTGATAGGACATAAGTTTGTTTGGTGAAATTTAATGTATAATATTTTAATAACAATAATATACATGAATCAGAAATTATTATACCTAATTTTCAGTATAATACAAATATATGTAACGTAATTAGGGACCCAACAGATACAATTAATTATATTGCATCTCAACAAAATCTATATATTTTTAAACTAACCAAAGCCCAAGATATTTTTAATGTATTATTAATAGGTATCAGCATAATACTTTTAGTTTTGATATGTACAATCGTTCTATTTTTTATTAAATATAAGGAACTATTAAATCATGTTAAAATTCATCAATAAATTCATAATTATAATTTAAATATAAATTATTTGTTTTTCTACTTTTATTTTCTTCAATGATTCAGATTTCGATTTATTCAGACCCGATTTAATCAGTGTTACACATTCGACTATTGTTTTGAAACCAACAATAAATTTTCAACAAATATATTATGAAGCCCTTCAAGAATGCATATATATATATACTACAAAATAATGACATATTTCTTATAGGAATATTTAATTTTTCGTTGCTACTCTATATATCGCGTGACAAGTGACAGACTCATAAACACACACACACACTTCCTCTTTGTATTCCAGTAAAGCCATCCAGTTGGCAACAACAACAACTTTTTGTACAAGCACACCAACGATTTTTTTTGTCGTACAAAAAACTTCCCGCGAAAAATTCTATCCCAAGCTTGTATGCTTGTGTTCTTCTATTCTCATATGTTTCTTGTTGCGTCGACGAAAAGAAGTATGAAGTGAACACAACAGAAGAAAAGTCTTGTAGCAGCACTAACCATAGCAACACATATTTCATAAGTATTATTAGTGTGTATCGAGCATAATAAGTACAGTCGTACTATTGTTAATTCAATATAAACTAATGAAATCATAAATAATAAATTATACCCTACACTCAGAATGAAAGGGTATATTCAGTTTGGTACGCCGTTTCTAACACCCAGAAGGAAGCATGATCTCCTGAGTCGATTTAGCGATGTCCGTCTGTCTGTCAGTCTGTCTGGTCGTCTGTCCGTCTGTCTGTATGTCTGTCTGTCTGTCTGTCTGTCCGTCTGTCTGTCCGCTCTGTCAGTTGAAATCACGATTTCAGAAAAAGTAGAAGAGCTAGAGCAGTGAAACTTTAGATTTAGATTACTTATATATCTAAGCTGTCTGAACAAGAAAATCGGTCTGTTGTGACCCGAGAACTGACCACTTATGTTCAAATACCTCATATAAAATGTGTATCTACAGCTCAATTTTACTTATACGTGATTAGGTAAACTTTTTTTGGTAAAATATATATTGACTCATGCTCAAATACATTAAAATAATGGTTTCCGGCGAAACGACTTGTGGTTCAACAAAAAAAATCGAAATTCGGTACACCTACCCATTTGTAAATATGGGTATCAAATGAATGGAAATACTTCAGCGATTGAAAGTTTGTAGTTATTTTCGGGATTCGTATATCCTGGTGACCTATATACCACTTTTAATGGTAACCACACATATGTGTAGGGCATTTATAGTCGGCTTAGACTGACTGTAATTTTGATAATCCTAACTATCATAATAACACCTACTTTAAAATTTCCCATGTGATCTAACCTTCCCAACTGGTTTTTTATTCGCAAAAAATCCACATTCACTCCCAAAAGCGCCATCTATACGTTTCTTCGTTTTTTCGAAATGGTTCCGACATTGCCTATTACCTGATGTTGCTTGCGATGTTAAAAAATGGTTGTAATAACCACATGTTATGTTATTGTTCTATATGATTTCCCCTAAATCTGATATATGTTGGTTTCAGAAAAGTTTTGCATTGGTATTGGGTGTTTGTAAAATAAAATACACGGTGAGAAAATATTCATAACTCTTAAAATATTCATTCGAATGTAACACCCTATATTTTGTATCATAAAACTAATATTTCAAATACAGTTCTCGATTTCGGTACGATGTCCCCTGAAATCGTATATGCCGAATATAGAATATGTTTCCTTATACTATTAGCTTTTTATGAAAAAAAGTTCCCGATGAGGTTTTTCCTTAAAGTCTCGGAAAATCGATTTCAATATGAGTACCATATGACAAATTCACATATTTTGCAGTTACTACAATTTGTTTCCTTGTTTTTCTCCTAAATCTGAGGGAAAACAAATTCAAAACTGTTTACAAATGTTATTAGATACTTAATAAAAAAAAATACACGGTGAGAAAGTTTCTTACTGGCTCAAAATCTGTAAATTTGTCTAAAAACTTCATGTAATACATACTTTTCTCATGATTATGGCCAGATTTTGAAGATATGGCCCCTATACTGGTAGTCCACCGACTCTGCAAATGTTGTAGAATAACATGTTCCATTGTTTAAAATTAAATACACAGTGAATAAAGCATTTAAAGTATAAAAATAGAAATGTAACACCCTATATTGTGTATCATAAAACCAATATTTCAAATTCAGTGCACGATTTCGGTACGATATCACCTGAAATAATATATACCGAATACAGAATATGTTTCCTTATACTATTAGCTTTCTATAAAAAAATTCCCGATGAGGTTTTTTCTTAAAATCTCGTAAAATCGATTTCAATATGAGTACCATATGACCAATTCACATATTTTGCAGTTATTACTATTTTTTCTATGTATTTCACCTAAATTTGAGGTAAAACGAATTTAAAACTGTTTCCAAATGTCATTAGCAATTTCATAAAAAAACTACACTGTGAGAAAGGTTCTTACTGGCTCAAAATCTGTAAATTAGTATAAAAACTTCATATAAAATATACTTTTTTCATGTTTATGACCAGATTTAGAAGTTATATCCTCTAAACTGATGGTACACCGACTCCAGAAAAGTTGTAGAATACCATGGTCGATTGTTTAAAATTAAATACACAGTGAAGAAATCATTTAAGTTATAAAATAGTACATAAATATTGTGAAAACTAAAAAAAAATAGATTTTTTTTTAGCAACAATTTTAACCATGAAGAACTCAAAATAAATTGTGGGCTGGTACTTTTTAAAAAAATTAAAGTAAGATAACTAAACAATCTTTCATTGGAATCAAAAAGATTGAAAATCCGTTTACGTTTTCTATACTTTTTTCATCATCAAATATATGGTTTAAAAAAAAATTAATAAGTGTAATAACCACATGTTATGTTCAACGCCCGACTTCTATATGATCTCGCCTAAATCGGATATATGTTGGTTTCAGAAAAGTTTTGTATTGGTATTGGGTATTTGTAATATAAAATACACGGTGAGAAAATATTCATAACCCTTAAAATATTCATTCAAATGAAACACCCTATATTTTGTATCATAAAATTAATATTTCAAATTCAATACTCGATTTCGGTACGATGTCCCCTAAAATCGTATATGTCGAATATAGAATAAATTTTCTTATACTATTAGCTTTCTATAAAAAAATTCTCGATGAGGTTTTTTCTTAAAGTCTCGGAAAATCGATTTCAATTTGAGTACCATATGACCAATTCACATATTTTTCAGTTATTACTATTTTTTCTATGTATTTCACATCAATATTGGTGTTAATTTTGTGAAAAATAAAAAAAAAAAACTTTTTTTTAACATCAATTTTAACCATGAAGGACTCGAAATAAATTGTGGGCTGGTACTTTTAAAAAAATTAAAGTAAGGTAATTAAACAATCATTCATTAGAATCAAAAATATTGAAAATCCGTTTATTATCTTTAAATATATGGTTTAAAAAAAAATGTAATAACCACATGTTATGTTCAACGCCAGATTTCTATATGATATCCCCTAAATCGGAGATATGTTGGTTTCAGAAAAGTTTTGTATTGGTATTGGGTATTTGTTTAAAAAATGTACACGGAGAGAAAATATTCATAACTCTTAAAATATTCATTCGAATGTAACACCCTATATTTTGTATCATAAAACTAATATTTCAAATACAGTTCTCGATTTCGGTACGATGTCCCCTGAAATCGTATATGCCGAATATAGAATATGTTTCCTTATACTATTAGCTTTTTATGAAAAAAAGTTCCCGATGAGGTTTTTCCTTAAAGTCTCGGAAAATCGATTTCAATATGAGTACCATATGACAAATTCACATATTTTGCAGTTATTACTATTTTTTTCTATGTATTTCACCTAAATTTGAGGTAAAACGAATTTAAAACTGGTTCCAAATGTCATTAGCAATTCCATAAAAAAACTACACTGTGAGAAAGGTTCTTACTGGCTCAAAATCTGTAAATTGGTTTAAAAAAAAAATGTAATAACCACATGTTATGTTCAACGCCAGATTTCTATATGATATCCCCTAAATCGGAGATATGTTGGTTTCAGAAAAGTTTTGTATTGGTATTGGGTATTTGTTTAAAAAATGTACACGGAGAGAAAATATTCATAACTCTTAAAATATTCATTTAAATGTAACACCCTATATTTTGTATCATAAAACTATTATATCAAATACAGTTCTCGATTTCGGTGCGATGTCACCTGAAATCATATATATCGAATATAGAATATGTTTCCTTATATTTTTAGCTGTCTATGAAAAAAAATTCCCGATGAGGTTTTTTCTGAAAGTCTCGGAAAATCGATTTCAATGTGAGTACGTGTTTTTGTGATTTTACAACGGATTTATATAGGATTTCACCTAATTCTAAGGTGGACCGACCCCAAAAATATCTTCTAATGCCTTTGTTATTCTATAAAGTTATTTTAAGATGCGAAAATTTACTATTGCAACGCAATCTGCATTGAAATACTATGGCCATTTGAAGTGTACTTAAAGTTAGTTAATTCGTTAAATATAATTTTTGGTATTTTAAATTTATTAATGATTATGTAATTGCATTAATAATGAAATTTATCAATAAAACAATGATATTTTGTACTTTTAAGCCAAAGAAAAATTTGCGGCAAATTCAAATTGTGGGCTATCTTCCAATTCGCCTTGTGGGCATATAACTCACAAGGCGAAGATCACAACAGTAATTTTGAGGTAAATCTCACAAATTGGCAACACTGATTCGTACGCATTTCGTTCAAAAACAGTGTTACCAACTCATATTTTCTTTCTCCCCAGTTATTCTTAACAAAGTTCCCAATTTACTACAAAATTCCCTGCACGTTATTTAAATATATTGAGAATAAAAATTGTTTTTACTGTATTTGTACTAGAAATCGAAATATAGTTCACGTGCACTATATGATATATTTAGAATTATATTAATTATATACACACAGAAAAAAATTCCTTATAAGTAATAGTTTTTATTACTATTAAAATTAATCAATAGGATAAGTAATTCTTTTAATCGGTAAATTCCTTTAAATACCAAAAAATATCATGAAATTTCTATTGACTTTATATGCACAGATTTATATTTTTGTACTAATAATTCAATAATTAACATATTGAAATATTTTAATGAGATTTTATTGATTATACCCTACACCCTACACCTATTGATTATACCAGGGTATATTAACTTTGTGCATATATTGTGACGCCCCTTAGGAGCGTGTTAAATGGAATTTTCTATGCTGGAAGTATTTTGAATAAAAAAATGCTAAATAAAAATTACAATATCTCGACTAAAAAAAAAAAAAAACATTTGAAAACCCTTATACAGGTCCTAGTACAGGATCTCTAGTAACATTTAAGGTATACATCTCAAAAATCGCTTCCTACAATTTTGCGTAAATTGAAATACTGTTAAACGGAATTTTCTATGCTGGAAGTGTTTTGAACAAAAAAATTCTAAATGTAAATTACAATATCTCGACTAAAACCAAAAAAACCTATGAAAACCCATATACAGGTCCAAGTACAAGATCTCTAGTTTCATTTAAGGTATACATCTCAAAAATCGCTTCCTACAGTTTTGAGTAAATATAAATACTGTTAAACGGAATTTTCTATGCTGGAAATATTTTGAACAAAAAAAGTGCTAAATGAAAATTGCAATATCTCGACTAAAACAAATAAAAACCTTTGAAAACCCGTACACCGGTCATAGTACAGCATCTCTACTTTCATATAAAAAAACACCTAAAAAATCGCTTTCTACAATTTGAGTAAATTGAAATACTGTTAAACAGAATTTTCTATGCTGCAAGTATTTTGAACAAAAAAAAGTGCTAAATGAAAATATATATGAATATATATATATATATATATATATATGCAGGAAGTATTTTGAACAAAAAAAAATCTAAATGAAAGTATATATATATATATATATATATATATATATATATATATATATATATATATATATATATATATGTATTATATATATATATATATATATATATATATATATATATATATATATATATATATATATATGTATATATATATATATATATATATATATATATATATATATATATATATATATATACATACATATATATATATATGTATGTATGTATATAGTCATGAATTAGGTGTGTCGATCCCGGGTTCCCGAGATCTCGGAATCCGAGCCTCGGAAATTGAGCCTGAAATCAATCCCGGGATTTTAGAAATTAGAAAAAAGCTCTAAATAGTATTAAAAGTGCTGCTATTTATGAAACAAAAAAACAATCAATGCATTTATTCTCTGTGTCAATGAGTAATATTAAACTATTATTGTCATTTATTTTGTTTAATTCATTTGTGTATTTCTTTTTTTAATACAATGGCAATACTTTGTCAAATTGTCTCTAATTTTTGAGATATAGCCCATTATTCAATAAACCATTATTTTGGTCTTCTTTTATTAATAAAATTTCAACAAAAGAAAAGACTGAACTTACCTTTTCGATATTGGACGTATAAAGCCTTGTGCTACAATGTAAAAATTAGTTTTAATTTAAATTAAATTTTTTTTAAGTAAAACATTGGATGAAAAAAGGCTTTATTACTCATTAGCTATGTTCGTCTGTCCGTCTGTCTGTCTGTCTGTCTGTCTGTCTGTCTGTCTGTCCGTCTGTCCGTATGCCTGTCTGTCTGTCCGTCTGTCCGTATGCCTGTCTGTCTGTCCGTCTGGTGAAATTTTTACTACTTAAACAATTGAAGAGTTAGATAAATGAAACTTATAATTTAGATTACTTATATACCTCGCTGTATTGGCGAGATCGATCCATTGTGACCTGTAATGTGACTATTTATATTTAAAAATATCTCATATTAAATTTACATCTACAGATCAATTTTACTGTATACGTGCTTAGAGGCAAGTTGTCATTAAATCGTCCACCGCTCATCCGGGCTAACGGTATCAGTCTCAAGTATGCGACTGAAGTCAAGTACTTGAGACTTACTATGAAAGAACGGGTGAATTTTACACCCCACCTGGAGAGGGTACGTGACCGTTTGGTTGGCGTAGTTGGGCAACTTCGTAGTGTTCTTCGAAGTGATTGCGGCCTTATTAGACGCTCTGTTAGGATCATATATGGCGGACTGTTCGCAGCTTGCGCAACGTTTGGTGCGTCAGTATGGTATGAAACAGTCACGACTGCTGTAGACTATCGCAAGATACTGTCTTCTCAGCGTGTGGTCTTGCTAGCGTGTATGCTTGTCTGCCGCACTTACAAAGCCTCTACGGAGGCTTTGTAAGTGCTGATGGGAAGGGGGTACCCCCACTTAATCTGGAGGTAATATCTAAAAGCAAGGATTGAAACCTAAACGAATAACGGTTTCGATTTCGGTTTCGGTTTTTCCGCGTTTCGGTTTCGGTTACGGTTTCGGTTTTAAGTTTTTATAACGAAACGGTTTCGGTATACCGGTTTCATGTTACGGTTTCGGTTTTGATTTTTTGTATACATTTTCTTTTTTCCATATTTTTCAAATAATTTAACATTGTTTATATTGTGCTAAGTTATGTTCAAATTATGATATTGGGGTAAAGTGGGAAACGTAATTTAAACAATGTTTGTTGTTATTTTAGTTAAAATATTGTGTTATATTTATTATTTAATTGGTTACGCCAAGAACAAATTTTACTTTAAAATTTCGTGACCACAAACCAATGAAAATCAACATTTTGACATAACCTGAGTTATGATCTGAATTGCAAAGAAGAAGAATTTTGTCCAATTTCCATCCATAAAGGCCAATGAAATTAAATTTCAACAGTTCAGTGAACTGCAATATATGTAAAATAGTGATGATCATTTGCAAGAGCAAGGCAAGAAATGGTAATCTTGTTCTTACACGCTGAGTCTTGCTCTTGCATAGGTACATATGTCCTTGTTCTTGCAATACCTTTCTTGCTCTTGCTTGCAAGAATCTTGCAAAATTTTACTTTTAAATTTTAAATAAAAGATCGAAGACAGATATCTTAAACTGCATATTAGTTATGAAAACGAATAGAATTTGAACAATAATTGTATTTAAGTTACACATTTTCCATTTTTTCAATTTCTTCAACAAAAAATAAATTATTTTACTAACAAAAAAAAAAATTAATTATATTATATATCTAGTTCAGCTATCTAGTTGTCAACAACAACGAGTTTTCTTTGTGGTACAAAGAATTTCCCGCAAAAAAGTTCTATCAAAAGCTTGGATGCTGCTTTATTTGCATTTCTGTTGTTGTTGCACTTTCAAACGAATCAGCGGATTTGTGTAAAGAAGAAAAACACAAAAAGCAATATATAAGCTAAATGAGGTACACTGTGAAAATGTTCATATATTATTTTTTTTTTTTTTGTTTTATAAGTTGAATGAAATAATGCACATAGAACTTAACTTAAGTAAACTTCATGATTTTACAATTAACAAAAAAACTATGTATAAATGTAAAACAAAAATAATAATGTGCATAGCACAGTGCATTTGTACAATCGATGTACGAACTAACGTAGTGAAGAAAAGTGAAAAAAAAAACTAATAAAAAAAAACTTTTTAAAAAACAAGCTTTTAAAAAAATCTGTACTAAAAAATTAAAAATAAATTTACTAAAAATATAAAATATATTTATAGTAGGTAGGTATGTATATTTATAATGAATACATATTAATATATGAAATAAATTAAATTCAATCTGATTCAATTTATATTACTAAGATATTCGTTTATAAGCAATAAATTTTAAAATTTACTAACAGGTTTGCAAATACAAAAATAAAAGCGAGTGGCGAAATTATTGAATATTACAGTCCAACTCTAGCACTAATAAACTTTGCAATTCAATTTCACTTTTCAATAGTTTTCAATATAATTTTCGAGTAGGGGTAGATCTGTATGGAAGTATCTATGGGTTTTGTAGGCAATGCTGGTATCGGAAGTCCAATGATATTTTTTTGGCATGTGTTATGTTTTTAACTCAGGATAATCTGGCAAAAATGAACTTTTAATTAGAAATATTTATTTATGTACTTAACTTAAGTCATGGAATTTGGCTAAATGATGTAGATTAACGTTATATAGGGTCGTAATTTCATCGAGGTGTGTTACACCTGTCAAATAAGCAAACCCTTTAAAATGATACAACTCTCGACTTATATCAGTAGTACATAGTTTTAAAAATTGAAGTAAAAGCTCATATTTTACATTATTTTCGCCATGTATAATCTGGGTGTGACTGGACAAAGAGACGTGATATCTCTATACAATCTTGCCTTACACTGTGAAGGGTTATAGTGTGCTGAGCGCTTGCGAGATTTAATGTATAAGGAGTTGTAGGTTTGTGATGTATAAGATATATATATAAATATGATTATAATTGTATTCCTGTATCAAATACAAATTCATATTTAGGCTACATAATTACGAATGTAATATGTTCGTAGTTTTTAATATTTTCGCCGCACGCTTTTATTTTTGTATTTGCAAACCTCTTAGTAAATTTTAAAATTTATTGCTTATAAACGTATATCTTAGTAATATAAATTGAATAAGATTGAATTTAATTTATTTCATATATTAATATGTATTCATTATAAATATACATACCTACCTACTATAAATATATTTTATATTTTTAGTAAATTTATTTTTAATTTTTTAGTACAGATTTTTTTAAAAGCTTGTTTTTTAAAAAGTTTTTTTTTATTAGTTTTTTATTTTTCCTTTTTTAGTCATTATATGGTCATTAGAATTATTATTTTGCATAGATCGGTTCAGCGGTTACCAAGTTATAATTTTTGCCCTTAACACCCTCTGTCGATGGAATTTAGAATTACTTTCTAGTCTTTGAAAATTTCCCCAAGGATTTCCTGTACCAAGCATTGTCAAGATCAGTTAAGTGGTTATCGAGATATAAAATTTTGATCTTAGCACCCTCTATCGTTTTATAAATGTAGTAACCAAATAATAATTCTCCGCCAAAACAACTGTTCCTAAAGACAATTCTTTCTCAGACTGCCCATCCCCGTAGAATTCTTCCCAGTAGAATATTTAGCCGTAGAAATCTTCGCCGTAAAATTCTTCTCCATATAACGCATTTCCGTAGAATTCTTCCCGGTAGAATTCATCCCGGTATAATTGTTCCCGGTAGAATTCATTCCCGTAGAGTTTTTCCCAGTAGAAGTTTTAATGTGGTGAGTTTTAATGTGGTGAGTTTTAGTGTGGTAAATTTAGATGCAGTGAATTTTGGTGTGCTGAGTTTTGATGTGGTGAATTTTAGTGTGGTGAGTTTATAGTGTGGTGAGTTTTTAGTGTGGTAAGTTTTAATGTGGTGAATTTTATTGTGGTGAGTTTTAGTGTGGTGAATTTTTATGTGGTGATTTTTATTGTGGTGAGTTTTAGTGTAGTGAATTTCAGTGTGGTGAGTTATAGTGTGGTGAATTTTGGTGTGGTGAATTTTTTTTGGGGAGTTTTAGTGTGGTGAGTTTGTTTTTCTTTATCTTATTTTGTCAATTGCTTTTGTTTTCGTATTTTTGCTTTTGCTTTTGTTTTATGCTTTTGCTTTTCATTTTTTTTTTTTGTATTTGAGTTCTTTGTTTTATGTTCGTGGCTGGTGAAAGTGCCGAGTTATATCATATTGAAAGTTTAGGTTGTATGGGAGGTGCCACGCTTCTTTGTCAATCCCGCCCATATATAGCCTATCATTCCTTCCAGATTATACCGCATCTGTGGTAAAATTTCAAGAAAATCGGATCAGCAGTTTAGACGGAGAAGCGAAACAAACGTACAAACAGATTTATTATATTAATAGGATGTCATCTTTCTAGGTGAAGAACGCACTTCAGAGGGTGCATTAATAATAAATGTGACCTCTAGCGGAGAAAGTTCTAAGTTTGCCAAATTTTTCCCCGTTGCCAATACTATACATGTTTTAAATTTCAATTTTCTAGGTGAAAAACGCACTTTAGAGGGTCCATTAATAGTAAATGCGCCCTCTAGCGGACAAAATTCAAAGTTCTGAGTTTGCCATATTTTTCCTCGTGTCTAAAACTATACATATTCTAAATTTCAACATTCTAGCTAAAGAACAGAACTCACACGGTGCAAAAATAGTTTTATCGCCCCCTATCGGCCAAAATTCGTACTTTAAAATTTATTTTTATATGTGCCACATAGAATACTATATGTGTTTCAAGTTTCAACTCGATCGCATATAAGGAAGTGTGTTAAATTTGATATTTTTGTGCCCGACATACTAACAAACGAACAAACGAACAAAGGTACAAACAAGTGAAGTTAAATAAAAGCTTGTAATAAAAACATTGTTTTGTCTATTTTATCTTATTGAAGCGACTTTTGAAGCAGTTTTGAAGCTATTTACCGCTACAAAAGTGCTTCACAGACCTTATTTTTAAGATGTTTTTATTCTTTACCCTTGGGAACTCAAAATTTTATTAAATGATATTTTACTTAAGATCTTCTATATAAAATAAAATAAGTTTTTCTGTTTCTATTTATAGGTACTTTTTTAAAAACCGTTTTAAACCGGTATAAAACCGAAACCGTTTATATCGGTTTTGGATATGGGTTTATTTCTGATTTTCATATAACGGTTTCGGTTACGGTTTCGGTTTTAAAAATGAAACGGTTTTAAACGGATATCGGTTTCGGTTTCGGTTACGGTTTCAATCCTTGTCTAAAAGTATTACTTACAGAATCAAGAGGGGAATAGCGCTTCGGGACAGCGACTGACAGATTAATGTCGTGCGATGCCAGTCTACAAAAAACGGAAGATTGTGTTGCGGGAGGAGGTCCTGTCTAGGTGGCAATCTAGATGGGACGGGAGTTCAAGTGGCCGGACAACTTATTCGTTCATTGGCGATATCAGGTTTGTAGGAAATTTCCCAAAATTGGACTTCGGTTTGAGTTTGGGATTCCTTCTTACTGGGCATGGCTCATTGAATGAGTATTTGTTCCGGCGCACTTTGGGTGCAAGTGTTGTACGTGCGGTGCTGTAGAGGACAGCGTTCACATTATCTGTGACTGCCCGTTATAAGAGGATATTCGTGGCGAATTGCTTAAGCTGTTTGCAAGTGGAACGATCGAGATAGGTAACATACTCTCCGCCGGAGAGCGTGTTGCTTGTTTTGGTCGTTTTGCATGCGAAGTTTTCAGAAGGCGGCGTAGTAGCAGATAGATGGGTGTCAACATTCGGCCACCAGTCCCGAGCTATATGGAGCTTAACTGGTAGTAGTTACGTAAGTGGCTACGAAGTCTGACCGGAGCCTTTAATCTGGTACCACGGGTAAGCAGAAGCCCCTGAACATTTAGGTGCTACCTTGTCTTTAGCCTGCTTTCGCGGTTGGCCCTTCGAGGAGTAACGTGGTGGCTGTGGTTACTACCTAAATTTACGCGGGTAGAGTTGCGTCTTTCTCAACCGGGCGCCATGACCCATAGAATGGAAGAGGATTAGATAGCCTCGCCTCTCACCAAGAGATAAGTTATGTACACATCTATAACTTAAATTGGTACCAGCAGAGGGTACGTGTACCCTCCAATGAGGCGGTGACTGACGTATTGTATTAGTCTGTGCCTAAGCGCACTGTGGGTTAAGGCTGTCACAGCAGGATCCCACATAAAAACCAGCATATTATTTATGTATACGTGCTTAGGTAAACTTTTTTGGTCAAATATATATTGAAACCATGCTCAAATACATGAAAAATAATGTTTTCCGTCGATACGACTTGTGGTTCAAAAAAAAAAAAAATCGAAATTCGGTACACCTACCCATTTGTAAATATGGGTATCAAATGAATGAAATTCTTCAGCGATTGAAAGTTTGTAATAATTTTCAGTATTCGTATACCCTGGTGAACAATATACCACTTTGAATAGTAACCACAAATATGTGTAGGGTATTTATAGTCGGCTTAGACCACCTATAATTTTGATAATCCTAACAATCATAATAACACCAAATTTAAAATTTCCCATGTGATCTAACCTTCCCAACTGGTTACTCATTCTATTTACTACTCGGTATATATCTATATATATATATATATATATATATATATATATATATATATATATATATATATATATATATATATATAGATATATATATACCGAGTAGTAAATAGAATGAGTAACCACTTGGTATTTTGCCGATAAAAAATGGCTCACTTTTTAGAATCTTAAATACCAAAATTTTTATTTGCACGCCTAGAAGCGTGAAAAAATTTATTTGCGAAATAAAATTTTTCACAACATTAAATATTGTATGCATAAAAGATATTGTATGAACGCAAAATTTACAATATCAAAAAATTTATATTTAACAAGTAAACAAATGTTTAATCTAGTATTTATAACTTTTTAACGAATGGTCGTAATTTATTTCAAAAATATAAATCATTTTTATCCCTTTTCTAATGAGTACTAAAGTCTTTTTTCATCCAATATTTCAGTTTAAAAAAATTTAATTTAAATTAAACTAATTTGTTCATTGTAGCACAAGGCTTTATACGTCCAATATCGAAAAGGTAATTTCAGTCTTTTCTTTTGTTGGAATTTTATTAATAAAAGAAGACCAACATAATGGTTTATTGAAAAATGGGCTATATCTCAAAAATTAGAGACAATTTGACAAAGTATTGCCATTGTATTAAAAAAAGAAATACACAAATAAATTAAACAAAATAAATGACAATAAGAATAATTCAAAAATAAGTTAGTGTCTTAGTTTAATTATACTCATTGGCACAGTGAATAAATGCGTTGATAGTTTCTTTTTCATAAATAGCAGCACTTTTATTACTATTTATAGCTTTTTTCTAATCCCCGGGATTTCAGTTTTCAATCCCGGGATTATTTCGGGACTGATTTTATTGGAATATTATTAAAATTCCAATAAAAGAAGAGACTGAATTTACCTTTTCGATATTGGACCTATAAAACCTTGTGTTACAATGTAAAAATTAGTTTTAATATAAATTACATTTTTTTCAAGAAAAATATTGGATGAAAAAAGACTTTATTACTCATTCGAAAAAGGATAAAAATGATGTTGGGCTAACAGTTCGATAAGAGTATGGGCGATCGAAATCTACGTCGTATTACAAGTCGTACTACAATGTTCTATCGTGTATTTCAACCATAAGAAATAAATTACGACCCTTCAATACAACATTTTTTATTCATACAATATTTTTTATTCATACAATATTTTATCTTTTGAAAAATTTTATCTCGCAAATACAATTTTTCACGCATTGAAGTCAAATTTTATATTGTAGCACAAGGTTTTATCGTCTAATATCGAAAAGGTATTTTCAGTATTTTCTTTTGTAGGAATTGTAAAAATTTATTATTTTTGCTTATATTTCGTAAACCAATGTTTTCACGCATGAAGGATTTTTTTATTATAGTGTAAGGTTCTTTGCATTTAATATCAAAAAAGTAATTTCAGTATTTTTTTTGTTGGAATTTTAAAAATAAAAGAAGACTAGAGCCAATTTGATAAAACTGATGTCATTTTCGGAGACAGCGCCAACCAATATTTTCTGCAACTTTTATTGCACCACGTCAAAATTGAAATTTTGTCTGGCAGTGTTGTTTTTGATTTAAAATAAAGACAATTAAATACTAATATAAGAGTTTGGCGCTACAGTCCTGTACAGAACTTCGGCCGAGCTCTCTCACAATTTTGAGCTGTGCGTGTTATATTTGTACTCAAAGTGGTGGGACCTACAGTTTATTGCCGAATCCGAACGGCGGATGAGAGCTTTTCATAGGCAATGGATTTACTCTCGTAGGTTTGCCATTTACTGACGAGAGGTAGCACGGTATTGAAAAATGTTTCTATGAAAAGATGTTGTTAGCCCCAGTCCAGGCTTGAACCGGGGACCTTTCGGCTCGCAGTCCAACGCACTTACCACTGAGCTACCGCGGCTACTTATAAAGACAATTAGGGATTCAAATTATTAAAGTTCGTTAAATAATATATCATATATGTTTTAAAAATTGTCTCTTCATAAAAATATTGATTGAAAAAATATTATTAAAAAAACAACCAAGTAACATTTAATTTTCGAAAAAAAAAACTTTTATATAAGTTTGACAAAAAACGACGAATAAGTTAAAAATGCTAATTCACTTAAGACCTGAAGGTTTTATATTTAGTACTGAAAATACAAATTTTCCATGAACATTAAAATATTCAGTAAAAATACAAATTTTATTTCGAATTAACATTTTAAATAAAAATTATATTAGTTTAAAAAAATATTATTTTTTTGTTTAATTAATGCAACTTTAACATAAAATTGAAGTTTTAATTTTCATTGAAATTCTTCACTATAGGTGTAATTTAAAATATTCACTAATAAATACAAATACTTATTTCACTTAAAATATTTTTAAAGTTGTTTTATTTATTTTTAAGTTCTGAATTTCGAAAAGAATAACTATTTGACGAAAGAGATGTAATTGTAAAAAAATTAATATGTTTCAAAAATCAAGTAACATGATATTTAAATTCAGATGACGAAATATACATATATTTTCTTCGAAATTTAATAAAATATCACAAATTTAATAACAATATTTTCGAAATATCAATTATTTTATTCCTAAATACTGTAACTTATTTAAAAAGTTAAACATTTTAGAAAAGTTTAATTTAAAATTGCAAAAACTTAACAATCAGAACAAAAAAAAAATTGGTAATTTTTTGAATAACTTTTGGAAACGATTTTTCGCGTATAATTGGCTGGTATTTGTTGCAATATTTAAAATAATTATAATAAAAGTTAAAATTATGACAAAATTAAAAATGGCCAAATAAAAATCTAGAGCCAATTTGTTAAAACTCTGTCACAAATGTATCAACAAAAATTCTGCAACTGATAATGGAACATAAGGTAAAATATCTACTCAATTGAATCCAGTTAACAGTAGAAAATTGCATCCTAAGATCGAATAAGGGTTAAAACTTTTTTACACAGCTGTGAAATAAAAACTCTGTGTTTCAAATGCAGCATATTTCCCATATAAATAATTTTTATTTGTTATTCTAAACTTAATTATCAAATAACAAATTATCAAATTTAATTTTTTTGTTATTCTACAACAAAAATATATTAATTATTATTATCATTGCTCTTTCACTAAAAAAAAAGTAACGCAATACAATGTATTTAAATTTGATTTATATACTTTTATAATAAAAAAAAAACTTTATATTCCATACAAAAAAAAATGTACACGCGTATTTAATTTCAAATTAAAAAGTTGTCCGATAAAATTAAAAAAATTGACCAAAACATTTCAGATACCCAAATTTAACCAAAATCCCAAATTTGGTCGTTTTGATTTTGGAATGACTCGATTAAAAAATGTTATTATTTAAAGGAGGTTTTTTTATCGATCACAATTTTGTTATTTCTGTGTTAATTTCAATAATTTTGAAAAAGTCATTTAATTTACATTAAATAACAATAAAAACAAGTAAATTATGTTACAAGATGTTTTTTTTACGATTTTTCAACAAAACATTGTGTATTTCCCCGGTTTTAATTAACCGATTTCATTACATATGTTGGTTCTTCAACAAATTATACAGTCTGGAAATATTTTACGTAGATACATAAGTAAATCAAGAGAATTTGCACAAAGCAGTGGTAATAAAAATTCTGTAAATGAGGATATACATTATTTTTCCAAGCCTATCATGTATATTAATGGTGTCGCATCTAATAATTAATATATTTTTGTTGCAGAATAACAAAAAAAGCTAAATTTGATAATTTGTTATTTATTTTGTTTCTCATTTAAAAGTTTTGAATAACAAATAAATTTTATTTATATTTATTTAAAATAGATTTTTACTCGTAATAATGTATGTATTTGAATAAAAAGTTGATTAAGATTTCATGTTAAATTTATTTTTCTGTTCAACGAACAATTTAATGATACAATTTTTATAAACAAAATTAAAATAGCGATTAAAAGTGTATTTGAATATTTCTGATATTTCTATTAAAACATTGGGCAGTCTATTATATCAGTGCCGAACTCTTGCGCCACATAAGCCATACAACAACTAACTGACAGTGAAAATTCGCGTGCTGCCCTGGGCAACCTGTTTTAACATTTGCACGGAGTTGCCCCGCGAAATAAATACCATAGCACTTGTGCGATATGCTCCTTTATTTTCTCATTCCACGTCTGCGCGGACTGCAGTTTTAATTTTCGGCGCTTGGCAGCAGCTCGGTTTCTTTATTTTCGTAGCCCGCACGAGTCAGGTACCGAGAATAGTGAAAAGCATTAGTCGTTGCGACGGGTTTTGTTGTAAAAAAAAAATGTGATGCCCGAGTGCAGTGTCTGCGTAAAACAAATTTTCGCGTCATTGGATGAAGAAAAGGGCACACTCACACGGCGCACGCACACGGGCATTTCCGATCTCTGTTTGAAACTGCCAAGAAATAGTATATTTAAATGCAATTAAAATTTTAAATTTGTATTGTAACATATTTATGATAAATTTGGCAGATTCTGCTGGACAATATAATAATGTTTATACGTAGTAATATGTTATTACAATCTGAACAAAAATAAATTCATTTTCGATTATAATTTAATGACACTTCATTCGTAATACATGTATGATAAATTCGTATTATTTTTAATTACATGCAAACATATTCAAACAAATCTTTTCTATCCGTGTAATATGTGTTGAACGTTAAAAAAACGTGTTTTATTTTATGAGGATCAAATATATTTTTTCCATATTTTTACTCATATTTTGCATATAATATGAATATAATAATAATAGTTTGACGCTACAGTCCTGTATAGAACTTCGGCCGAGCTCTCCCACCATTTTGAGCTGTGCGTGTTATATTTGTACCCAAATTGGTGGGACCTACAGTTTATTGCCGAATCCGAACGGCGGGTGAGAGCTTTTCATAGGCAATGGTTTTACTCTCGTAGGTTTGCCTTTTACTGACGAGAGGTAGAGCGGTATAGAAACATGTTTCTATGACAAAATGTTGTTAGCCCCAGTACAGGCTTGAACCGGGGACCTTTCGGCTTGCAGTCCGACGCACTAACCACTGAGCTACCGCAGCTACAAGATATAATATGAATTTATATGGTATAATATAATATAATATAATATAATTTGCATATATTTTGGAGTATCATTTGGCATATAAATCCGCTCTCTAATAATTACATTTGACTTTAGTGTAATTGTATCATTCTAAATTGAAAACTTATTATTAAAAAATAATAAGCTATGTATATGACAAGAATGAAATAGACAGTTATGTCCAAAATATAATGGTTCCTAAATTGTCAAACATCATGAGAATGAACTAATAGCCCCGTTATTACATGTATAATAAATAACAATACACAACAGCCTTTCTGCGCAGCAGTCAAGGTTATTTTTGTATTATGTAAAATGACGCCGTTATTCTGAAAATATGGCTAATAATGTTTCTTTGGATAAGTTTACAAAATATGGGCCAATAACTTTTGGACCGAGCTTTCATAAAGGTGGACGCATATATTTGCAAATATCTCGCGTGTTTTATTTAAATAACACAAATGTTATATAGAATGAAAGATAATTGAATATCGAATAAACATTTCTTAGAACATTATTAAATTGGTTCATTAGTTTAAGAGAATGAAAGATAATTGAATATCGAATAAACATTTCTTAGAACATTTTTAAATTGGTTCATTAGTTTAAGAGAACTCGAAAGGAGAACTTGAAAAAACATTTTTTTTTCAACAAAAATTTTAGAAAAAATTTAAAAAAAAGGAAAAAAATCGAGAAAGTAAGATGATACAAAGATTTTATATTTTCAAAATTAGTTCACACTCTTTCGAAGAAATTGAGCTATAAATGACAAAAATATATGGGTAACATTTGAGGATAAAAAAAGTTATGTGAAAGCAATATAATTGAGTGCTATACAAATAAACATAAAATGAAAAATGTGAACGATTATTTTTTGAGCACCTATTGATAGATGATTGCTTGTAATTAGTTTTAAATTTTATAACTTTATCTTTAATACTTAACGAGATATGTGATCCTAAAAAGTAAACCCATATTTCGTAGTGGATGTAGTAGATTACGTTGACTAAATCGACTCATTTTCGAACTTCAAATTACTATTCTACTAAAATATATTGAAAATAAATTTCACATCATTCGGAATAGCAGTTTTAAAGTTATCGTGTATAGGCGGACAGACAGACGGTCATATCTAAATCATCTCGGAAAGTGATGTTGACCAAGAAAATATATAATTTTTCATACCATTCACGCCTACTAAGAGGCGCTAAAATATCCTCACATATATTTTATAACTTGTAACCCATGGGTATAGGGTATAAACATATTATGCAATTTTTTTTAGTTAATACCCAATTGTAATGCTTTCACATGATTTTTTCTGTTCTCAAAACTTATCCATAGATTTCTTATATTTTTACATCATTTTCATTAAAAATGTACAGGCTAATTTGGCAATATTATAAACTGTGTTATTTTGCATCATCTTGCGTTTTAAATTTTTCGCCATTTTTTAAATGCATTTTTTAATAAAAATTTGGTCGACAAAATTTACATTTTTCGAGTTCTTCTATAGAGTTTTCTTAAACCAGTAAACCAATTCCAAACTATTTCAAGAAATGTTTATTGAATATTTAATTATCTTTCATTCGATATAACAATTGAGGTTATGGGTTTTATAAAACGCGAGATATTTACAAATATATGTGACCACCTTTTTAAAGCTCAGTACAAAAGTTATTACTCGAAATCTCGTAATCCCATCCGTAGAATTTTTTTTAATTCATATATTCAAATTCTGCGAGTCATTATCAATAATACAAAAATAATGGAATTTACTGGGAAAACTTTTTTTCTCATTTTGTTGTGTAGTGTAACTGATAACATAATAGCAATTTAAAAATAACGAATTAATAAACAATAAGTTAAGACAACTATCAACCTAAACGAATAACGGTTTCGATTTCGGTTTCGGTTTTTTCCGCGTTTCGGTTTCGGTTACGGTGTCGGTTTTAAGTTTTTATAATGAAACGGTTTCGGTATACCGGTTCCATGTTACGGTTTCGGTTTTGATTTCGGTTTTGCATAAATTTTCTTTATTTCCATATTTTTCAAATAATTTTACATTTTTTATATGGTGCTAAATTATGATCAAATTATGATATTGGGGTAAAGTGGGAAACGTAATTTAAACAATGTTTGTTGTTATTTTAGTAAAAATATTGTGTTATATGAATTATTAAATTGATTACGCCAAGAAAAAAATTTAATTTAAAAATTCGTGACCACAAACCAATGAAAAGCAACATTTTGACTTCACCTGAGATATGATCTGAATGGCAAAGAAGAACAATTTTGTACAATTTTCATCCATAAAAGCCAAAGAAATTAAATTTCAACAATTCTGTGAACTGCAATATATGTAAACTAGTGATGATCATTTGCAAGAGCAAGTCAAGAAATGGTAATCTTAATCTTTTAAATTTTAAAGACAAGATCGAAGACAAATATCTTAAACTGCATTTTAATTATGAAAACGAATAGAATTTGAACAATAATTGTATTTAAGTTACTGATTTTCCATATTTTCAATTTCTTCAACATTTTACCAACAAAAAAATAAAACTAATAACATAACAATTTGAATTATATTTTAACAAGAATTAACTAATAAAAAATAATTTTATAAATCAAGTGATGTTGACGAGACAATTCAAAATCTCAAGGCCATAATAAAATGAACTAAAAGTCACCAAATACATTTTCAAAATGCTAAATATTTTTTTACAAACTTCTTTATGTATCTGTCAATTGATAAGAAAATGTAAATCTATTAGTTGATATTTCAACTTTAAAAATGCATCAAATACTTTTTATAATATTATTCAACAAACTCGAAAATTAAGTTTTTCATAAAAATGTGTTTGGTGACTTTTCGTTCTACAATACAATAAATATAAGGAATATTTCGTATAGGCATATATCTGTTTTCGTCACAGATTAAAAAATCCGTATGCTACACATATCGTATGTCAAGTGAACTCAAATAATATCTTGCATAGTAACATTTTTCTTTAACGAACACCATGCGAACACAAACTCAAACGCTACAAAGCGAATACTAACAGAAAGAAGAGAATATAACAATAACGATTCTTATACACACACTTTCACAACGACAACTCTTCGTTGCTATCCTGTATCATCGCATGGCAACAAAAAGACGCATGACAACAGACAGACGCATGACAACGGACAGACGCATGACACAGACAGACGCATGGCACCACACTACTTGTATGTATCTAGTACAGCTCTCTAGTTGGCAATAACGAGTTCTCTTGTGGTACAAAAAATTGTCCGCCAAAAATTCTATGAAAAGCTTGGATGCTGCTTTATTCGCATTTTTGTTGTTGTTGCACTTTCAAACGAATCAGCGGATTTGTGAAAAAGAAAATCACAAAAAGCAATATATCAGCTAAATAGATCACACTGTAAAATGTTCATATATTATTTTTTTATTACTTCATGATTTTACAATTAACAAAAAAACTATATATAAAAGTAAAACAAAAATAATAATGTGCATAGCACAGTGCATATGCACAATCGATGCACAATAGATGTACGAACTAGCGTAGCGAAGAAAAGTGAAAAAACATTGTTTTGTCTGTTTTATCTTTTTGAAGCGACTTTTGAAGCACTTTTAAAGCGATTTACCGCTTCAAAAGTGCTTCACAGGCCTTATTTTTAAGATGCTTATATTCTTTAGAATTGACAAAAACAAAAACAAACATATTCATTAATGTTCACATTCATAAATATTTTGCAAGCTTTCCATTGTTACTTATTGTTCAATATTTAGTAATATCATGAATTCTTTTGTATATTATTATTACCTTAAAAACATAATAAATACATTAAAATCATAAAAAACGCAAGTCTTCCTTTTCTTGCAGTCTTAGTCTTGCACTTGCTCTTGTTCTTTTTTTTGCAAAATCTCGATCCTGTTCTCGTTCAAAAAAATGCAAGAACAAGAAATTTTTAATCATCACTAATGTAAACAAATATCTGCCTTATAATGTTTAAACTTGTCGAACTTGAACTTCATTTTTCGTATTTCCTTAAATAGTTACTGAGATGTTAATAATTTGAAACTTTTTTACATTTTTTCCTGCATTACCATTGTTTTGTTTATGTCCGAAATTAAGCTGTTTTGAAACATCAGTCAAAAATCCATTAGAAGACTTATAAATAGTATTCTATTGAATAGATCCTTTAAAAGAATATAAAAAATATTCAAATGAACTTTTCAAAACTTGTCCCACTTTACCCCAAGCTCCCCTATATATTTTTATAATAAAATAAAGAAAAAACCAATATTATTAAAATTTGAATCATTTTTTAACGTAAAAATTTGGCTTGGAGTTGCTGGTGTTTTATTGTTAATTCGATTAATGAAACAAAAAACAAATTTTAGATCAAATACCGTTGTTTTGGAAATATCGTTTCTCAAAAAACAACATGTGAATTTTTGTACAACCAAAAATGTTTATTTTGCGAACTCCAAATTTTAATTAATGACATTTTACTTAAGATCTTCTATATAAAATAAAATATGTATTTCTGTTTTTTTTTTTACTTTTTTAAAAACCGTTTTAAACCGGTATAAAACCGAAACCGTTTATATCGGTTTTGGATATCGGTTTATTTCTGATTTTCGTATAACGGTTTCGGTTACGATTTCGGAATAATTTTGCTACCCTATTTTATTACAAAAGTTTTTTAATAAAATATCGATCATCAATATTAATAAAACAAAACGTGTTTTTTTCATTTGCACTAATCGGCCGTATTTCTGAACAGATTTCAATGATACCGGTATCAATCGATTCGTATTAATCAGATGTAGTGCGTGCTATACTTGCTTTTTATAATTTTAGAACAAATATCGCCAGAAAAAGCTAAAAACTAAATTACAACAACCATATGAAAAAGAGAACTTCAGTTGACTGCGCTCACTATGGTTAGTGCAGTGTATCATACTCTCGCAGAAAGAATTGCACACATGAGAACAACAACTCTGCCGCATGTATTTTTGTTGTTGCTTCAACACAGCAAACAGAGAGGGAAAAACAGAAGACTCCACGAATAAGAGTTTCAATGATTTTGTTCAGATAATAAATTCGAAAATTATTAAGTGAAATTAAAAAAACAACATATTTCGACAACGATAAATATAACCAACTACGATTACAACAATTTTAACTAAAATTAATAAAAATGTTAAAGAAAAAAACGAACATTTAGTAACATTAGAAAGTGAATTTTGAAATTTATTTAAAGTTGCGAAGAAAAAGTCTTTTTATTAAATCGTGCCGCGTAATTATTATTTTATTTTTTGATATTAAAAAATTCAAAAATATCTTTAATATTTATATAAAATATGTTCATTTATGTTTTTCATTTATATTTAAAAATAAATTTTCAGCTAGCTGGATGGTTTTTACTAGTATTATATTAATACGATATCTAATAAAGTTTTTTTCATAAGTGTAACATAACCCGAGTGGAAATTCGTTAATGTTACACTAAGAAAAAAGTGAAGTAATAAAATTAAATAAAATCTATTTAAATTGAATTTAAATACTTTTGTAAGAAAAAAAGTAATACTCTATACAAAAATATATTCCGCGCGTATTTAATTTCAAAAAAGTATTTAATTTTATTACGTATGCAATTAAATTCATTATTTAAAAATATTATATTATAGAAATATTTTTAACATTATTAAAGTTTGTTTTTTGAAAGTAACCACGACAAAATTATGTGATACGTGGGCATGTGTCCACGTGATAAAAACTTTCGAAAAAAGTAAAGAAATAATAATTTTATCTTTTCCTCTACATGAAATAAATAGTTTTAAAATACCAATTCACAAGTTTATGATCTTGTTAATCAATTTAAACTTTATTATCTTGATAAAAGTAATAAAAAATATTTACTTAAAATTTTATTACCTACGTAAAATTTAAATAAAAAGTATTTACTTCAAATTTTATTACGTACGTAATAAATTTAAATAAAAAGTATTTATTCCAATTTTAAATAAAAAGTATTTAATTTAAATAAAAAAGACAACGGGTAAAAAACGTAACTGATCAGAATACGAGAAGGCATCCCTACCAAAACTCACCTGAAAAAAATCCGATCAGGATCGAATAGGGCAATCCTGATTTCAATCCACGTAAGCCAAAAAAGAATTCTAATCTGAAAATCCTGAAATATCTGATTGTAAATCGTTATAGTAAAAGACAATCAAGATGTTACTAAAACCCTTTTATAATAAAATTGGGTAACAAAAAAATTCTAATAAAATAAAATAATCTTATAAATAAATGTTAAACCCAAATGAAAAACAAATTCTAATAAATTTTTAAAATTTTAAACTCAAAACGTTGACCTTTTCTCATTGCAAAAGTTATTGAGACAAGTTTGTGTGTTCACTAAACTATTTTTTTTTGAAAAGGCTAGAATTTGATAAAATCACTTTCAGAAGAATTTAAATATGCGTCGAATTATATAAAGTTATGATAGGGGTAAGGAAGGATCAGGAAGCTTGATCAGGCATTCTGATCAGGATGGCAACTTCGAATAGCGTCACGTTTTGAATCAGCCACTGATGTGGATGCCTGATCATTACCTTATTTGAAATGAGGCAAGCCTGGGCAGGCAATAATCGTATCCTGAACTAAATTTCCACTGGGGAAGTTTTCCTCAAGTAAATTTTATATCAGTATTTTTATGAATGTTGGATCAGGTTGCCTTACGTGGATCTGAAATTAGGATTACCATAGTCGACCCTGATCAGTATCATTTCAGGTGGCCATTGGTAGGGATACCTTATCGTATTCTGATCAGGGACGGATGCGAAATAAGGCTAACCTTAACCAATTTCCACTCGGAAATTCTTACTAACTTTATCACACATACACGCATAGAAAAAAAAATTTTATCGGCCGTTTGCGACAAAAGAATTTCTTTTACAAATCCTCTCAACAGTGCCTGTAAAAGTTTGTTGCAAAAAAAAAGAGTTTATGGTAAATGTTGTCTTTATTGTTCTGATAGGACTTTTCGTTTAACACAAAATTGCTCAGAATACTTTTGCGACAAATATTAAGAACGATTATATGAACATTGAAATGTAT
Source organism: Dryomyza anilis (assembly GCA_951804985.1). Lineage (NCBI taxonomy): Eukaryota > Metazoa > Arthropoda > Insecta > Diptera > Dryomyzidae > Dryomyza > Dryomyza anilis. Next base: position 31,616,566 of record OX638135.1, on the reverse strand, counting down.
TTGCGAGAATCGAAAAAATTTTATAAGAACTCAAATTATTATTGTCTTTTGTTCATTTGCTTAGCATGCCTGCCTTCTATGCAAGAGGACGCGGGTTCGAATCCTGCCTGGTGAAATATATTTTTTTTTATTTATTTTTTTTTTTTAATATTATTATTATTAATAATATATATTATTATCATATAATTCATCATTATGATATTTAAACATTTTAATATGTATGTTGCAATTTAATAATTCATTCACCAATAACATAGGTTGGATTATTGTACATCAAAATGAATTGCACACTGTTAATGGACAGTGGTCGAATGGAAGTGTACTGGCTTTGCAATATGAAGAAAGAGAGTTCAAGTCACCGCGCGGGCAAAGTAAAAATCATGTTTTTTTCAATTGATAAAAATAAATAAATTTTAAATAAATTAATATATATATAAAATAAAAATAAATAAAATATAAAAAAAAAAATTAAAAATTTAATAAAAAAAAATTAATGAAAAAAAATAAAAAAATAACACTGAAGAAATGTAAATCACGTTTTTCAACATTAATCGTTTGAGTGTATGAGATTAATTCAGTGTACCTTATTCATTACAAGAAATACTTTTACTATAAATAAGGGATGATCATTGCTCTTGCATAGGTACACTAAGAAAAAAGTGACATAATAAAATAAAATAAAATTTATTTAAATTAAATTTAAATACTTTTGTAATAAAAAACGTAATTCTCCATATTAAAAAAAAATTACGCGCGTATTTAATTTCAAATTAAATAAATAAGTAAAAAATTGAATTACGTACGCATTTAAATATATTAAGTAACCACTTTTAGTAACCACTACAAAATTATGTATTATAAGGCCATGTGTCCAACCTATAGAACCAGCGTTTTTCACTGTAGTCTTTTTTAATTAAATTAAATACTTTTTATTTAAAATTGAAGTAAATACTATTTATTTAAATTTATTACGTACGTAATAAAATTTGAAGTAAATACTTTTTATTTAAATTTTTACGTAGGTATAAAATTTCAAGTTAATATTTTTTATTTAGTTAATAAAATTTTAATTTAATCACAATATCATAAACATGTCAATTGGTATTTTAAAACTATTTATTTCATGTAAAGAAGGTTAGGAACAGATAAAATTATTATTTTATTTTATACATTTTTCGAAATTTGTATATCACTCATGTGGTTATATAGGTTGGACACATACTAAATAATTTTGTACTGGTTACTATAATAAAAACATATTTTAATATTGTTAAAAATATTTTATTTAATAATGAATTTAAATGCGTACTTAATAAAATTAAATACTTTTTTATTTAATTCGAAATTAAATACGCGCATAATATTTTTTGTATGGAGTATTACTTTTTTTTTATTACAAAAGTACTTAAAATATATTTAATTTTATTACGTCACTTTATTTTACTTTTATTACGTCACTAAGTCAGTGATGATGCTCGATCCCATAACACGCGTGTGCTTCGTTGCGCACTGCACTGACAAATAAAATGTTTAATTTAGATTATGAGAATGCATTTATGTTTTGTATGATAACATAATAGCAATTTAAAAATAACGAATTTGTATTGTTGTTTTTCGATGCTGTGTTGTTTTCATAACAACATGTTTTTTTCATTGCTGAGCATTAAATCATTTTAACACACTGGCAATGTGTAAAATTGTGTGCGTGTGCCCATCACTGATCTAAGCTAAGAAGCTTTGTTCGCATTTTTGTTGTTGTTGCACTTTAAAACGAATCATCAGATATGTAAAAAACAAAAACACACAAAAAGAAATATCATCCAAATGTTAAATTGTTCATATATTAAAAATATATTTTTTGGTTTTTAAATTAAATTAAATAATGCACATAAAACTTAACTTTAAAGAAACTTCGTGATTTTACAATTAACAAAAAAATTTGCATAAAAGTAAAAAAAAATAATATTGTTAAATTTCAGTGCATATGCACAATCGACGAACGGCACTAGTGTCAGAGAGTATACATAAAGAAATGTCATCTGAGTTGGTTTTAGTTCGATGGCCCGATTGTAGCACGTGAACAAGGGTAAAATGGTTTTTCTTATAATAAATTCATCGAATTAAGATAGAAAAAAATACAAATATTAATAAAACAGCTATTAACAATATTAGGGAGATTTATTTTTGTGGGATAAAAATAGAGCCACAACACTCAGACAGGGTTATATCCTTTGTGCTGGGACCCAGTTCCCTGGTTTTTAATAATATTAGACTTATTATTAAATCTAAGAAGGTTTCTGTTTGATAAAGAGTGAAGCTGATCCTTTCTCATCACGTCTGAGCAAAAGATCTGCCTCCTAATTCTAGAATATGCTGGGCAGTCACACAGAAGTACTCTATGATACCAGTTTCTTCGTAGCAGGCAGAACATGAGGCGTTTTCGTCCAGGCCGATTGCCCGTTAGAAGTCCCGTCAGTGATTTGCACTCATTTTTACTTAAGGAACGGAGAAAGGAAACTGATCTATTGGTTCTCGTCGGTGTCATGAGCTTGGAGAATCTGCATTTGGTCTCGTTCAGCCATCTGCTCTTTTGTGCGGAGGCGACCCAAGAGCTGATGGAGAGTTTTCCCGTAGATGCAGATAGTCCAAGCACAGATTCTGGTCGAACTGGATATACCAACACAATTGAGACGTGATCTGCATTGACGTACAATTTTAAAAGTGATGACCGGGTTGTACAAAGCCGTAAAAGCAGCTTGACTATCGCTGCAAACAGATATAGCTCTGTTCTACCATCTATTATCCGCAATGTAGTCCATAGCCATAAGTATAGTATAAACTTCGGTTTGGAATACCGAGGTATTCTGCGGTCATCCGGTTCCACAAACACTCTAGCACCAGATCCGTGAACGGTTCTTCATTTTAGTCTCCAGCAGCCTTTCATGGCTTCGAATCTGATGAAGATGTCAAGTGGTGGTAGGTTTAAGATTGCATTCAGTGCTAGACCGGGTATAGTGAGAAAGGCTCCCGTAAGACCCAGACACATGGTTCTCTGAGTCTTGCCAAGACTAGTTGTCACGCACTTTGGCGACAGCCAGACTACCGATGAATATGATATCGTCGGTCATATTATTGCCGTGTAGATACATAAGGTTTGGCTCGGCGATGTCTTCCCAAAAATACCTCTGCATTTCCAGAAGGCATTCAATGCTCGCGAAATTTTATTTTCAACATGTTTTGTCCAAAGTAGTTTACTATCTAGAGTTAAGCACATATATTTCACTTCGTTAGACAGAAGAATGGTGCCACCCTTAAGTACTGGTAAAGGCAATCCTGTCATTATTATGAAGAGAACAATCCCTGTTTTCTGTAGTTTGTCGATAAGTCCGTAATGTATTGTCCGCACTGCGCCTCAGATGTGAATTTCCTAAACATTAGCATTGACCTTAGCCATTTGACAAATGTTTCACCTATTCCATGCCTTCCAGCTGCGTCGCACATTCCATCAAAAGTCATATTATCAAAAGCACCCTCGATGCCAACAAATATTCAAAGGCGCACATTCTCCTCTGAAAAGCATGCTCGATCCGGCCAACCAGATGTTGCAGTGCTGTTTCACAGGATTTTCCACGTTGGTAGGCATGCTGTCTTGACGATAGTGGGTACCTTGACAACGATGTTTTTCTGATATGCAACTCAACTAGTCTTTCTAGACACTTCAGTCTGAAGGATCCATTAGTATGATGGGTCTGAAGTCGTTGGCTATAGAATAGTCTTCTCTTCCTACTTTAGGAATGAAGGCTACTTTAACTAAACACCAGGATGTCGGAATGTATGCACATTCAAGACATGCTCAAAAGATCTTGTTAGGGCATGGTAGCAATTGGGTTATATCTTCTGATTCGATAAAGAAACCAGCCAGAGTCTAAATTGCTCCTTAGGGCCCTATTAAGAAGTATTCTGGAATTCATACGCAAGATGTCAAGATAAGCATTCCACCAAGGAACGGGAGGTCTAGATAACGTTTTTCTGACCGGACATATTGGTATAAAACTAGAATTTATGACATCGTTCATATCATGAACGGACGTCTTAATACTTTCTTTGGCACGAATTCTGACAGGAATCATGAGGAAATTCTCATGTTAATGTCTGAAGCGTGCCCAGTTCCTTTTTCTAGTGTTTTTCACCGTCATAGAGGACAACACCTCTCGGTCAGTATGCCCCACACAGTGTGTTGAGCATGAGCGTCACAGCAAAAAATAAGGCCAGTCTCCTTAGGATCGCAAAGTACTTCACAGTTAGTTATAGGTGAAGTAGCCTGAGGCGACAATCAGATGTTTCCATCCACTATCGCTTTCATAGCTCACTTTAGCTGCAACTAAGTTTTGCCCACGGAATTGGGTTAACTTGGTGACAGCAATGTGTTTCGATATTATAAGACAGTTCTAGACCTTACGGCTTGCTAATCTTATAGTATGGTTTCACCACGTAGTACACCAAGGCCACATATGCATTTTTTTATACATCCATGGTCATTGAATGGTAGTGATGTAAGGTAATGCATGCAACATGTAGAGCCGCTTACCTAGTAAAGCGGTAGCAGCTTTAGAATGTGATGTGGGTAAATATCATGACAGGATAATTAACTCGTTTCTCATCATGATTGATTCGAATTTTAATCCGTCCAAAAAATAGGTTTAGATGATTGCCGTACTAAATAACATGATCTCTAACGACTCATGTTCTAAGCCAACAACCTTATCTGCATTCAATTCACATTCATAAATATTATGCGCGCTTTGCATTGTTACTTGTTGTTCATTGTTTCTTTCAATATTTAGTAATATCAACAATTCTTTTGAATTCCATTATAACCTTAGTAACTTAATAAATATAAAAAAATGATAAAAAATGCAAGGGTATTTGCGGTACTTGCGGTACTTGCAGTCATGCACTTCCCGAGTGGAAATTGGTTAAGGTTAGCCTTATTTCTCATCCCTGATCAGAATACGATAAGCCCTCCCTAAAGCCACCTGAAATGAAACTGATCAGAGATGACTAGGATTATCCTAATTTTAAATCCAAGTAAGGCAACCTGATCCAACTTTTATAAAAATTCTGATCTATAGTCTACTTGATGAAAACTGATGTGACACTTATGAAAAAAAACCTGATAGATATCGTCTTAATGTAATATGATCATGATTTTATTAAAAACCTTTTATAATAAAATTGGGTAGCAAACTTATTTTAATGGAATAAAATATCCTAATAAATAAATGATATACTCAAATTCAAAAGATATACAAATTCTCAACATTTTTAAAATTTTGAAATATCTCAAATATCTGAAAACGTTGACAAAACGTTATTGAGATACCTTTGTTCACAAAACTATTTTTTTAAAGGTCTTAAATTTGGTAAAAGCAATTTTAGAAGAATTATATAAGGTTAGTATAGGAGTAAGATCAGCAAGCCTGATCAGACAACCTGATCAGGATTGCAATTTCGAATAGCGTCACGTTTTGAATCAGGCACTGACTAAAACCCCTGATCATTGTCTGATTTGAAATCAGGCTGCCTGATCAGACAATGATCTCTTCCTGAACTAAATTTCCACTCAGCTTGTTATTGCACTGCTCTTGCACTTGCAAGAAAATCTCGATTTCTCACATTCATAAATATTTTGCGCTCTTTGCATTTTTTACAAGAACAAGAAATTTTTGATCATCACTACTATAAATTTAGAATATAAAACAAGTTTAAAATTAAATTTCCGTAAATAATAAATAAGTATTCAAAAATGTGTGGGTGTGGTTATAAACGGTGTTGGTTAAAAAAATTCAAATTGGTTCTGTTGACTCAACCGAACGTGGGTACTAGACATCTGCACACATGGTTTTGAAGTTTCCTCCGCAAATAAGCACTACTGCAGTTTCGAATTCATTTCGCAAATGACAATCGACAGTATTATGATGAAGTCTCTCTGAGCGACTTCACTTCACTTCAGTATTTGTTGCATTGGTGTCAAGCACTGTCAAAACATCATGTCATTCAAAACATTCAAAACCAAACGACCACACTGTCGCTGAACAGGCAACGAATACAGTGAGCGCAACGAGTAACGAGTGAGACGACGGACATTGAAAACAACAAAAACGGCAGAGATGTTGTTATTGTTATTTATGTGTTATAAAAAAATACAACAAACATTATTTTTTTCAAAAAAAATTTGTTAAACAAAATTTTTGTACGACAAAAACAAGCTTTGGTCGAAATGCAATAATCCATTTTTTTTTTAATTAAATAATGAAAAAAATGTTTTTCGATAAATAAAAAACTTAATATACATTTTAATATATATAATTTTATTGCACATCATCATAGACCTCTTCACTTCAGTTTGGTTTGTGTTTTGTTTTGACAGTACTTGGGGTGTGTGCGAACTCGACTAAGTTGCTGACTAAACTAAATTGAACGACTTTTCATTCGATCTCCATTCGTTAACCGGTAATTATATAGTCCATAATCAATCGATTATTATATATTTGTTTGCTGTCATCCAAATTTAGTTCAATTTAGTTCAATTTAGTCTGCTCGAAAATTTGCTAAATTGAAAAATCGAATACTGCATTACCGACAAAATTTAGTTTAGTCAGCAATTTAGTCGAATTCGCACACACCCTTGGTTTTTTGTTGTTTTGAGCACATTTGACATTCATTTGATTTCCAAGCATAGAGTTGACATAAATATTTTGAGACGAAGTAAATGTCTTGAAGTGGGTTTCAAATGCACTTGTGCAGATGTCAGGTACGTCTCTTTAATTAAAAAGTCAAAAGAACACAGTATAATTTTTATTGGGTGTGATATGAGAAATGAATCAATTTAAGATGACAAGAATATTAGAAAAATGTAAGCATAGAAAAATATGCACAGATCCGGAGCATCTTCTTGTAAAGATGAGAACGGGAATCTAGTACAAGATATCCAGAGCACACTGGAGATAATGAGGATCACTTCTCTAAACTGCTGACCGGTGATGATGACAGCAATTCCACCGATAGAGAAGTAAACCCGACAACCCCAGTACTTGATGACGAAGTTGAGATTCCGCCACCCGACCATGACGAGGTCAGAATCAGTTTTACTCATGTTTACTTGCTACAATCGGGCCATCGAACTGGAACCAATTCGGATGACATCTAGTTACTATGTATACTCTCTGGTAAATGTGCCAGCTTTTCGGGTAGTTTGCAAATCCCACGTAGTTTGTTCGTTCGTTGTTCGAACTACCCGTTCGTTTGACCGTTTGTTAATCCGTCCGTTTGCTTAATGTTGGAGTTGGCCAGAGGTGGATGGAGAAAATTAGGTTGGAAAAAGTGAGTTAGACAATAAAAAGATAAAAAGACCGAAATGCCATATGACTGTATATGACTCAACAATTTTTATTTTGGATGTCTATAGCGGAAATTATTTGATGCCTAATGACTTTAATGTGGTCCAGGTCCCCAAAAGGGGGTCAAAAACATAATTTTCTAAAAATATCTTTTGTGAATGTCAAAATGCATTTCATTACGTCAGCTATCTATTTCTGCAAAATATTCGAAAATAGGGCTGTTTGACACCTTTGGGGATACCTGTCCAAAGGGTACCATTAGCCTTCTACACTCAAAATAATTCCTAGGACATTTTACGATATATTTTTACGTAATTTTTCATTTCGTAAAATACACGAATAATTCGTAGAATACACAAAACATTGGTAATTTCTATTTTTTTCCAAAATATTTTTTACGAACGATTCGTACATATCATGAATCAATATTTGTAAAATTAAAACAACAACAAAATTACGAATGTTTTGTAAAAATTACGAAACTTTCGTTATATTATTTCCTATTATATTTTTTTACGAAAGGATAACATAGTTTACGAATGAGCTTTACATTTTATGTATAGATTACTAAACTTTCGTAAATGGTGAGGCTATATGGGCATTTCCAGAAACACGTCAACCACGACCGAAAAATTCAAAATGCTTAAATCTTTGAAATAACAATGGATTTGGAATCTTAAATATCTGAATCTAAATATCTGAAAAGAAATGTCTATTCCGTTAACGGTAATGTATATAAAAATACTCATAAAGTTACGTTACTACATATGTTAATACTAGTAAAAACCATCCAGCTAGCTGAAAATTTGTTTCTAAATATAAAGAAAAACATAGTTTATATAGAGATATTTATACCCTACACTATGAGGGAAAGGGAATATTCAGTTTGGTACGCCGTTTGTAACACCCAGAAAGAAGCATCTCCGGTATGGACAAGTATATATATTCTTGATCAGCATGACCCGCTGAGTCGATTTAGCGATGTCCGTCTGTCTGTTGAAATCTCTACTACTTAAACAATTGAAGAGTTATAATTTAGATTACTTAAATACCTACGCTGTATGGGGCGAGATCGGTTCATTGTGACCTGTAATCTGACTATTTATATTCAAAAAATCTCATATTAAATTTACATCTACAGATCAATTTTACTGTATACGTGCTTAGGTAAACTTTTTTAAATATTTGTTTTTATATATATACTTTTACACATTACATTGCAATTTTATATTTTTTTTTCTATTTGAATGATTTTTTTGTATAAAATTAATTTAAATAATTTATGTATATTTAAAATCTGTGAAAACACTTTTAATAAATTTTAAAATTCACTTACTAATGTTTCTAAGTGTTGGGTTTTTTTCTTTAATTTTTATACCCTACACTAAGAGTGAAAGGGTATATTCAGTTTGGTACGCCGTTTGTAACACCCAGAAGGAAGCATCTCCGGTATGGAAAAGTATATATATTCTTGATCAGCATGACCTCCTGAGTCGATTTAGCGATGTCTGTCTGTCCGTCTGTCTGTCCGTCTGTCTGTCCGTCTGTCTGTCCGTCCGTCTGTCTGTCTGTTGAAACCCTACTACTTTTAAAATAGAAGAGCTAGATAAATAAAACTTATAACTTAGATTACTAATATACCTACGCTGTATGTGCGTAGATCGGTCCATTGTGACCTATGATCCGACCACTTATGTTCAAATACCTCATATAAAATGTACATATAAAGATCAATTTTTATGTATACGTGCTTAGGTAAACTTTTCTGGTCAAATATATATTGATATCATGCTCAAATACATTATAATAATGTTTTCCGGCAAAAAGACTTGTGGTTCACAAAAAAAAAATCGAAAAAATCGGTACACCTACCCATTTGTAAATATGGGTATGAAATGAATGGAAATTCTTCAGCGATTGAATGTTTGTAGTTATTTTCAGGATTCGTATACCCTGGTGACCTATATATCACTTTGAATGGTAACCACACATGTGTGTAGGGTATTTATAGTCGGCTTAGACCGACTATAATTTTGATAATACTAACTATCATAATTACACCTACTTTAAAATTTCCCATGTGATCTAACCTTCCCAACTGTTTTTTTTAAATTTAGTTTAAATTGTTCTAATCCTTATATTTATACTTATTGTTGTATGTTTTTTTTTTATTTCACTTATTAATTTTTTAATGTATTTTCTGATCGACTAATTGAAACTCCATTTGGTCTTTCTTCTGTTTTTTTTGCAACTCACTGCTTGCTGTGTAAAACCAACAACACCAACAAAAAACCATGCGACAGCATTGTTGTTGTTCTTTTGTGTGCAATTCTTTATGAGAGAGTGTGATGCACTGCACAAACCACAGTGAGCGCAGTCAACTGCATTTCTCTTTTTCATATGGTTGTTGTAATTTAGTGTTTAGTTTTTTTTGGCGTATTTTGTTTTAAAATTATAAAAATAAAGTATAGCACGCATCTGATTAATACGAATCGTTTAATACCAGTATCATAATCTGTACAGAAATGTGGCCGGTTAGTGCAAGACAAAAAAACATGTTTTGTTTTATTAATATAAATGATGTATTTTGAGTAACCAAATTAATTAACTTTAAAGTTATACAGATACAAAATATTATTTTCTGTTTTTTCTGGTTACATTAATAATTATTTCCAAAACTTAAAAATAATGATACAAATTAAAATAACGGAAATATTTTGATTTTTGTATATGAGTTTTCGATGTTTCGTCCGGAACCAAAAAGTAAACTGAAAAGTTTTTTTAAAGAGATGAATCCCTGTTTCCAAAGCAGAATTTCCTCGGCATTTCCAAAAATTTAGACATACTTTTCCTAGTAATTCTAGAAAATTTTTGACAGCTAATTGAAATCGGTCCCGTCGGGAACTTTGAGTACCAAAAGTGTAAAACTACAGTATAAAAAATATTAAAAACAAAATTTTTCAAAAAAAGTAAAAAAAAATTGATATTTTAAAAAATAATTTTCTAAATTTTTATTTATTTTTTGCATTGAAAAAAAAAATTTTTTTTAGACAGTAAAAGTTGCAATAATTTATGAATGTAATTCTAACTCTTATTTCTAAAATGATGCCAGATTTATCATATTGACTCTAGTTTTTGAGATATTGATTTTGGGGTATATTTTTTTACATTTTTCAAAAAAGTGTATGTATCTCAAAAACTAGGGGCGGTTTGATGAAACTGACGCCATATTCGAAATTAGAAATACAAATACATTAAAAAATTATTGCAAATTTTACTTTTGAAAAAAATATTTCATTTTTCAATACAAAAGATTTGTAAAAATTTAGAAAATTAATTTTTAAAATATGATGCAATCAAAATACCATCTTCAAATTTGGCACGAACATTTGTATTAAATCAACCAAATTACACGATTTTTTTCAAAATTTTTAAAAGGGTCCTTTTTAAGAACATCAATTTTGAAATGCTATGATAATGCCAACGGGCCACATTTTTTAGTTTAGGAATAACAACTTAATTTCTCTAAAAGCCTGTTCTATTAGTTTTAAAACGAGCCATCAAGCATATCTACTTTAAGAGATATTGAAATATGAACTACCTTAAAAAAGTGATTTTGGCCCATTTTTTGTAACTTTGAAGCACTGTATCACTGGAAGTAGAGGTCGAAAAAAAAACAGTTGGGAAGGTTAGATCACATGGGAAATTTTAAAGTAGGTGTAATTATGATAGTTAGGATTATCAAAATTATAGTCGGTCTAAGCCGACTATAAATACCCTACACATATGTGTGGTGATATATAGGTCACCAAGGTATACGAATCCTGAAAATAACTACAAACATTCAATCGCTGAAGAATTTCCATTCATTTGATACCCATATTTACAAATGGGTAGGTGTACCGAATTTCGATTTTTTTTTTTTGTGAACCACAAGTCTTTTCGCCGGAATACATTATTATCATGTATTTGAGCATGATGTCAATATATATTTGACCAAAAAAGTTTACCTAAGCACGTATACATACAAATTGATCTTTATATGTACATTTTATATGAGGTATTTGAACATAAGTGGTCGGATCATAGGTCACAATGGACCGATCATACAGCGTAGGTATATTAGTAATCTAAGTTATAAGTTTCATTTATCTAGCTCTTCAATTTTAAAAGTAGTAGGGATTTCAACAGACAGACGGACAGACAGACGGACATCGCTAAATCGACTCAGGAGGTCATGCTGATCAAGAATATATATACTTTTCCATACCGGAGATGCTTCCTTCTGGGTGTTACAAACGGCGTACCAAACTGAATATACCCTTTCAATCTTAGTGTAGGGTATAAAAATGGTCAATGCATATCTAATAAGCTGCCCAAATTTCATTGAAATTGATGAAGGTGAGTTCCTGGTCGATTTGGTGTGGAATGGCCCGTAGATAATATATGTATATAGAATATATGTATATACAATATATGTATATGTATATATAATAAAAATCGTACTGATAATTTTTATACGGAATTTTTTATCCCGTCCGGAATGTCTGGAATTTTTATGTAATTTATTATGATAAAACTATAAACTTTAGGAACAAAGTGTACAAAGAAATCACGTTATTTTAACTATTTTTTAAATATTTAAAAACATCATTTGTACGCCAAATTAATATGAATATTTTTGGAATATCCATATGAACCGCGATATTTACTTCCGTTTTGTCTCGTCCGGAACGCCCATTATTTTATTTATATCTTTAGATCTACAGTATAGGATTCTATAATTTTTTGCAGATGTTTAGTACGACTTAAATACAACATGCACAAAATAAGTTTTAAGTTTTAAAGTTTTAAGCGTACACTAAGAAAACTAAACATGGTTGAAAAGTATTAGAGCCTTAAACATCATTGCAGTTGCAAATTATTCAAACCAAATATTTGACACTTTTTCTGATATTTAGACAATATTAATAGTTTTGCTACAAAAGCATTAATATCTGTTGAATATGTGAATATTTCCAGCCATGCTAACTATTTATCTAGTAGTTGCAGTGAATCTACCACAAATATGACACTTTTCGTGATGTTTATAAGAAACATCTCACAAATAAAACAAAATATGTGATGTTTACAAATTATTTTAACTTTTGCTGCAAATTTATTTGTATTTCTTGCATATTGGAATTGTTAAAGCGTGTAGTATTTAAGTTGCAGCAACCGTGGGCGGATCCAGACGTCGTTCTTAGGGCGGGCGATTTTGAAAAATGACAATATATATATGTATGTATATATGTATGTATGTATGTATGTATGTATGTATGTATGTATGTATGTATGTATGTATGTATGTATGTATGTATGTATGTATTTATATGTATATGTATATGTATATGTATATGTATATGTATATGTATATGTATATGTATATGTATATGTATATGTGTATATGTATATGTATATGTATATGTATATGTATATGTATATGTATATGTATATGTATATGTATATGTATATGTATATGTATATGTATATGTATATGTATATGTATATGTATATGTATATGTATATGTATATGTATATGTATATGTATATGTATATGTATATGTATATGTATATGTATATGTATATGTATATGTATATGTATATGTATATGTATATGTATATGTATATGTATATGTATATGTATATGTATATGTATATGTATATGTATATGTATATGTATATGTATATGTATATGTATATGTATATGTATATGTATATGTATATGTATATGTATATGTATATGTATATGTATATGTATATGTATATGTATATGTATATGTATATGTATATGTATATGTATATGTATATGTATATGTATATGTATATGTATATGTATATGTATATGTATATGTATATGTATATGTATATGTATATGTATATGTATATGTATATGTATATGTATATGTATATGTATATGTATATGTATATGTATATGTATATGTATATGTATATGTATATGTATATGTATATGTATATGTATATGTATATGTATATGTATATGTATATGTATATGTATATGTATATGTATATGTATATGTATATGTATATGTATATGTATATGTATATGTATATGTATATGTATATGTATATGTATATGTATATGTATATGTATATGTATATGTATATGTATATGTATATGTATATGTATATGTATATGTATATGTATATGTATATGTATATGTATATGTATATGTATATGTATATGTATATGTATATGTATATGTATATGTATATGTATATGTATATGTATATGTATATGTATATGTATATGTATATGTATATGTATATGTATATGTATATGTATATGTATATGTATATGTATATGTATATGTATATGTATATGTATATGTATATGTATATGTATATGTATATGTATATGTATATGTATATGTATATGTATATGTATATGTATATGTATATGTATATGTATATGTATATGTATATGTATATGTATATGTATATGTATATGTATATGTATATGTATATGTATATGTATATGTATATGTATATGTATATGTATATGTATATGTATATGTATATGTATATGTATATGTATATGTATATGTATATGTATATGTATATGTATATGTATATGTATATGTATATGTATATGTATATGTATATGTATATGTATATGTATATGTATATGTATATGTATATGTATATGTATATGTATATGTATATGTATATGTATATGTATATGTATATGTATATGTATATGTATATGTATATGTATATGTATATGTATATGTATATGTATATGTATATGTATATGTATATGTATATGTATATGTATATGTATATGTATATGTATATGTATATGTATATGTATATGTATATGTATATGTATATGTATATGTATATGTATATGTATATGTATATGTATATGTATATGTATATGTATATGTATATGTATATGTATATGTATATGTATATGTATATGTATATGTATATGTATATGTATATGTATATGTATATGTATATGTATATGTATATGTATATGTATATGTATATGTATATGTATATGTATATGTATATGTATATGTATATGTATATGTATATGTATATGTATATGTATATGTATATGTATATGTATATGTATATGTATATGTATATGTATATGTATATGTATATGTATATGTATATGTATATGTATATGTATATGTATATGTATATGTATATGTATATGTATATGTATATGTATATGTATATGTATATGTATATGTATATGTATATGTATATGTATATGTATATGTATATGTATATGTATATGTATATGTATATGTATATGTATATGTATATGTATATGTATATGTATATGTATATGTATATGTATATGTATATGTATATGTATATGTATATGTATATGTATATGTATATGTATATGTATATGTATATGTATATGTATATGTATATGTATATGTATATGTATATGTATATGTATATGTATATGTATATGTATATGTATATGTATATGTATATGTATATGTATATGTATATGTATATGTATATGTATATGTATATGTATATGTATATGTATATGTATATGTATATGTATATGTATATGTATATGTATATGTATATGTATATGTATATGTATATGTATATGTATATGTATATGTATATGTATATGTATATGTATATGTATATGTATATGTATATGTATATGTATATGTATATGTATATGTATATGTATATGTATATGTATATGTATATGTATATGTATATGTATATGTATATGTATATGTATATGTATATGTATATGTATATGTATATGTATATGTATATGTATATGTATATGTATATGTATATGTATATGTATATGTATATGTATATGTATATGTATATGTATATGTATATGTATATGTATATGTATATGTATATGTATATGTATATGTATATGTATATGTATATGTATATGTATATGTATATGTATATGTATATGTATATGTATATGTATATGTATATGTATATGTATATGTATATGTATATGTATATGTATATGTATATGTATATGTATATGTATATGTATATGTATATGTATATGTATATGTATATGTATATGTATATGTATATGTATATGTATATGTATATGTATATGTATATGTATATGTATATGTATATGTATATGTATATGTATATGTATATGTATATGTATATGTATATGTATATGTATATGTATATGTATATGTATATGTATATGTATATGTATATGTATATGTATATGTATATGTATATATATATATATATATATATATATATATATATATATATATATATATATATATATATATATATATATATATATATATATATATATATATATATATATATATATTGTTACGAAAATTCAGTCAAACAAAATAAAAATACTCTTATGTTTGGTTTAAATTATAACAATTAACTTTATTAATTCATTTTAATAAACAACTTTACTAATAACAAATTCTAACAGCTGCTGCATGTCCACAATTTAACTTGACATTTATCACATGAGCTGCACTCGACCACTTTACAATCACTACTGAAGTACCTCAGATGCGGCTTCCTTATATACTGCATGCATCAGTTCGACACGTTTCGACAAGCTTCGACTTGTTTCGAGAACCTTCTACTCGTTTCGTGAATGACGCATGCTATTGGCATTTCATTCGCACTCATGTGTTTTAATGCGCTGATCTTCCATCTCTTTCTCGCACATTGCCAAGTACGCTGAATGATCTTCCGTCTCTTTCTAACACATTGCTTAGTGCGCTGAATTGTCTTGCGTCTCATTTATTATTGCTGAATGCTTGCACTGTGGGGCAAATTAACCTTTCTAAATGTACTACTTTCATTTTTCGTCTGACGCCTATAGTATTCTGAATCCGATACACAATGTCATTTATCCTTTTAATTATCCTGTACGGTCCTTCCAGGTGCGTTTGTAGTTTTGGATTTATGAAATTCACTCGTGGCGGACTACAAAGCATAACCAGATCTCCTTCCTTAAACCCCTCAGAGTTTGCTCTCAAGTCGTATCTGGACTTTATCTTACTACTTGGAATTTGTATCCTCTGCCTTAAGGACTGATGCAACTCGTCTCGGTCTTCACTTTTTCTCTTACGCAGAACACTTTTTGGAATCGGATTTTGCCCATCCATTGCAGTACGTTCGCTATGTGCTCCTACGTTGTATTGATTTATCTTACCGCAACTTCTGACGGGTTTTCTTTTTGCGGATACACATTGCTTACATCTGTGAATCCAATAGGCGACTGACTTCTGATATCCGACCCAATAGAAACGTTTTCTGACTTCCGTGTTATTAATGCTCAAGTGACATCCATTGGATCCACAATGGCATTCCAGTACTATCTCCTTTATTTTTGATTTGGGAACAACAATTAAATTTCGTGCAGATCTGTCATTTTCACTTTCCCACACACGGTACAAACAACCATTTTGTAGCTTCATGCTTTGCCACTGCGCCCAGTAAGCCCTGCTTATTGGACTGTTGGATGCTAACTCTTTCCATAATGGTTTTCTTTGTTGTTCCTTGAACGTCCGAATTTTTGCGATGTCGGGGTCCATCTTTTGATCATTTCGTATTTGCTCTAGACTCCATTGATCATCTGGCACGACACGACAATAAACGAATGTGAATTATGTTCGTTTTTTCATCGTCTCTCCGACATTCTCCGGATTCCATTGTACACACTCGTGCCGAC
The DNA here is from genome assembly GCA_951804985.1 of Dryomyza anilis. NCBI lineage: Eukaryota > Metazoa > Arthropoda > Insecta > Diptera > Dryomyzidae > Dryomyza > Dryomyza anilis. Next base: position 31,599,415 of record OX638135.1, on the reverse strand, counting down.
ACAGTGCCTGAATTTTCAAGATGGCAACTGGTGTTATTCGGACTATCCTCAGATCTCTTTTCTGTTCTGTATCTCTTTGGTAGTTGCACAATTACACATTTACGTTTTTCACGACAGTCGCGTGCCATATGCCCATATTTTCCGCAATTGTAGCATTTACCTTTCAATTGTGTGTTTCCGTTGGCAACATAATGTTCGGATTTAACGCTGGCTTTGGACGCTCTACTTACTCCTTGACATAAATTTTGTCTCTCCTCATCTTGTACACGTGTCTCCGTCGCTGGTCGGCACAATGTAGACGCTATCTCCTGCGTAAGCGCTGTGGTGACCGTTTCCATAAATGGCACCTTTGGGTTAGTCATTGTTGCCCGTTTTTTCTCAGGATCCCGTATGCCATAAACGAATGCATTTATCTTGCACATTTCCAAGAAATCACAGGCTGAATCGGAATACGACAAATGTGCAAGCCTCTCGATGTCCGCTGCGTATGCCTGCAATGTTTCCCCATTTCTTTGCATTCGGCCCTTTAGTTCCATTCTGTAGATCTGCTTCATGTGATCACTTCCATATTTCCGTTGCAGTGTAGCCATAACCGCTGTGTAACTATTTCTATCGCTTTATGGAACAGTCTGCAATACTTCAGCTGCTCCACCTTTCAGGGTCACAATAAGCGCTGCTACGCTATCTTCATTGTTCCATCGATTACTTACAGCCGTTGTCTCAAATTGGAGCTTGAAAATGTTGAACGCTGTGGTTCCATCGTAAATCGGCGATTTCAGCTTCGAACCACTAAGAACATGCTGTGTAGGTCCACTTAGCTGTAACGCACCGAAATCTTCTTGCATTTTCTGGAACTTTTTGTCGATGCCATTTTCCAATTTTTCAAATTTGCCTTCCATGTCATTTACATGTGCCTCAAGTTCGTTTACTTTGCCATGGAATGTATTAGAAACTTCCAGAAACTGCTTCGAGTGTTCCTGCATCTGTTCCTCTACTTTTACTTGATGTTGGTTGGAATTTTCTTGAAGATTCTCCATTTTAGTTTGAAGCTGATTTGAATTTTCTAGAAGTTCTGTTTTAAGTTGATTGGAACTTTCTTGGAGCTTCTGTTCCATTTTGTTGGAATTTTCTTGGAGCTTCTGTTCCATTTTGTTGGAATTTTCTAGAAATTGTTTTGAATTTTCTAGAAATTGTCTGAAATTTTCTTGAGCCATTATCTGAAATTGTTGTTGCATAGCTCCGATCAACTGGCTCATATCAAAAACTTGGGTCTGTACTTTCTCCTCTGTGTCCAGATTTTTCCATGACGGTGCTACAACTTCCACTGCAAAATTGTGCATCGTAAGATCATTGCCCTGCGCCTCTAATTCGTCCATTAGGCGCTTTTGCAGCTCTACTTTCGTACCAGCAGTTGGAAGATTACGAATCGACAGCTCCTTCTTTAGCTGGTCGACTTTAAGTTGTTCAAATTTAACCATTTTGTATCACAATAGCACTTCTGACACCAATGTTACGAAAATTCAGTCTACGGAAAACTGTTCTACGAGTTCGTACCGCTGGATTGTGTACAAAATAAAAACACTCTTATGTTTGGTTTAAATTATAACAATTAACTTTAATAATTCACTTTAATAAACAACTTTACTAATAACAAATTCTAACAACTGCTGCATGTCCAAAATTTAACTTGACATTTATCACACGAGCTGCACTCGACCACTTTACAATCACTACTGAAGTACCTCAGATGCGGCTTCCTTATATACTGCATGCATCAGTTCGACACGTTTCGACAAGCTTCGACTTGTTTCGAGAACCTTCTACTCGTTTCGTGAATGATGCATGCTATTGGCATCTCATTCGCACTCATGTGTTTTAATGCGCTGATCTTCCATCTCTTTCTCGCACATTGCCCAGTACGCTGAATGATCTTCCGTCTCTTTCTAACACATTGCTTAGTGCGCTGAATTGTCTTGCTGAATGCTTGCACTGTGGGGCAAATTACCTCTTTTCGTAACAATATATATATATATACTTGAACTTTTTGAGTTATTTGCAATTCGCATGAATCGTAGCTTTGCATGATATGACGCTGGCACGACATACGCTGCACGATAAGTACGCGTCGTTTTGGCAATCGGTGTTTATGTTGTAGTTTTGTGTTGTAGTGTGGTGTTTATGGAGTGCGAGGGCTTATGCCGTCGCACTGTGGAACAGGGAGTACCAAAAGTTGGCGAAATCTTATATATGACATGCACTCTAAGAAAAATTTACTATAATAAATGTAGGAAACCGGTTTCCTCTTATTAATGTAGTAAATTCCAAGGAATGTGTAAAAATAAAATTTACACATAAAAGTATGTAAAACTAGTACACATCTGTAGTGTCAAAATACAATTTTATGAGTGTAAAAAAATACGCAATAAACCCTGTATTTATTCACATAATGCGTGTTAAAAAATCCACAACAGAACGCGTGTTTTTTATGGCTAAATATTATTAGAAAACTTTATATCATCTCAACGGGGATTCAGAAAATGTGAAAAAAATTCTGTACACAAAATAAAAAAGTTCACAACTGTTTAACGAATGTCGGCAAACATGAATGTACATCTTGGGAGATGTGATTTCAATTGCACACAAATTATATTCACATTCACCAACAATCCCCATGCATTTTATTTTATTTAAAATATGCAAGTTTTTTTTCTGTAGAGTCTTCTTAAATGGCGCAGACAAGAGCGTTCGCATCTTGTTGCACATATATGAGTATGTGCTTCGTCATTTTTACACTTCATTGTGTTTATATACAAAACATTGCAGAATCTGTAAATTTACCATTTTAAAAGTTCGATTCAGCTCAAAACAGTTCATTTGTGTAAAATAACATATTTTTCATTCAAAACACGTCAGATGTTTATTTTTACGGACGTATTAGTGTTTTTGTTATTATATTATATATTATTTTATTTTATTTTACTTTTATTATATATTATTATTATTGTATTCTTTATATGTGAACGATTAATATATATTATAATAAATAGTGTTTATTAAAAAACCTCAATTAATTAATTGCTTGACACATTTGCAATAAATTTTTTGTCAACTTGTCATGGTTTTATTAACGGAATAAGAACATATAAGATTGGTAATCACCAAAACTAATAAATTTTCACAAAATACAATCACTTTAGACACTAATTTTATATCCCCACCCAGGGAAAAAACATTGTAAATCCGTTGTGATTGATAGTAAATTTGTTATACATCATAACGATATGAAGTCAAATTTAGCTATAGTAAAAACATTATTTTTCATAGTAATTTTTTAAAATTATCAAATGTCACAAATTTACTATGTGTAATAATATTTTTTGTTTACAATCTGCTGCATATAAATTTACTATGATTGATAACTTATTTACTTCTCAAACAAATGAATTGAAAGATTGACTTTTCAAATTATATCGTATTTATTATATTTAAATAAAATAAAAAAATAAATTAAATAGCACCTCCTACATTGTGGCGCAGTCTCGCAAACGCAGCAGGTCGATTCTGTCGCATTCATTCCGCTCCTGTGCACTGCTCACGGACTTGAAGCTTCAAACGATCGCAAGGGCCGCCAGCAACATGTTTGCTACAATTACCCAACTCCATGTTTGAAGGAGCCACACCAGGCGCAGACGCTGAGCAAACTTGACAGGAGATTCCGCTGCATTTCAAGGAACAAAAATGCCGATATCGCCTCCCAAGACCTGCAAAACACTGGAGCCGTGCTGCTGCATGTTGTACAAATAGCAACAGCTACAAAAAGTTATAATAAATTAAAAATATTTAATTTAATTTGTGATCGACCGCCGCTGTTGAAAAATGATGTAAAAAAATGATTGGAAAAATGTTCTCTGTGACAGTTGAAAAAAAAAAAAATTACTAGAAATGTTAACAAATTACAAACTGTTATTGTGCATAGTAAAAGCATATGAAACGTAGTATAATTTTCGATATACTGTTTCCCCAAGAATAATAGAATAATAAGATTACGCATTGCGCATGTACACCCTGTATTGCCGACGTAAAAAATTATGGAATGTCAAGTAAAGGATATTTAAATTTCATAAAATACAAATATTTATTTCATTGAAATTTTTTTTATTTACATTTTTGCCCAAAACAATTGGTGGGAAGCAGGCTTCCGGCAGATTCCTTAGTGGGGGTATCAACTCTCGTGCTGATCAAGACATTGCTGTACATGGGCTTGGGTGGATAGCAGTTAATTTAAATTTCAAATCTAAAATATATATTTGTTATCCTGACCGGAGCTACACAAATGCTGATGAATTATTTTGTTTTTAGAGGATTTTGATGGTGGTTTCTTATCTTTTAGTTTTGATGGCCGATTCAGTGCAGTTTTGCATACATATCTATTAATCACACGCATTTTTTTCAAAAATAATTGAAATGTTTAGTTTTTTTTTACAACAACATTCTGACACAATGAACAAATTACAGTTGTCAAAAAACTTCTACGTACATGCGCAGAAGATTCAAGTTTTGAACAACGTTCTGCGCAATCTTTGTTTCTATTATTCTTGCTATTTCCCTGGGTGCCAAAATCTTTTTCAAAATAATAACGAATAATAATTTTTTTTTGCAAGTGAAATTTGTATCAATATTATGAAAAAAATTGTATAATTATTTTAAATGATAACATTGTTATATTTTAGTAATTCAAAAAAATAAGCAATATAGTGGGCCCGTTAAAACCAATCTGACATAATTAAACTCTTAAGTAGAGATTTAAATTGGCCGGAATTTCTTCAAAATGCAACACTTAAATCCCCGCTCTTTTCTTCGTAACAATCTCCGCTCACTTCTGATCGTAGAAACCCTCACCAAGCACTCGATTGTCCGCGCAGTCAGCCGCGCACATTTCAATATTTAAGCATTAGCATAAAACCAAATATATATATATATATATATATATATATATATATATATATATATATATATATATATATATATATATATATATATATATATATATGTATATATATATATATAGTTATGTATTAAATAAAACTTTAATTTGTTCTAATATTTAGTTTTAAATACTTAAATTAAATAATCAAAATTAAAAATTGATTTTAGATTTTACATAATAATATAAACTCAAGTCTGTGATTATGGATATTATCGTACCGATATGTTATTCGTCGAAATATAAACAAAATGACTTTATTAGCTCCGATATATTTCAAATTTTACAGTTGCCAAAAACTATTTTAAACGTATTTTTTTTCTATTAAAATAGAGTTTTTTTTGGAAGTTATTCCCCTTAATTAATTGAAACATTTTGTTGAAATACAACTTTTTGCATTCCGTTAAACTAATATAGCACGTGTTTTCTAATGGTGTACTCGTTTTTCCGAACTTTTAATATACAAAAAATATAAATATAAAGAAAATTTAATATACAAAAGAATGATGGTCATAAAGGTTTAGAACCTTATTTTTTATTTTTTGTTTTTGTTTTTAATTCATCTTACTTTTATAAAAATAATGCATTAACACTGAAAGATTTAGAGTGCCACCTCTTAGGCTTACTATTTTCGAACATTTTCTCTTTCATTTTTTTAGGTTTGAATTACGTAAACATTCTTAAATTGCATAGATAAAACATGCATGTTTACGGAAAATACCATGAGAAGAATGTAATATTTTTTCTTTTTAAAAATATTTATAATATACCCAAAGTCGATTTACCCAAAATTTTATGTTTATTTTAAAATGTAATAGGGCTTAGAAGTTACATTCTGCTGCTAGAGTTTACCACAAAAAATGTGTGCCGAAAAAAATAAAAATATGGATTTAAAATATATTTTTTCAACATCATCTGCAATGTGCGAATACAGGACATTATTTTATTTTACTCAAATTTTTGTGGTAATCTCTAGCAGCACAATGTAACTTTTAGACCCTAATTTACATTATCTTGTTATTTATAGACAAGCTTAATTAATTAACGCAGTTCAAACGTCAGAAAAAAAATAATTGACAAAAATAATAGCTGCGTTCCCGTGGTACTTGAACCAGATCCGTTTCACGGGAACGCCATCGGTTCTATTTTAATAAATTTGGCAGCACTGTTTTCTTCTGCCCCTTTTTTTCAACAGAAATTCTTCTTCTTATTAAGTGATATTCACAATAGCATAATATCACCACAAAAAAATTTGCTTTTGATACGTACAGTACCAGATCAGTAATTGATCCAAAAACGAACCTGGTTCTAATTGATTGTTTATGTTTTGTATATGAAAATGATCTACGGATCCGGATCAAAAACCACGGGAACGCAGCTAATATAGTAAATCTCTATTTATCATTATTGGTGAATTACACTGCCCGACAAAATACAAATTTTGACATGGTGCAGTAAAAGTTACAGCAAATATTAGATACATTTGTAGAGCTAATTCCGAAAATGGCATCAGTTTAGTCAAATTGGATCTAGTTTCTGAGATATAGTCCATTTTACAATCTCCCATTATTTTAGTCTTCTTTTATTTTTAAAATTTAAATAAAAGAAAAATATTAAATTATCTTTTCGATATTAAACGCAGAAAATTTTGCTCCATAAAATACAAATTTGCTTTATGTATGAACATTTTTATTACATGAATGAGGTTTTAAAGAGGATACTTGGCGCCACATAAATGTTCATACAAATATTTTTTAACATTTTTATCCACTAAGTAATAAAGTATTTTATTACCAATATTTTTAACATTTAACAAATTTGAATTTCTTTTGCTTATATCTCGCAAACAAATTTGTTCACGCATTACCTCAAATTTTTGTATTGTAACGCGATATTTGTATGCGCCTAATATCGAAAAAAACATTTTCATTATTTTGTTTTTATGGAATTTTAAAAATCTTCTTTTATTTTTAAAATTACAAATTGTGAAGGTTAGATCACATGGGAAATTTTGAAGTTGGGATATTTTGATAATTGGTGTGATTAAGTTAGTTAGAATTATGTAAGTTATAGTCGGTCTAAGCCGACTATAAATACCCTACACATATGTGATAATGTGTGTGGTGACCACTTAAAAAGGTACATAGGTCACCAGGATTTGCAAATCCTGAAAATAACTATAAACTTGAAATCGCTGAATGATTTCCTTTCATTTGATACCCATATGAGTAGGTATACCGAATTTCGAGTTTTTTTCGAGAACCACACTTCAGTTCCCGAGAAAACATTATTTACATATATTTGAGCATAAAGGTAATATATATTTGGCAAAAAAATTTCACTTAAGCTCGTATAAAATAAAATTCATCCGTAGATGTAAATTTTATGGAGTATTTGAACATAAGTGGTTGGTTCGCAGGTCACTAAGAATGGCTCGTTGGTACAGCGTAGATATATAAGTAATCTAAATTAGAAGTTTCATTGATCTAGCTCTTCAAATTTTTCTGTAATCGTGATTTCAACAGACAGATAGAGGGACAGACGGACATCGCTAAATCGACTCAGGAGGTGATCAAGAATATATATACTTTTCCATACCGGGGATGCTTCCTTCTGGGTGTTACAAACAGCGTATTAAACTGAATATACTCTTTCACTCTTAGTGTAGGGTATAAAAAGGCATATATCTCAAAAACTATAGCCAATTTGAAAAAACTGATGCCATTTTCGGAATGAGCTCTACAAATGCATCCAATATTTGCTGCAACTTTTACTGCACCATAATGAGTGTAGAGCAGTGTTATAAATATAGAACTATAATGGTAAAAAAAATATTGGTGTTGACCACCAAAATCAGTTTTATAACTTTTGGATGATATTTTCTTATTATGTTTGTGATGTTTGTGTTAGAGGTTTTAAAAACGACTAAACCACTACAAATAGCTTTTCATGACACATACAAATTTTCCATAATTAACTTATGGTTTACGTGCAAAATGTTGAATTTCAACGAAATTATCCGATGAGTGCTAAGTTTTAAGAAACTCAAAAATAATAGAGGATTACCCGAATTTATTTGCAGACATTTACCTTTATAGTATTTTTTAAATGTAAATTAAATACGGTTTCTAAAGTTTTCTAATAATCTTTTCTTTTTAATTTTTATTTTGACATAAAATTATTTTTTAATGAAAACTATTTTTTATCAAAAAACATATACAATTTACAAAGTAGGTTTATAAACTCAGTCACAACACCTTCAACAAACGGAGGTGAAGCAAAATAATAAGTTATTTCTAAAGTTTATTATTCGATGTTGCTGATCCCTCATGGTTTCTATTTGTGCCAATTTTAAATTCAAAATCTTTGCAGTATATGTGTTGTCCTATCTAATAAAAGACCGATGACAAATCTATATTACTAAAACAAAACGTGTTTTTTTTCTCTTGCACTAACCGACCGATTTTAATGATACTGGTATCAAACGATTCATATTAATCAGATGTAGTGCGTGCTATACTAACTTTTTATAATTTTAGTGCAAATTTCGCCAGAAAAAGCTAAATACTAAATTACAACAACCATATGAAAAAGAGAACTGCAGGTGGTTGCGCTCACTAAGATTTGTGCTGTGCATCACACTCTCGCATAAAGAATTGCACACAAAAAAACAACATCAATTCTGTCGCATAGTTTTTTGTTGGTGTTGTTGGTTTTACACAGCAAGCAGTGAGTTGCAAGAAAAACAGAAGAAAGACCAAAAAGAGTTTCAATGAATGAGTTCAGAAAATACATTAAAAAATTATTAAGTGAAATGAAAAAAAAAACATATTTCGACAACGATAAATATAACAAACTACAATTACAATAATTTAAACTAAATTAATAAAATAATTAAAGAAAACCCAACATTTAGTAGCATTACTAAGTGAATTTTAAAATGTATTAAAAATGTTTTCATAGATTTAAAATATATATAAATTATTTAAAATAATTTCATTTATAAATCATTTTAAACTTGTAGGACAAACAGAACTATGATTCAAATATACAAAAAATATAAATTGCAATGTAATGTGTAAACATAAATGTCTAAAGATATATAAATTTTGAGGATTTTTTTTTGTGATTTTCAAAATATTGATAACATGACGAACTACATTAATAAAAACATGCTTTCTCCAACACGAAGGACATCAGACCGAAAACTCAATTTTGTAAATTTAAACTTTGTAACTCCAAAAATGTTCATAATATTTAAATATAAAATATATTCATATAAACTATGTTTTTCCTATATATTTAGAATCAACTTTTCAGCTAGCTGGATGGTTTTTCCTAGTTTTAAATAATGAATTACAGATACTTTTCAACTGTGTTCTTGATATATTTGAAGTTAACGTAGAGTTGTACTCAGAGAAGTATAAAATTTACTGCTTTTGTAATAATATTTTTTAAAATATATAAATTTTTGACAAAATCATGACGTCTTTGGGGGGGCGATCGCCCCCTTATCCCCCCCTGTGGATCCGCAGCAACACTCTCATAAACATTCTGTTTTCTTAGTGTACGAATGTCCCGTTCCGGACCCCAGGAAATGCCCATATGTAGAATAATAGAAGTGCACTGCGTCAAATAGCAACTTGGAGCTGCATTTTATTTAATTGGTAACGCGGTAGCAAGCAGATAGTAAAAAAAACAAACAGTTTTAAAATGTGTTCTGTTCGAGTTGTGTTTTTGTCAAAAATGATTCTATGGTTCTGATTCTATTATTATTATTGCTTCGGGGTAATGCACTGCGACCTGAATAGATCTATTGTGCTCCGCTTGATACCATGACTGAAGCCATTCTCAGCTACTATTTATAGGGGGTTCTGGTTTTAATAGTTCTATAGGATGTCCGTCAAGCCTATCTCAGTTTAAAGCCTGATTATATGGTTGGGGTTCATCATTCTAATATTGTTTGGACTTGGTTGTTGAATGTTTAGCAAGCCGACAATGACCTGTAAGAAGTCCTGTTATAATTCTCGGGTTTTTTTTCTTCGATAGTTTAATATATTCTTTAAATCTTCTTTAGTCATAGGGCTCAATGAATTTCTTTGATTGACACATTTTAGCCTGCCCCAACCATAGTTCTTCTCTGGTGTTAAGTAGTTCTTCTCGTAATAACTTTTTTACAACACTGTCACCGATTCCACAAAAAGGTTCAGGACCTATTAGCTTTGTGGCGGCTCCTTTCCATGCAAGTTTGTATGCTTCTTCATTGCCTTCTATTCCCCTGTGGCCAGGGACCCAGAGTATGGTGACACCATTATTCATAGCTAGTTTATTTATTTTACGTAAGATTCTAATGCCATTATGGCTGCCTGGCTGTCCGACAGGATTGCTCTATTTTTATTGCTATAATTTCTATCTAGATTGAACTGGATGCATCTATCTATAGCGTATATTTCCGCTTGAAAGATACTGGTGAATTTTCCCATGGCTTCGAAGTATTTGGTTCTAGGCCCATATACTCCTGTTCCGGTTCCTTCATCTGTTAATGATCCATCCGTGTACCAAGTGATCATATTCTTGTGTATATCATTTGTATCAGAAATGTTTTTCAATATCTTTTTGTTACTGCGTTTCGTCTTGAAGTTTTTTACGAAGTTGAATCTCTTCGTTTTATGGTCTATTGGAGTTGGTAGCGTGGGAAATAGTCGGGTCAGAAGACACGCTTTCCCGGGCTCCATACGTTCTCCATTTTCAATAAATTTGTTTGCTATGCGGTGGAGTGCTCCTCTTGCCACTCCCTGCAGGAACAGGTGTAATGGTGCAAATTCAAAGAGTACTTCCATTGTCGCCGTGGGACACTTTCTCATGGCTCCTGTTATACAAGAACAAGCTAGCCGTTGAACTTTCTCTAGAGATTTCTGTGTTGTCCGAAGCTCTAGTCTTTTTGCCCATACCACTATTCCATACATAATAATTGGTCGGACCATCATTGTATACATCCATCGCATTATTTTGGGTGTGCATCCCCAGCTTTTGCCTGCAATGGACCTACTTATTATAATTGCTCGTGTGGCTTTTATTATGATTTCTTTTTCTTGTCGCTTCCATAGCAGTTTGCTGTCTAGTGTAATTCCAAAATATTTGACTTTTTCACTCCGACTTACTTCGACTCCGTCTAGCCGGATTGGTCTAATATTATGGTTTCTTCTTCTTGTAAAGGGTACCATGGTGGTTTTTGCGGTATTTATATCTAGTCGGTTACACACCTTTCCTTTGTTGTTCTGAGACCTATTTTTTTCTATCATATAGAGTGTCTTCAAATTTCCATTTGCATATGATTACTACTTATGTCGTCGACGTACCCTTGACATTCAAATCCCATGTTTGTAAGTTTCCACAGGAGCTCATCAAAATAAAATACTTAGAATGTGTTTAAATAGCGATTGGTACATCTCCACAGACGATATTCATGATTAAAAACCCGTTTTCTAACTAGATTAGAAACTGACTGATATCTGTGATATTTTTATATTTATACCCTACACTAAGAGTGAAAGGGTATATTCAGTTTGGTACGCCGTTTGTAACACCCAGAAGAAAGCATCTCCGGTATGGAAAAGTATATATATTCTTGATCAGCATGACCTCCTGAGTCGATTTAGCGATGTCCGTCTGTCCGTCTGTCTGTCCGTCTGTCTGTCTGTCCGTCTGTCTGTCTGTTGAAATCCCTAAGACTTTTAAAATTGAAGAGCTAGATAAATGAAACTTATAACTTAGATTACTAATATACCTACGCTGTATGTGCGAATTTTTTGGCGAGATCGGTCCATGGTGACCTATGATCCGACCACTTATGTTCAAATACCACATATAAAATGTACATATAAAGATCAATTTTTATGTATACGTGCTTAGGTAAACTTTGTTGGTCAAATATATATTGACATCATGCTCAAATACATGATAATAATGTTTTCCGGCGAAAAGACTTGTGGTTCACAAAAAAAAAAATCGAAATTCGGTACACCTACCCATTTGTAAATATGGGTATCAAATGAATGGAAATTCTTCAGCGATTGAATGTTTGTAGTTATTTTCAGGATTCGTATACCCTGGTGACCTATATATCACTTTAAATGGTAACCACACATATGTGTAGGGTATTTATAGTCGGCTTAGACCGACTATAATTTTGATAATCCTAACTATCATAATTACACCTACTTTAAAATTTCCCATGTGATCTAACCTTCCCAACTGGTTTTTATATACTTCTAATATGAACGTATTTTCATTCTTAATAATTGTATAATTTAAAAAAACAACAAAGCATTAATATTAATATAATTTATCATAGTTGTAGTAGCTCATAAGCAAAGTCACTAAATTGCATACATAATCATGTAATACAAATGTACAAATGAATCTTGAATAAAGAATAATATGAATTGAAAAGAGGAGCTCATCTACAACCAAGGTCCACATAAGGGGTGAGAGTACTCCCCCTTGTGGACAGCCTCTAGTTGTAATAATTCTTATGTTGGTTGTCCCAACCGTATGTCTGCTGTTCTGCATTTTAGCATTTCGTTCATCCATCTTAACATAGTGTTGTTTACTCCCTTAACCTCCAGGGACATCTTGATGCCCTCATGAGAGGTATTATCAAAGGCACCCTCGTTGTCAAGGAAGGCACACAGTGCGATCTCTTTTTGATCTATGGTTTTCTGTATTATTCAGTTGATATAGAGCGCTTTCTGTAGATCTACCTGTTCTATACGCATGATGACAAGCATGTAGTGGGATTTCTTTCAGAGTTTCCTCTGATATAATTGTCTATTATCTTTTCCAATGTTTTAAGTACAAAGGATGTGAGACTAATTGGCCTGAAGTACTTTGGATGGGTGGGATCTTTTTTACCCACTTTTGGTATAAATACCACCTTGGCTCTTATCCAAATGCTTGGTATATAGCCTAGTGCTGCTTCTGGTTATTCTTATCAAGTGTTTCATTAGGTAATATTTGCCCTGTTGTAGCAAAGCAGCGAATATGCCGTCAACATCTGGGGACTTGAAAGGTTGGAATGTTTGTAAGGCGCAATCAATTCTTTTTTCTGTAAAGACCTTGTTTGCCATCTCCCAGTCTTCTCTTCTGGGTCTAACAAGAATTTCATCGTGTCCTTGCACGTTTTGCGTGCTGCCTGGAAAGTGAGTCTTTAGCTAAAGTGAAACCTTTTGATTCTCATTTTCAGTATAGCTCCCATCCTCCCTTTTTAGTGAGAGTGATGTTTCTGTTTTAACTTTTGCTATAGACTTGTATAGCCTCGCTGCAGCTGATGTGTCAATGATGTTCTCACAGAAGTTTTGGAAGCTTTTCCTCTTCGCACTTCTTATGTTTTTTCTTATCTATTTATTTGAGCAAATATATTTTCTACTTAGGGACAAACCAAGGTGTTTGCCATATAAATTTAGGAAATGAATAAAAATACAAAATATGATTGGAAATCATTGAAAGGAAATCCAATATATATTATAAGATATAGTATTAATTTATTATGCGGGAACGTAGTTCTTACTTTGATGTTCTTCCTTCGATGGGTGGCAGCAAAGAGACCGAGCACTGCGCTATTGCAGCTCCGAGAACATCAAAGAAGGAGGGTTGAAAGGAAGTGATGAAATTCACCTCTTGACGTTTGACATGTCACGAAATGTACTAAATTAATAATACAGTGTTTACACTGCATGCGGTTTGGCGTAAACATTGCCGCCCACTTTGCAGTAGTACACACTGCAAAATTGCTTAGGTAAAAAGAAATATTTCCAGACTAAATGCTATAAAAGAAAACAAAATTAATATGTACAAATAGTTAAAAACAAAAGGATAACAAAGGTGTTAACAAAATTTACAGATCAAAAAGGATCCATCCAAAAAGGTGGTTTTGGGATAGAGGGAGTTTTTACAAATGACCAAGCTCGACCATAAATGGGTGGTTGGTTTTGAAAGGCACATGTGCTGTAGATATACTTTTACTATTGCATTTGGTAACATCAGTGTCATAACGGACAGTAGTGGCAAAGCAAGAAACTTTGTGAACTGGTAGTGATCTCGTAAGAATCCAGACATGTGTAGGACGTGATCCTGGCGCTGCCGACGTAATCGGCTCACAGCTCATGAATGGAGATGAAGTGGACTGTACGGTGTTTAAAGATGGTTGCGTGTTGAATGGCGGAGGGCGAGACCCCAAGGCCACCGACGTAGTCGTATCACTGCTCATAAAAGGAGCCGAAGACTCAGAGACATTCCTATGTAAAAGCGTATGATGACAATTTATACACTGAGCAATAGTAAGCACTTTTACAGTCGTTAAGCTCATGGGACCTATTAAGACAGTTAACGCAATATTGAAACTTGTTTACAGTGGAACAGCGATCGTAGACGCTCATTTGTAAAAATAGTTTACAGACCCGCGAAACATGTTGCTGCTTGGGGCAAAGAACGCAAAGTGATCCTGTGAGGTGTGCGTGAAAACTATTGTATTTTTTGGACAGAGCTGGGTGTTGTGGATGAAGCGGTTTTGCACGTGGAAATTTAACGGTAGTGTGACCCCGGATGTATCCGATGGATTCTAGTGTTTTGAAGCGTTCAGAAAGGAACGCATCAAGACAACTCCACTTAGGGATAGCCGACTTATCCAACAAGCTTTGTTCCCAGAGAGCCAAGGTTGCTTCAGGTAAGCGCTGAGAGCATAGAAATATTAGGATGGGATCCCAATTTGTCATAATTTGAAAAAGGATAATAGTGCATTGCAAACTCTTAAGTGCAGCCACACTTTTATAAGTCACGACAGGAAGGTCGAACAAAAGTTTAAGTTGGCCGTTTACCAATACACGCTTATTCTCATAAACGTCTTTAAGATTACGCCAGGCTAGCGCAAAGCCGCTATTCGTAAGAGGGGCCTTTTGCACTATATCGCGTGCGTCCCCGCTAGTCTTTTGCAAAAGATGGTAAAGACACTCAACATCTGTAAGACGTGAGTTGCGAATGTATATTGCAGAGAATAGATCTCTGAACGTAGGCCAAGATGCATATTCGCCGGCGAACACATCAGTGTCGCAAGGAGGAAGGCGTAAATTATTCGATGAAAAATCATCGGAGGCATGGCAGGTGGCAGCTGAGGTGGTAGAAGTTACGCTGAGCTGGTGAGAAGCTCGTTAATAGCGGATAAATTGGAGACGTAAGTCTGAAATATGGTCCTATATTTTTCTTTGACAACAGGAATATCTTCACAGTCTTCCTTGGAATCCAGGAATTGCAGACACCGATTATATTTGGTTTTAAATGTGGACCAAAGTGCTTTTAATTCATTACTGAATATTTCCAGTGAAAATTTGGTATGGTTGTCAACCGAAATGTCATTAAATGATGACTGAAATTCGACCAGCGCATCTGCTGCACGGATAAAAAGATCCAAAGCAGTCATGTTGAATGAAGTTTAAAAAGAACCCCAAAAACAAATTAAATAATTCTTTAAGAAGTCAGCAGAAAAGTCAACACTAAATTGTTGAATTTTAGATATACAAATTTAAAACCAAAATCCTATATAATTGTATAGCATATAATCTTTAAACACAAGCAGGGATAAAAAGATCGGTGAGAGTCGCGCAAGTATTGCGCGAGAGAGGTCCAGTATCAAAATAACGATCGCATCCACTCACGTTAATGATCTGTACAACGATGCGATAATTTCCACTCAATTGTGGCTCTCCATCGATGAGCACTTGTAAAATTTAAAACGACAATAGCTTTCAGCAAGAGAAAGCACTAGTACCGATCACTCTCGAATTGTGTGCAATGTAATTAAAAAAACACTCATGCGTTAAAAATAAACTATGCTGCACTCTGGCAGTAGTTTATATTAAAGTCACTCAAAAAGACTTAAGTCACGAACTCGACGCGATAAAATGCAACGCTGCACGTACTCTCTGGAAGAGAGGCAGTCGCCAATCAATTTAAACACAAAATGAAATTTACTCAATTCAACGACGTTTGAATTGTTTGGTACGCAGCACGAAGTCAGAATGGACTTATACTAATAAATCAAATTATAAATAAAATATAATATTAAGGATTTATTATACTTAAGTTTGCTCAAATAAAGGTTTATTTTTATAAAATATACCTTCTAATTATTGGTGATATGTTTGTATGTGTTGTAGAAATATGCGTCGTAAACGTCTCTCTCTTGTTTTATTTGTATGTCCGTCCGAAACTTCACATCGTTGATGCACTCAGCTGGAGCGGCGCAATGCAAATTTTATTTTTGAAGAATATTCTAAATGGAATAAATTATTTCTAATTAATTTTGAATTATAGACCCGGTTCGATTGGACCAAAATGTTTACGCAAAAAGGCGTATTTTCCAAAATTCAAAATTATTTAAAAATGCAGAAATTTATGGTTTTTCTTATCTATTTATTTGAGCAAATATATTTTCTACTTAGGGACAAACCAAAGTGTTTGCCATATAAATTTAGGAAATGTATAAATATACAAAATATGATTAGAAATCATAGAAAGGAAATCCAATACATATAATAAGACATAGTATTAATTTATTATGCGGGAACGTAGTTCTTACTTTGATGTTCTTCCTTCGATGGGTGGCAGCAAAGAGACCGAGCACTGCGCTATTGCAGCTCCGAGAACCTCAAAGAAGGAGGGTTGAAAGGAAGTGATGAAATTCACCTGTTGAAGTTTGACATGTCACGAAATGTACTAAATTAATAATACAGTGTTTACACTGCATGCGGTTTGGCGTAAACAGATATCAAGAACCTCTTGACGTACCCTAGTTACAAATGTTGGTGTATTTCCCACGTTTTTAATATCTAAGTTATATGATAGTAAAAATTCTAAAAGGGACTCACCCCTTTTATTTGTGTCTGTGCTTCCCCATACCTCATTATGCGCATTCGCGTCACTTCCGATGATTATGGAAGGCTCTTTTTTTGGGAGTACTCCACCACCTTCTGGATATCTGCTGGTGGCGCTATGGTTTCCTCGCCAGGGAAATAACACACCGCTATAACTACTTCGCGGGGGTTATCGTTCATCATCAGAGAGACCTGAATGACTACTTGATCCCGCGTTATTAATTCTGAAAGACAAAGATATTTAATATCGTTTCTAATCAAGATACAAGCTCTAGGATTATCCACCTCGATATCCCATATTACCTTTGCATCCTTACTTGCCAGACCTTTAATCTGGCCCCTGAGAACCCAGGGTTCTTGAATCAGCACCATCCCAATTTGTTGCTTTGCAACGACCTGCGTGATGATGTCGGACGCCGTCTTCGCGTGGTGCATGCTTATTTGGGCGAATTTGGTGCTGTTCATGCTTCTTTTATTTTTTAACCTATCTTCCTCTAACACACTCGCCTCGTCCTCTGTTAGGGTCTGGTTGCTGACGTCGCCCACGTACAGAAGGGCTGTGTCGATATCCGACATTTCCTCCTTAGAGCGTGGTAGGCCGACGTAGTCTCCAGTTTCTTCATCTGCCGCCTCATCGACATTATGCAGTTGCAGACCTGCTGTCGAGGTTGACGGTACATCATCCACCTCCATCTGGGACACATGCAGTCTACCTGCTGTCGATGTCGTTGGTGCTTCTTCTTTATTATTTTCTTCTTTATTATTTGATGGTGTGCATGTGAGGTATGTCATCACCCAAACATGCCATCAACTCCACCCCCTTCCACGCCGTTAGTTTTCCAGCCGCCTGTATTAACCAGTCTGTAGTCTCCTGGTTGATGCATTCCACTAGCAGCATTCCTGGCTTGAAGAATATGCCCTCGAATTTCAATTTGCACGTCCATCCGAGATCGATTTCATCCACGATCGCCTCCTCCAGAGTTGAGAGATCCTCACTGGTGAGTACTTGATCGGGAAAGTCCTTCGCCAATACGGCCACCCTTACCGACTTCACGGCACTAGCTTGGTATTCTTTTCTAGCTAGCTCTTTTCTTGCCTTCTGTGGCTTCTGCTGTGCCTTGGACGCTTCACACTTGACAGTTTTGGCCGGTTTCGTGGTCTTAGCTACCTTTGGGGTTTCTTCTTTTTGTTTTAGTTTCTTCTGTCCCTGGCAGTCGTCGTCATGGAGATGAGCCTCCATTCTGTCCGCCAGTTCCGAAGCAGTTAAGCCCTGCTTTTTTAAAGTTTTTTCCATTTTTCTGTTCATCTTTAAATATATAAGAGGGGATTATAGGTCGGTCATGGCATAGCCCCTTATGCCATGACAAGGCCACACATACTCGCTGAGGCGACCAGGTATCAGCGAGGCTCCGTTCCATCACAATCTTGTGCCCCTGACTGCAACCGTCCACTGACACGGGTCGCATGACATCGCGGACTAGGGGAATATAGGATTTTAATTATTTTGGATTATACATTAAGGCATAGTCCTCCACATATCGTCGAATTTCGCCTAGCCAGCTCTCAGCAGAGACATGACCGTACTGAGACTGTTTCCAGCGGTCACCACGTGGAGGTTATAGTCGCACTTCCATAGTACCCATGCATTTACGGCACGTACTGAAGGGTTACATGTTATTCCCCCTGCTTCGAATACTATGGCTAATTCTAACCAGCATTTATATTTTTTCTGTTATAAATAAAAACCAGTAGGAAGGTTAGGTCACATGAGAAATTTTGAAGTATGGACATTTTGATAGCTGGAGTGATGATGTTACTAATATTTTTTACACCCAGAAAAAAACATGGTAAATTAATAGTTTTTTCATAGAAAAACAATAGTTTGTCTCAGTCGAAAAATTTGTCAAAAAAAAAAAAATTGCGTGAATTTGTAAAACGCCCAGTATGTAGGGCAGTAGTGTACAATTAATCAAAATACCTTTATATAATATTATATTTGTATTAAAAATTGTACTCAAAATAAGTAATAATTAATTTTATTAAATTGTTTTTTTATGATTAGGATCTATTTCACGTTTTTGGGTTAGGAGATATTCCATAATGAATTAACACCTTAACACCTAAATGTTAGGTGTTCTTTCATAACTTATTTCGGACATAATTCATAATTAGTTAGGAGTTATTTCATTTTTAGATGTCAGGGGTTATTTCATTTCTTGTTAGGATTTCTTACATTAGGACTTATTACATTAGGCGTTTTTGCGTTAGGTGTTAATTCACAGAGCCCTAATACAACTATCGCTTATTTTATTTCAGTTTAACAATATTTCAATATTTTTCGAACAAAGGATTTTATTTAAGCCAAAAATTTTATATCAGGTCCTAGCTCAGGGCAGTTTGGAGGGTTTCATCCTTTTGAACAAATTATATAACAATATACGGGTTTCAACAGTCCCTCGCTCGTTTATTTGGATCTTTAATTCAGTTCTTCGATTTTATTTGGAAGTCTAATGATCTCAGTTTAAATCTCATCTTTACTTTTTGAAAATATGAAATATACTAAATTTTTTGACACATCTCTTATTGATTATTGGGCTTAGATCTAACACTTTACTTTCGCCGCAGATTTACGATTCAAAAATCCTGATTTTCGACCTGATTCACATTTACAATTTATGAAGATGGTCTCTTGAAACCAAATTGAAATATTTCTAGCAGTTTCCCTGCAATAATTGCATGCAATGCAGAACGGTTAGCTTATCAAAATGTCCAAAATTTATTTTTCTTCAAAGATAATTTAAAGTCAAGTTTAAAATTAAAGTCTACTTTTTTGACAATTTTCACAAATAATAAAACGTCAAAAAGCTGATTTTAATTTTAAAATCGACTTTCGCCATTGCTTTTAAAGATATATGCTTTTGAAATAAACTTTGTTTAAAGATGATCACTCTAAAATTAAAATTTTGGAAATTTTATTATCTTTTAAATGCCGTCTGGGAAGCTAAAATTTGACCAATATCTTAATTTTATGTTGTTTCACCATACTTCCAAATTTCATCAAATTCTGAAATAGTACAGCTAACATTTTAATTATTTTCTTTTCATATTTCAAATACACCCTCTTTTATTAAAAAAAATTGTTTTTTACCAAACAAAAAAAAAATAGAAATATACATTAACAAATAAATTGGTATATAAAATTTGAATTTTGAAGTTAAATAAATAAATTTTCACCAAACAATGGACAAATTTTCGACTGCGGCGCTTCGAATTACTTTACTAATATTATGAAAATATTTTTATGAAATGTAAGTACAAATTTCAAATGAAATCGATTGGTTTTATTTAATATTTTCACATATTATATACGGGCCATTCCACACCAAATCGACCAAAAAAAGTCAAATTTGAGATTTTACCTTTTAGATTTTAATGAAATTGCAACTGATAAAGGGTATCGAGACATGCACTAACCATTTTTTTTTTCCGGCCACTACTTCCAGAGATACAGTGGCTCAAAGGCAAAAAATCAATTTTGTATAGTTGTTCATATTTAAATATCTCTTAAACTAGAAATGCTAGAAACTCCGTTAATCGTTAATCCGTTACTCGTTTTAAAGCTAATAGAACAAGCTTTTAAAAAAATTGAGTTGTAATTTTTAAACGTTAACATGTGGCCCGTGGTCATTATCTTTGCACTTCAAAATTGTGATCCTTAAAAAGGACTCTTTTTAAAATTCTGAAAAAAATCCTAAATTTTCGTCAATTTATTGTAAATCTTCATGCAAAATTACAAGATGGTATTTTGATGGCATCATATTTTAAAAAATAATTTTCTTAATTTTTTCAATATTTTTTGTATTGAAAAAAAAATATTTTTTTCAAAAATAAAATTTGAAATAGTTTTTCAATGTATTTGTAACTCTAATTTCGAAAATGGCGTCAGTTTCATCAAATTGTCTCTAGTTTTTGAGATATATACCATTTTTTCAAATATCGTAAAAACTATATCCCAAAATCAGTATCTCAAAAACTAGATTCAATATGATAAAACTGACGTCATTTTAAAAATTAAAGTTACATATATATTCAGGAATTATTACAACTTTTACTTTATAAAAAAATGTTTTTTTTTTCTATACAAAAAATAAATAAAAATTTAGAAAATTATTTTTTAAAATATGATGCCATCAAAATACCATCTTGAAATTTTGCTTGAACATATTTAAAAAATTGACAAAAATTTAGGAATTTTTCAGAATTTTAAAAAGGGTCCTTTTTAAGGACATCAATTTTGAAGTGCAAGGATAATGACCACGGACCACATGTTCAGATTTAGAAATTTTTCTGAAAGCGTGTTCTATTAGCTTTAAATCGAGCCATCAATGGAGTTTTTAGCATTTCTAGTTTAAGAAATATTTAAATACTAGCTGGACCCATACACGACGCGGGCTGCGCAACGGGGTTTTTTAGTTTTATTTTTATTTTAAAACAATCTTATAAAGTGACAATTAAAATGAAAACAATATTTTAATTTATTTGATTTTATTACTTTTATTTGTTTTTATTTATTTATTACTTTTTCACGATAATATAAATTATCAATTCATGAAATCTCAGATAAAATATGGCGATTAAATCGATGATCTTCTTATTAGTAATATCGAAGTTTAGTTGCTTTGCATTAATTAGACGGTGAAATGAATGTACATCCTCTTGAATCTCAATTACATTGAAAATGATTTTGACGATGTCAATCTACTCTGACTTCTATTAAGAAGACAGGTGATGAACGCCATGAATTTTTTCAATCGACGCTGAATTCTATGACGAAGACAGGTGATGAATATGATGATCTCGTTGATGGTATCGATATATAAATTTTGAAATTATTATAATGATGATGTTGGCGAATTCAATCTACTCTGTCTTCTATTAAGAAGATAGGTGATGAACGCAATGATTTCATTCAATCGACGCTGATCTCTATGACGAAGACAGGTGATGAATATGATGATCTCATTGATGATATCGACGTTTTAATATCGAAATGATTATAATTATGATGATCTGATGTTGGCGATTTCAATCTAATCTGCAATGAATTGTTTCATTCTACGCTGAATTATATTACGAAGGCTGGAGATGAATTTTGTTGGAGTTGATGTCGATAGTCAAATCTCGACATTATTATAACGATTTGTGTTGTTTATGATTTCAATATACAATGCCTTCTTTTATGAAGGTAGCTTATTCTTATTTTATGAAGGCAACTTATTGTTTTAGAAATCAGCATTTAAATTTTGAAATGATTTTGCAGATTTCAATGTACTCTAACATCAATAACGATGGCTGTATGATTGTAGCATTTATATGACAAACATATGCGTTTACTTATTATATCGTAATCTTGTTGATATCGCTTGTTCATGATTACTACAATCAAAGCTCATTATGTCGTTTTTATGTTGAATTTTTAATAATTGTAGACAGAGTTCTGAATTATAATTTTAAGATGATAACCACAAATTGTTAATGGTGATTTATTTTAAGTCTGTGTTTTTCTGACGGAGAAAATTAGCATGATGAAAATTAATTCTAAATTGAATTCAATCCTGAAGAGATGTGTCCCGCTCTGAGTTGTATGATGTATGTATACAGCAACTTTTGATTGCTAAGTTAATTAGAATAAATGATATCATTTGATATTGATGAACTTGTTTATTATATTTTTGTCGAAATCAATGAGTGTTTAACGATATTTTACTGATGGATTTATTTATTAAAGATCAAGTAGATGTCAACGTTGATATCATCAAGATTTATGATAAGCTCTAAATTAAAATATATATATTATAGCTGGACCCGTGCACGACTCGTTCCAAGATTTAGTGTATTCAAAAATATGGAGCGATATTATTAATATAAAAAACATTTTTATTATTTATATAAGGGGCCCATGCTTAGTTGTTGAAGTTTTTTATTGGTTTTATAAATGTAGTAACCACATAATAATTCTCCGCCTTAACAACTTTTCTCAAAGACAATTCATTCTCAGACTGCGCTTCCCCTTAGAATTCTTCCCCGTAGAACATTTCGCCGTAGAATTCTTCCCAGTAAAAATATTCTCCGTAAAATTCCTCCCCATAGAACGCTTTCCCGTAGAATTCCTCCCGGTAGAATTCTTCCCGTTGAATTCATCCCGGTAGAATTATTCCCTGTAGAATTATTTCCCGTAGAATTTTTCCCCGTAGAGTTTTTCACAGTAGATGTTTTAGTGTGGTGAGTTTTAGTGTGGTGTATTTTATTGTGGTGAGTGTTATTGCCGTGAGTTTTAGTGTGGTGAATTTTAGTGTGGTGAGTTTTAGTGTGGTGAGTTTTTGTATGGTGAGTTTTAGCGTGGTGAGTTTTAATGTGGGGAATTTTGGTGTGGGGAGTTTAAAGTATTTTGGGTGGTTGTTAACCTGGTGTGAAATATCTTGATATCACTATAATAACTGTTGACATACACGTAATGTAAAATGTATCTTCTATGGGGAAAGCCACGCCTAATGGTCCAATCACGCCCACATTCGGCGAAACCGTTTAGAATGGTTAAAAATAACGCTGACCAAAATTTAATAAAATTTGCTATCCCAATTGCTGATAGGCGTTATATGGGAGGTACCCAGTCCACCAATCTTACCGAGATATAGCATATACTCTGCCCACGCCCAACATACACATTGTGACAAAATTTTATTTAATTCGGTTCAGCAGTTTTGACGTCTATTCGAAATTTAAAAATATATATATTTGTTTTCTTTTTCTTTCATTTTTTGTTTTTCTTTTAGTTTGGATTTTTGTTTTATGTTAATGCTTTTGTTTTTGTATTTTTGCTTTTGTTTTGTTTTGTGTTTTTGCTTTTAATTTTTTTTTGTATTTGAGTTTTTTGTTTCATGTTCGTAGCTGGTGAAAGTGCCGAGTTATATCGTATGGAAAGTTTAGGTTGTATGGGAGATACCACGCCCCTTTGTCCAATCCCGCCCATATATAGCCTATCATTCCTTCCAGACCATACCGCATCTGTGGTAAAAATTTGAAGAAAATTAGATCAGCCGTTTAGACGGTGAAGTGGAACAAACAAACAAACAAATAAACAAACAAAAGGACAAACCAACATACCAACAAAGAGATTTATTATATTAATAGGATAGGATGAACAACCATACTGTTTACGTGCAACGTAAATTCTAGCGTAGTTAACACCGCCTGCCTTGCCTTTGATGTTCGCCGCTGCAGGCAAGGAGCGCGCTGCAGTCGACAAGCGGTCGTTTTTTTCGTTCGGCTAGAACAAAGTTCTATCAAGACGAATTGATTAGTTTTGCGAACTTAAACTCCCAAACCCAACACAAAAACACATAAAACCCACCCAATTACATTAAACGCGTATAACCAATAATACAAAAAACAGTGTGCTGAAACAAATCATCAACTACAAACAATTCAACATCTACCAAAAAACAAATACAGAGTTCTACGTTGGACATTTAATACGGAACCAACACGATTACAACGAACAACGTTGGACTCAGCACACGATCCTACACAAGTAAAAAAACCGCAAATTTGCGAAGAAATAATTGTGAAAAAAAATTTTGCAGAAAAATTCTCGCTATAACGAGCAAAAGAACAAAAGAAGCAGTGGACATCGACCCCAGCAACAAAAACTATAATATATAAAAAGAACCAAGTGACGATTCAAACATTAATTTTGAATTCGCACTGGATACCAGACCCAATACACAAAAATATAAAAATTGAGATTGTCAATTTTTATTATTAATAATATACTTATTATATTTATCATTGTATTTGCGAGTTGTAAATAAATTCATAAACTTCTTTTGCAGCTGACCCATTGATTTTAATTCCTTTTGTGTGGTCGCTGTATAAAGGCAATCGCTCGTTAATTTGGCTGCCGCCAAAACAGTGCTTATATACACACGAACATACGATCGCTCGTCACTTACACAATTTGCCATGAGCATTGCCAGATTGAGCAACGATAATTGTGAGACCATATTGATCGTGGATAAAAAAATCTCCCTTTCCCAAAAATTTTTTTTTTTGCTCTCTTTGTTCGTATTTAACCAACTGTGTTAGTGTTAACCCTATTGTGACCCATTAAGAAATTAAAAAAAATATATACTTTTTTTTAAAAATTAAAAAAAAATAATTTTTATAATTAAATAAAAATTAAATTTGGTGGATAGTTTAACCCACACTATCCACATTAACCCATTTCGACCCGCACAATTTTTTAAAAAAACTTATTTTTGTTAAAAAATAAAAAAAATAAAATTATAATTAAATAAAAATTAAATTTAGTGGATAGTTTAACCCACACTATCCACGTTAACCTATTTCGACCCGTACAATTTTTTAAAAAATATTTTTGTTAAAAAATTTAAAAAAAATGATTTTTATAATTAATAAAAATTAAATTTGGTGGATAGTTTAACCCACCTTATCCACATTAACCCATTTCGACCCGTACATTTTTTTAAAAAAATATTTTTGTTAAAACAAATAAAAAATTTTATTTTTAAATTTAAATAAATATTAAATTTAGTGGATAGTTTAACCCACACTATTAACGTTAATCCATTTCGGCCCGTACCACTTTTTAACAAAATTATTTTTGTTAAAAAATTTAAAAAAAATTGTTTTTAAAATTAGATAAAAATTAAATTTGTTGGATGTCCACATTGCCTCATTTCGAGCCATACAATTTTCTCAAATTTGTATTTGTCAAAATTTAACCCGTTAAGAACGTTCAAAATATTGATTTATTTTAATATTGTATAATTAATCCACACATTCCAACAGATTAAACCACCCGGACCCAAAAATAAAGTTTGAAAATTAAAAAAAAAATTTATCATTTAATTTTTTAATTTATGAACAAATTTTAAAAATTTCACGTGTGGTTTTTGGATAGTTAAGCCATACTATTTAATAACCTCCTACAACCATGACCCAACAGATTTCAGCGTCTTAACCTAAGTTACCAAGTATCGTTGAGTAAGCAAAATGTCTCTCACGAGTTTTGTGCATTTTGCCAACGACGTTATGGAATTTGAACAAATTCATAGCGAGACCCAGGCAAAAGACCTTACACAGCCAATTCTATAAATACAGCAGAAGCAACTGCTGTACCTATGGAACAAACCCCAAGCTGCTTACGAGGCAGCAAGGGAAATGCCCGATGACCCTGATAAGGTGGATAAGTCCAAACTAAAATACAAATATAGAAGGACATTGTACGTCAGATGTTTGTCGTCCATTAGGGAGCATTGGGACTCATTGAAGAGTACCGTGGACCCAAAGGACTCAACCCAGCTGGAGGCGAAACCCACCACTGTACCCGTATTCAGCCCCAGCATAAAAGTGCCCCATGCGATACTGACGTTTTTTATGGAGACTATGTCTCCTGGCCAACATTTAGAGACATGTTCTCGGCCTTATATATAAACAATCCAAGGTTAAGCAATGTAGAAAAACTTTTCCACCTTAACCAAAAGACCCGCGGCGAGGCTAAGGACATTTTAAAAAATGCTCCTCTCGTCAATGATGGCTTTTTCATGGCTTGGAAAAATTTACAAGATCAGTATGAAGATAAAACTATGCAAATAAATGCGCAACTCAAGACCCTGTTTAATTGGAGTCCAGTTATTGTTGAGTCAGCTAGCTCGATAAAGAAACTGCAACGGACTATCAATAACTGCATAATGACCCTTCAAACGCTGGAGATAGATACAGACAACTGGGGCCCAATCCTGGTATATCTATGCTCGACCCGACTCCCCAAAAATACCCTAGAGGACTTCGAAAAATCTCTAAAGGACAATTCAGTCGTTCCATCGTGGAAAACTTTAGCTGCCTTTTTGACTCGCACTTTCAATACCCTCGAATCTGTTGGCGATATAAAGGCTTCTTATATGAAGCCCAACCAACAAAAAATTTCCGGTAACTCCGGTCTCAGTCCATGGGGAGAGAAACGGGTGCATTCTTTTCATACGAAGGTGTCACCAAAGCCAGTGCAATCTGCATCGGTACCAAAAAGGTACGAATCTAAACTCTCTCAGTCCAAGCCATCTCGTTGGGAAAGCGATGGTGGCATCTGCAAAATATGCAACGCCAACCACACAATTCGCGAGTGCCCGAGATTTATAGGCATGAAAGTTGAAGAAAGGCAAGAAATTATAAAGCGAATTGACTGCTGTTTTAATTGTCTTGCAGTTTCTCATCGCTATAAAGAATGTAAGAGCAAATATTTTTGTTGATTATATGACAAAAAACATAACACGTTGTTACATTTAAGTGCGTCTGACCCAGACCCGACCCCATCCACAAGCGCACAAGCAGCGAAGCAATCGTCTAGCTCGAGCCATCAGGTTTACATGACCCAAATACAGTCCACTGACTCTACTGACACACCCACACTCACTTCACACTTTGCGGCTATCCGAAATCAAATACTGTTAGGAACGGCAATGGTCATGATCGAACATGAAGGAGCCTCATTTGTGGCACATGCGCTTATTGACTCCTGGTCAGAAGCCACGTTTATAGCCGAACAATTATTGAAAAAAATCGGATTGCCAACCCAAGCAGTAGATGCACAAGTTACTGGCTTAAACCAGTCAGTTGCTGCAACTCCGACCAGATCATGTGAGCTAACGTTGCGTTCTTTTACCAATCCTCATTTCAGGATACATACGCAGGCCTTAGTGTTGAAGACCCTAACAAATGATCTGGCCACATACCCTATTGACCCTACTGAATATGTCCAAGTTATTTTACAATATCTAGAGCTTGGTCATATGAAGAAAATCAGCCAATCAAGTTAAGAGTTGTTTTTAACGCGTCGAATGTGACAGCTAACGGCAAAAGTCTAAACGTATTATTGTACACAGGACCCATACTGCATTTGGTCTCATTAATTTAAAATGGCGACTGTATAGGTTTGTGTTCAACGCCGATATACAGAAAATGTATCGTCAGATTGTCGATGACGGAAATCACCGACCCTATCATAGGATACTTTTCCGAAAATCAGTCGATGACCCTATCGATGACTATGAGTTGCAGACGGTGACTTTTGCCCTAGAGTCCGCTGGTATGTCTTTACGGAAATGGACTTCTAACTCCCAGAAAATTCTCGAAGATCTGCCAACTGACCATTTGCTGGACAATGATTTACTCAAATTGTCCGAAAACAATAGCGCCAAGACCCTTGGAATTCACTGGAATGCTAAAAAGGATTCGTTCTTTTTTCAGATTCCACCAATTGAGCTCAACTCTGACTACACGAAGCGCCAAGTTTTAACGACTATTGCCAAACTGTTTGACCCTGCTGGATGGTTATCACCTGTGATAATTGCGGCTAAGATAGTCATGCAGTAAGTTTGGCTTGACAAAAAGGATTGGGACGCAATCATTAAACCCTTGACCCTACATAAACGGCAAAATTTCATTGTCGGCTACTCAACCCTCAATAAAATAGAAATACCCAGTTGGATCCAATTTTCACCCAAATTAAAAATCGAATTTCATGGCTTTTCTGATGCTTCAGAAAAAGCTTATGCAGCAGCGCTATATATGCGTGTAATATTTAAAAACTGTCAGGCAGTCACAACCACTTTGGTGGCGAAAACCCGAGTGGCCCCAGTTAAGACCGTTTCCCTTCCGCGGCTTGAACTCTGCGGAGCAGTCTTACTTGCAAATCTCGCAGAAACGATTTTACCACAATTTGATGTGACTCACTATCGAGCACATTACTGGACTGACTCTACGATAGTGCTGGCATGGTTACGTAAACCTCCATGTTCATGAAAGACATTCGTTGACAATCGAGTATCGACGATACTTGAGAATGTAGGCGCCGAGAATTGGCATCACGTTGATTCCCAAGACAACCCAGCGGATGTGGACAGTCGTGGATGCACAGCATCGGATCTTCGTCAACATGACCTCTGGTGGCACGGCCCCTTCTGGCTAACACTCGACCAAACCAATTGGCCAGTATCGCGAGACCCGGTCGAAACCAACCTTGAGGCCAAACCGGTACAAGTGTTCGTCATTGACAAGAGCACTCAGAGTCATAGCCTACATGTTCAGATTTCAATGGCAGTAGACCCACATCTCGTACTACCCAATCCACTATCGAAATCAGTGCGAGCGAAATTAAAGTCGTACGTGAACGACTCATATTGGTTGCTGACGAATACAACGCACTGACCCTCAAGACCCCAATCTCACCCAAAAGTTCGATTTTGACACTTAACCCTTTGCTAGACCCAAAGGGGCTTATGCAGGCGAATAGACGATTAGCAAATTTACCCACGCTAATATACAACGAGCGATTCCCGCTGTTGTAGCCGTACCATAGCCAATTTTTTGGCCCACAAGGTGACTTTGCATGGTGGAAATCAGTTAGTCCTTCGACTTCTGAGAACAGAATTTTGGGTCCCAAAACTAAAGGTTCTTATTCGCTCCACCATACATAATTGTAAAATTTGTACACTATATCGCAAAAAGCAACATACCCAAATCATGGCGGCGCTACCGCCTGGACGCACAACCCTCATTCGCCCATTCAGTAACACTGGTGTAGATTTTGCTAGTCCGTTTGAGATCAAAAACTACACTGGTCGCGCTTGTTTGATAACCAAGGGCTACGTTTGCGTGTTCATATGTTTTGCGACTAAGGCGATACATATCGAACCATGTAGTGACCTCTCGACCCAAGCGTTTTTAGCAGCCTTTTCTCGATTTTTTTCGGGGCGGGGATGCCCTGTCGCTCTTTACTCTGACAACGGCACCAATTTCGTTGGCGCATCAGTAATGTAGAAGAGATATCGACAGGAATTCATGAAAGCGCTACAGACCCAAGTACTATCTACGCATAGCCACCAGGACCTAAATTGGCATTTCATACCACCAATATGGGCGGTCTCTGGGAGGCGGGTGCGAAAAGTTTCAAGAGCCACTTTAAAAAGATATTTCATCAGCAGTTTTGCAAACGTTGGAAAGATGAGTACCTTAAAGAAATACACAAAAGATTCAAGTGGAAGTTCCCTCAACGAAACATCGAAGTCGATGACCTAGTAGTCATTCGGCACGAAAATCTGCTCCCTCAAGATTGGAGTCTAGGTCGAGTCGTGAAAGTCTATTCAGGCTCGGACGCCAGAACTCGCGTAGCAGATATTCGAACTGCTAAGGGAACCACCACCAGACCCATTACCAAGCTTGTGGTGCTCCCCACAAACTAATGACCCACCCACATTTTGCCATGGTAACCTTCTACAAGACCCACAGCCTACTTTATTTCAGTTACCAACAACTCTAGTGCTGTGAAAGAGAACGCCAGCGGCAATCGTGGCAACGCAAGAGCCAGCTGGAAGAATGCCCGGCAAGGCAGAGACAGGAGCGGCCGAAACAAGCACCACACCAACATCAACACCATCAAGCGCAAAAGTAGGAAGACCCATACCCGACCCAACTCCTCCAATCATCGTGTCGCTCCAACAGGACGACACTCGAAACCTTCGCAAGTCACTGACCATGTGGCTTGTGGAATTTGCCGTCAGGACCATATTCTGGCGACGTGCTTTAGGTTCCGCGAGAAGAACCTGGATGAGAAGTACGAAGTAGTGATGAGGTATCACTACTGCGTGAATTACTTGGCACGGTCACACCTCATTGACCGGTGCACTAGCAGAGAGAAGTGTGCCATCTGTCAGGCGAAACACCAGACAAGTCTGCACGGACACTCCCGACTACGCAAAGCTGAGCGGGAGCAGAGCAATTCACGCCGACCTCGACACACAGAGACCCCACACGAGGAGACGAGACCCACTGAGACTCCCCTTGTGTTTGCAAGGCAGACTCTCATCCCCACTGCCACAGTCAAGGTGCATCACAACAACAAGTGGCACCTTGCACGCGCGCTTATAAATCCCACGAGGCATTTGACGATTATTACGCAGGAGCTGGTCAACCAGCTACATCTGAGGACGACTATGGTGGACGACAAGACAGTCTGCAAGGTGGTAGTGGGGTCCCGAAGACGATGAAGATGTTTAATTTTTAGTATCCTGAAATAAATTATATAAATGAATTGACCCTATTGCTTTTTTATTAAAATTTTTTAAGTTTTGCAGACACTGCAAGGCGGCCGGAATGTTTACTCGGAACGTAAACCCTTGCGTAGTGAACACCGCCTGCCTTGCCTTTGATGTTCGCCGCTGCAGGCATGGAGCGCGCTGCAGTCGACAAGCGTTCGTTTTTTTCGTTCGGCTAGAACAAAGTTCTAGCAAGACGAATTGATTAGTTTTGCGAACCTAAACCCGGGCGAACACATAAAGTTTTTTCCCTCCCAAATCCAACACAAAAACACATAAAACCCACCCAATTACATTAAACGCGTATAACCAATAATACAAGAAACAGTGTGCTAATCAAATCACCAACTACAAACAATTCAACATCTACCAAAAAACAACATCAACAAACACAGAGTTCTACGTTGGACATTTAATACGGAACCAACACGATTACAACAAACAACGTTGGACTCAGTACACGATCCTACACAAGTTAAAAGACAGCAGACAATCCAAAATACGTTTCACAATTTACTATTTTTATACACATTGACCCGCGCCCTTTCCCATCGCCGTATTACGAGCGATGGGAAAATTATAATTTGAGACAATCATAACTTTATAGCGCAGTGCCGATTGGACATACTTAAAAACTATATTTTGTGAATATTTGATTTTTAATTATGAAAATACATCAATACATCTAAAACTATGAATTGCCGAACTTTTATCGAACTTTCAAAAATGCTATTTGGACTTATAGTTTTACAACGAGATATACAAAAAATATGTATATTTTCTAAAAACTATGGCGCATTAGTATAGAAAATTTATCGTCAAAATTTAAATTTAAAATCATCTTTTTGACAACTAATTCTATACAAAAATTGTCAAAAAAGTCGATTTTTTTTATAAGTCGAATTATTAAATGTAACTTAAAATTGTCTACGGTTATGCGCTTATAATGTTTAAATTCGATTTAATATTGATACTCCGAGACAAAATTTATGTAATTTTTCAGGAATATTTAGGGCATATTTCCGGTCAACACACAGATGAATTGTATATTTTGGGAAGTGTATAGCAGGTTGTAAAATGTTGTGGAATTTTAATGGCAGATTCAAGGTATATTTTGGGATCGGGCAGAAAACAGACTTCTTGTGATACAAACTCCGCTTTTGCCTGTTTAAAAATGTTTCTAAACTGCCTCGACCCTGCCAAAAATTCTGTTTTGGGACATTTTGATATAGAACTACAAAAAAATTAAAACTCGAATTGTGTATTCTTCAAAATCGTAGTCAATATACAATGGCGCAAATTCGTAGACAATTTAAAGTCAACTTCAAAATAAAAGTTACCCGCTATTATGGACAATTTTAACAAATATTAAAATGTCAAAAAGTTTATTTTAAAAGTCGCAAAATAAAAAAACGGACAATTAAAAAGGCACGTAATTTACAAAATATTAGTAATCTGAAGTTTGCTCCAAATGGCGCAAACTATTCAATTAACAATTAAAACAGCGCATAACTTACAGAATTTTATCGTCTTTACAAGCGCAAAATTATCAAAAAAAAAAATGGAAAAGACCAAGGATTGAAACCTAAACGAATAACGGTTTCGATTTCGGTTTTAATTTTTACACCGAAACGGTTTCGGCATACCGGTTCCATGTTACGGTTTTGATTTCGGTTTTGTATAAAATATTTAATATTTTTCAATGTCTTCAACAAAAAATCTGGGGTAAAGTGGAACATGGGGTTTTTGACTATGTTTTTGCATTTAAAAAATAAAAACATATGTCAATATTGCATCAACTTTCTTATCCATAGTTATAATCAAATTAATATCTTTTTTCTGCATATCGAACCAAGTGAAAAAAATTTTTAAGAATGCTGGTGGTGTTTAAAATGATCGAATATTGTATATCCTTTGAAATACAAACTGGTTTGCCAAGTTATTTTCAAATTGTGATATTGGGGTAAAGTAAGAATCATTGTCTGGGGTAATGTGGGAAACGTTATTTAAGCAACAAACGTAATGTTAGTGCAACTATTGTGTTATATGAATTATTTAATTGATTTCGCCAATAAAAAAACTTCAATCGTGACCACAAACCAATGAAAAGCAAAATTTTGACTTCACATAAGATTGATCTGAATTGCAGAAGAGAGCCGAGAAGCGAACCTTAAACTAGAGCAACAAGAATACATCGGTAATTATTTTTAAACTTTATAAGAACAAGAAGAATTTTGTACAATTTCCATCCAAAGAAAGTAAATTTCCACAATTCAGTGAACTGGAATTTCTGCAAACTGTATACTTAAAATGTACGAACTTGACGACCAGCAACTACACTTAATAATTTCTGACTAGGAGTAAATGCACTTTACTTTTCGTATTTTCTTAAGTAGTTACTAAGATGTTTACAATTTTAAACAATTCAAAATCTTAAGGCCATAATAAAATGAACATATACATTCGTAATAAATGTATCATCGCATGGCAACAAACAGACGCAAGACAACAGACGAATGACAACGGACAAAAGCATGACAACAGACAGTCGCATGGCACGACACTACATGTATGTATCTAGTACAGTTATCTAGTTGGCAACAGCAACGACTATTCTTTGTGGCACAAAAAAGTCCCTCCAAAAATTCTATCAAAAGCTTGGATTCTGCTTTATTCGCATTTTTGTTGTTGTTGCACTTTCAAACGAATCAGCAGATTTGTGAAAAAATCAATATCAGCTAAATGAGGTACACTGTGAAAATGTTTCTATATATATATTTTTTTTATTTGATTTTATAAGTTAAATAAAATAATGCACATACAACTTAACTTAAGAACAACTTAATGATTTTACAATTAATAAAAAAAATTATGTATAAAAGTAAAACAAAAATAATAATGTGAATAGCACAGTGCATATGCACAATCGATGTATGAACTAGCGTAGCGAAGAAAAGAGAAAAAACTTTGTTTTGCTTATTTTATCTTTTTGAAGCGACTTTTGAAGCTATTTACCGCTTCAAAAGTGCTTCACAAACCTTATGTTTAAGATGCTTATATTCATTAGCCTTGAAAAACAAACAAAAAAAAAAAAAATAAAAACACACATCTTCATTAATGTTCACGTTCATAAATATTTTGCACGCTTTCCATTGTTACTTGTTGTTCAGTATTTAGTAATATCATGAATTCTTTTGAATTTCATTAAAACCTTAAAAACACAATAAATACATTAAAATGATAAAAAAACGCAAGAGTATTGCTTTTTTTGCAGTGTTAGTCTTGCACTTGCTCTTGTTCTTGCAAGAAAATCTTGATCTTGTTCTTGCAAAAAATGCAAGAACAAGATGCAAGAACAAGACATTTTTGATCATCACTACAATAAATAAAAAACCAATATCATTAAAATTTGAATCATTTTTTACAAAAAAAATTGTGCTTGGAATTGCTGGTGTTTTGTTGTTAATTCGATTTGCCGCTACACAAATTAATGAAAAATGAAACAAATTTTATACCAAAGACCGTTCTTTCTCTCAACAAAAAAAAATGTGAATGTTTTTGTACAACAAGAAATTTTTATTTCGATAACTCCAAATTATAATAAATGACATTATAACATGTCTTGCATTTATGATATTTTATATAAAATTTTTTATATAAATTTATATATAAAACCGTTCTAAAACGTTATAAAACCGAAACCGTTTATTTCGGTTTTGGATATCGGTTTATTTCTGAGTCGTATAACGGTTTCGGTCACGGTTTCGGTTACGATTTCGGTTTTAAATATGAAACGGTTTTAAACAGATATCGGTTTCGGTTTCAATCCTTGGAAAAGACGTATATTTACAAAAGGCGCAAAATCTCTGTAAATTATGCTAATTTTTCAATTTTGTGCCTTTCTCTATATTTTGCGCTCTTTTGTAATCTTTTGAAAATTATGCGCTTTCCTTTATATTTTTGTAAATAAGGCGCATTTACAATTTTATGCTTTTTTGAAAATTTTGCTCCCCTCTGTAGAGGCGCACACACAATTTTGCGCCTTTATCTATATTGTGCGCCCTTCTGTAGAGGCGCTAAATTTATGTAAATTATGCGCATTTGCAATTTTGTGCTTTTTTGAAAATTTTGCACCTTTCATTATATTTTGCGCCCTTCTGTAGAGGCGCACAAATTTTGTAAACAAGGCGCATTTGCAATTTAATGCATTTTTGAAAATTTTGCGCCTTTCTCTATATTTTGCGCCCTTCTGTAGAGGCGCAAAATTTCTGAAACTATGCTCATTTGCAATTTTATGCTTTTTTTTTCAAATTTTGTGCCTTTCTCTAAAGTTTCCTCTCTTTAAAGGGGCGCAAAATTCTGAATATTAGGCGCATTTTTTCATTTTGTATTTTTTTGAAAATTTGTTTGAAAAATTCAAAAGTGTGCCTTGAACACATCCGCGCTTGAATACATGCGACCATTTTGATCAAACACAAACACGCAGAATGACGTACAAAACGAACAAGTTTATTTTCGTGTTTATGTTTTGTATGCCACATTTATTTTTATAGGAGGAAACCATTAAAACAATAGTATTTATTATATTAAAAAAAAAATAATATTGAAATATTTAAATTTATGTTACTGAATTTTTCGAATACCATCAAGTTAATTAGAAAACTTGAGTGTATACGATCGTAGCCGCGGTAGCTCAGTGGTTAGTGCTTTGGACTGCGAGCCGAAAGGTCCCCGGTTCAAGCCTGGACTGGGGCTAACAACATCTTTTCATAGAAACATTTTTCTATACCGCACTACCTCTCGGCAGTAAATGGCAAACCTACGAGAGTAAAACATTGCCTATGAAAAGCTCTCACCCGCCGTTCGGATTCGGCTATAAACTGTAGGTCCCACTACTTTGAGTACAAATATAACACGCACAGCTCAAAAAGGTGAAAGAGCTCGGCCTAAGTTCTTATAGGACTGTAGTCCCAAACTATTATATTATTATACGCTCATATGATTTATGTATTAATAGTTTTTTCTTTTTTAATCAAAAGTTTTCTTATTAATTTGATAAAATTCGAAAAATTTCGATATTATTATTTTTATTAGGATAAATACTGTGTTAATGGTTTGTGTTAATGGTTTCTCCTATAATAATAAACGTGGCATAAACTACATAAATAAAAATATAAACATGTACGTTTTGTACGTCATTCTGCTTGTTTGTGTTTGCTCAAAATGGTCGCTTGCATGTTTTGTAATAATGTACATTATTAAACGCGACATTGGTAAGGGCTCAATTTATTTAATGTAAATTTATTAATAAATCTTTTTTCTATTTATTACAGATAATAAATAATACATCGAACTTCTATAATGGTGACCGACTCAAAAATAAATGCAGACTCATTACAATCAATTATTGGAAACTGAAAAGAACATTAAATGTGTTATAGCCTTTTGCAACGAAAAGTATGCATTTATATGTGTGATTTTTTTAAATGTTTATTCCAGTTTCGACATTATTAATTTATCGTGATTTTTTGTAGGTGTAGTTATAGTCGGTCTAAGCTGACTACAAATACCGTACACATATCGTCGGTGATACTGCAAAACCGCCGTACTGCATGTGAAAATTTCGCCAAATGTTGTGTTAGAATCGGGTTTTTAATGATATGTTGATTGGATGAATTAAATAAATGCCATTAGATGTTATGACATACTTAATTTTGTATGAAGTAAGTGCAGAATTGAGACTGAAAATAGTTTTCTTTTTTTCTGTAAAATTTATTTTGAGGTATTCGAAAATGTAGATAGGCGGTTTTGCAGTATCACCGATGATATGTGAGATTATGTGTGGTTACCATTTATAGTGGTACATAGATCACCAGGGTATACGAATCCTGAAAATATCAACAAACTTGCAAACGATGAAGAATTTCCTTTTATATTATACCCACATGTACAAATGAGTAGGTGTACTGAACTTTGGGAAGCACAAGTTGGTTCGCGGGGAAATATATTTACTTATATTTCAGCATAAATTCAATATATTTTTTACCAAAAAAGTTCACATAAACCATTATAAAGTAAAATTCATTGTATTTCAACATATGTGGTCGGGTCACACACCCAGAAAAAAATTCCCTTAAATCCCATTAAAATTGGTCAATAGGACAATTATTGATTTAATAGTATACAAAAAAAAAATCGTTTTATATAAACTCAATGGCAATGTCATGGTATTTTCTAGTATTTAATGGTATTTTCCGATTATAATAATAATTTATCCTATTGACTATTTTTATTAGTAAAAAACTATTATTTATATAGTATTTTTTTTGTGGGTGCAGGTTGCAATGGACCAGCCATTAAAAGACTTCGCAGATATATAAGTAATCAATATTATGAGCTTCATTGATTTAGCACTTTTAGTTTTTCTGTAATCGTGTTTGAAAAGACAGCCGTACACACAGACAGACGGACAGCAGACGGAAATCGCTAAATTCCTTCAAGAAGTCATGCTGATCAAGAATATATATACTTTTTCAAACAGGATATTCTCCTTCTGGGTGTTACAAACAGTGTTGCCATCCAACGACCAAATATGGCTAAAATTTGTCAAAAAATTGCTAAAAATGGCTAAATTTTATTTAATTTAATACAAAACACCAGGGGCCGAATCGCGGCAGTCGTTATCGAGTAAGCAATCGTATCGAATAAAATTCCGTGATCGAACGAAAGGCTGGATCATCGAAATTTTGAGAAAGCATTATAGATTTTTCGTTACTTTTCAAAAATTGTAATGGAATAAATGTCATAAAAATGTCAAACGTCATAAAAATCAAAAATAAAATAATAAATTCAAATTCAAAAAAGCATGAATACTTTGTTGTTTTTTTATACTACTTCTTCAGAGTCGGAGGAGGAAACACATAAAGATATGCCGATAAGACGAGAACTTCGCGATAAAAGTAATCCACTGTCTTTACAAGCAGCGTAAGTACATTTGAAATAGTTATTTTATTATATTTAGTATGATATATTTGCAGATTTAAAAAACTTTTTAGACTTAGCAAGGAGGCTTTTAATTACGTGCTCTCCGAAATAAATTTAAAAGGTGATTTGTCCACTGCTGTGCCACCAATTCTCCAGCTAGCTGTAATGCTCGCACTCTTAGGCAGTGGAAGTTTTCAGCACACAGTCGGCAATGATTATTTAATTGGAATGAGCCAAAGCACTGTCTGCAAAATGGTTGCAAATGTTGTGAACGAGCTTGAAATAAGGCTTTGCCCTAAAGAAATTACATTTTCTTCTGAAAACTTCTCAAATTGTATGGAGTCCTTTATGGAGAAATATAAGCTGCCAGGAGGTAATACTTTGAATCTATATGTATACATATTACACGGAGGGAAATAAAATTCTAAAACTCGATGAGAATTCGGTTAGAAAGAAAAATTGTAGAATTTAACTAATATCAATAAAATACTACTAAAATTCAAGAATTTGTCATCTGGTTATCAAGATAGCAAATTACTTAGTTGTCAAAAAAGTAAACAAACTCTATTCAACTGGATTTTCAGAAGTTAATTTATTGATTATTAAAAACCAAAAAGAACACGCAAAATTGTTGCTGTATTCATCGCAAAAAAACACGTGTTCATTTATTGTTGCTGTTTTCATCGATATTGCTCTGTATGTATGCTTTGTTTTGCGAGTTCGGCATCTGTTTGTTAGTCTGCCTGTCCGTCTGTTGAAAGTAACTAAGCCAAATTTTTCTAGATATTCAGACATTAAGTTCTTAGGTATCAAATAAGTATCTAAGTACAATTTGTCTGGATTGCACATTTTTTTCTTCTTAGGTATCAAAAAACGGCATGATATACAACGTTTGCATGCGTGTGTTTTCACGAATAGAACAACAAAGCACAGCCAAACAAGCAAGCGTCTGTGTATGTATGAATGTTAAAGATATAAAAATAGAAAAAAAAATGTTCCTCCGAATATTGGTATGGTTTCAGTTCGTAAACATAAATTGGAATTTAATTTTGCATATATACCAATTTGATTTCATTCCATTGTTATCTAAATACACTATACAATGCTTATGGGTAACGTGCGGAAGGATTATACATATCCAACAGTAGAGGCAGCAAAAGAGGAGAAAGTGTATAAGGTAAGTAAACGATTTCAAAATAATATACATAGATTAAATTAAATAATAATAATACAAATGCAAATATAATAAGCAATTCAATTACATTAAGTATTCAAAGAAGTCATTTAATATACAAAAATACAAATAAGGTAAGGTAATAAAATTTTAAATAAACAATAAATTAACTAAATATATTTTTTTATGTTAGCTTCGAAATAATTGCTTTTAGCTACTTTCAACATATCGACAGACAGACACACGAACAAACAAATGGCGCTTACAGACGGACAAAGCAAAACAAAACATAATAGCGATAAAGCAAGATCGAAATAACAACAAATACAATACGAACACGTGTTCATTAAATTTTGAGACGAAAACAACAACAACATTTTTGATACCTAAGAAATTAATAACAGAATCCAAGAATAATTCTACTTTTTTGACAACTAAGATAATCCATTTCTTGAAATTAAGAATTTTTCGGTTTAGCTGTATATCACTCCGTATACTTCTTGATTCTTTCTGGATTTTAGAACTTTTCTTCCTCCGTGTAGACACTTCTTTATGGCGTTTTTTAGTTATTGGATGTATCAATGGCACCCACTTCGGACTGCAGAGGCCTACTATTAATGAGCATATGTTCTTTAATAGAACATGATTCCATAATTTTTTACTCTATGATTTTAAGTTTTCTATAAATGATTAAGATGAATATGAAACTGTATTTTCCTTTATAGATTTGTTATTAATAATAATAATAGTTTGGAACTACGGTCCTATAAGAACTTCGGCCGAGCTCTCTCACCATTTTGAGCTGTGCGTATTTGTACTCAAAGTGGTGGGACCTACAGTTTATTGCCGAATCCGAACGGCGGGTGAGAGCTTTTCATATGCAATGGATTTACTCTCGTAGGTTTGCCATTTACTGACGAGAGCTAGCGCGGTATAGAAAATTTTTTTTATGAAAAGATGTTGTTAGCCCCAGTCCAGGCTTGAACCGGGGACCTTTCGGCTCGCAGTCCAACGCACTAACCACTGAGCTTCCGCGGCTAGATTTGTTATTATGATTACAAAATATTATCTATTTGCTCAAAATTTGGCGGTGCAGCTCATGATACTTTTGTGTGGAAACATGCCGACCAAAGACATATTTTGGAGCAGCAGTTTATTAATAATAATTTAAAAAATTGCTGGCTATTAGGTAGTGACTTAATATTGTACGCTCATATATTTATTATATTACTAATTCTTTCAGGCGATTCCGGGTATCCACTTGAACCATGGTGTATTACACCTCACAGAAACCCAGTGGAAGGTTCAAGTGAAGCGTACTTTAATAATGTCCATTCAAAAGCACGCTGCATTGTTGAACGAACAATCGGCATTTTAAAGGGTCGCTGGAAAATATGATAAAAGAAGCCGTTACAGCACCGAAAAATCGCAAAATTTGGAAATGTTTGTGTGGCATTGCATAATGTGTGCATAAAATTTAAAGTTCCAATGTATGCCAAATGAAATGCTTCACAATCTACGGTCGCAGATGTTGATATTGGAAACGAAACTCATCTAACAAAAATTGGCCAAAAAATTAGAAACGACATAAATCTATCCTTAATAAACAGAAATTAAAAACTTATTATAGTTTTATATCTTTTTTTATTTTTAAAATACAGCTATTAAATAGGGAATATAAATATAAATTATGTTTTTTTTAGATTATTGAGCTTAATATTTAAAATCTCAAGCTCCACCTTTTTTGCTGCCATATTAGCAACATGCTCCTCCTCTTTAATTTGAAGTGATCTTTCCTTTAATTCGATTAATTTGTCGAGCTTAGATATAATTGTGAAGTTTCGTGTTTTTTCAAAGTTTTTTCTTTATATTGTGCTTCTGGTCAGCATAGACATATGATTAAGAAGTTATTAAAATCACAAAAAATAACAAATTTTCACAAATTTACTTTACGCCACAATTGTGCATCTTTGATAGGTGGGCCTGGTGCATTCTGTTTTCTGGTGAGTTGCTCTCAAAGTTTTTTTTGAAACGGCGCAATTCGGGAGGAGATTCTTTGCCAAATCTTGATGATCCAGCATGAATTCCGCCATCATTCCTTTTTGTAATGAGTTTATTTTGTTACAATTCGTCCTTCAAATGAAAATAAAATTAAATAATAATATTACATGACATTAAAATACAATAAATAACTTACATTGTTTTCTCTTTAAACGGCGGTTTTTGTTAAGAAGTCAAATTTTTAAATATTTTCGTTGACAGTTTATGTATCGAGTAAAATTTCGAAGGGTTGCATTCGAACGTTTGCTCGTTATCGAATGCCATCATCCCAATATTTTTGATTTTTTGTTCGATAACGAGTGCCGTAATTGTTGAAGCTAGTGTTACTTGAAGTTTATTAACTGTAGTTTTTGTATTTAGTTTTAATTATATTAGCTTTGTATTTTCTGATTGAAATGAAAATTTTATATTTTCATTTTATTCACTTCCAATAAAAGCTTTAAATGTTAACAACTATAATAGGTTATAGACCCAAGCACCCGACTGTGCTGAATTAATAAGACAACATTAATTGAGAAGTGCAGAGCAAATGGATTTCGCCAAAAATATTAAGAAGTTGGCCGACGAGAAGGACTGGCCGATGTGGAAAAGAAAAATACGCGATTTCATGGACTACCACGATGGCGCTCTAGATGTTATTGCCAAGCGGTTGGAGAAGCCTTTACCGCTAGCAGCTGGTGCCACGGATGAACAAGAAAAGGACTACAGGGAGAAGTGTAGTTTTTATCGCAAGGCGAACAGTTATGCAAAAACCATGCTAACTAGTGCCATAACGGACGATGTCTATCAAAAGGTGATGGACAAAGAATCAGCGCATGACACCTGGGAAGCGTTGAATCAGCAATATGAAGCGACATCGAAGGACCAACTCTTCAAGATTTGCACGGATTTCTTTGCGTTCAGTTGGGCATCGAGTCAGGATGCTTCAATACATGTCGCAAAGTTACGGAGCTTGTGGAATAATAAATAATGGACTTGTTGCCAAAGGAGAGCGCGCGTTGCCAGATTTGATACTGGTATGCAAGACGTTGCATACGCTGCCGAGCAAGTTCGAGGTGTTTCGGTCGAGCTGGATGCTTCTCTCTAAAGATGACGACAAGACGTTCGATGAGCTGACAATGCAATTGTGCATGTACGAGAGCAATTTCGGCGGTAATGGAGGCCAAGGAATGGTAGACATAGAAAGAAAGTATGCTGAAGAAGCTCTGGTTGTAAAACGCAACAAGCAGAAACAGAAAGCTCGCGGAAGTTCAAGCAAGTTCAAGGAGGACTGTTGCAACTACTGCAAAAGAGGAGGTCATTGGGTACGAGATTGCAGAAAGTGGATAGCAGATGGCAGACCATCAAGAAACAAGCAAAATAATTATGCTCAAGGAAATGCATGTGACGCAAAAGAGTAATTTCTGACTATTTGCAATGACGTTTTTGCTGTTGAGGCCAATTCGTCAGATTGGTGGATTGATAACGGAGCCACAAGGCACGTAACGAAGATAGCAGATTTCTTCGAAAGTTATAAAGAGTTCGAGACTCACTGCAGTATCAAGGCCGCTGGAAAAGAAATAATGCAGGCGCTCGGAAAAGGAACCAAAAGGAAGAAATGAAGAAGTGACATTGGAAGATGTATGGTACGTTCCTGACATTTCAAGAAACTTGTTCTCGGTGTAGGCAGCACAAGATCGAAATCAGAAAAGTTAATTTAAGTCAACAGCAACAAAGTGCTGGCTTGAAAATAACGGCAGGACTGTGCTGCGCGGAGTACGCGAAGTGGGCGGAAGTTTATATAAAGCACTTTTTAAACCAATTCCCCTCAATAGAAAGGTGCAAGTTAATGCTGCGGTAGAAGAAAGTTCAATGCTGCAACTGTATCATGAAAGATGGGGTCATCAAGACAAGCGACACGTCAAGGAGATGCTGGAGAGAGAGCTAGGCGTAAAAGTCAAACTGGACAGAGAATTGTGCGAGCCGTGCATCTATGGGAAGGCCCATCGATTACCATTTGGCACCAGAATTCTAGCAACTAAACCTGGAGAACTTATTTCAACAGACGTGTGTGGACCATTTGCTGAGTCATTTTCCAAGAAGCGATACTTAGTTGTGTTTAAAGATAGTTACACAAAGTTTCGTTATGCTTGAAATCTGAAGTTAAGGATGTATTGAAGCAGATACTAGCGCATGCAAAGACGCAGGGTCATCCAATCAAGGAATTGCTGAGCGACAACGGTGGCGAATTCGATAATGCAGAAGTACGGGAGATCCTTCAGAAAAATGGAACTACGCAACGGTTGACAGCTCCGTATAGTCCTGAACAAAATGGCAGCAGTGAGCGCGAAAACCGTACGATCGTGGAGATGGCTAGATTCAGATATCGAATTTCCGGAGGCGATTTGGGCGGAGCTAATGCATTCAGCGGTTTACATATTAAACCGAACGGGAAAGTCATCTGTAAATGGTGTGACTCCGTATGAATTGTGGATTGGACAGAAGCCCTGAATCAAACATCTACGGATCATCGCGTCAACATGCTATATTCACGTTCCAGTTCAAAAACGCAGGAAAATGGATTCGAAAGCAGTGAAAGGATATCTCGTTGGATACGACGGTGACGAAAGGTACAGAATCTACGTTGAAGGACAAACTCATGTCTTAGTTTCAAGAGATGTGCAGTTTCAAGAAAAACCGTTGGAT
Organism: Dryomyza anilis; assembly: GCA_951804985.1. Lineage (NCBI taxonomy): Eukaryota > Metazoa > Arthropoda > Insecta > Diptera > Dryomyzidae > Dryomyza > Dryomyza anilis. The sequence continues at coordinate 31,555,429 of OX638135.1, read as the reverse complement.
TGTCGAGAAAAAGTGACGTTGCCATATATAGATGCACTGCCCGAAAAGAATGAAGAAGATTTGCAAGTTCCGGAACCAGAACCTGAACCGGAGTTCATAGATGCCGAAGATTACCCAGAGAGTGCGAGTGAAATAGACGAAGAGTCAAATATAGAGGAGGAAGAAGAAGAAGAACAACCTATAGCGCGTTGACTAAGAAATGCTCCCGATCTAAAAAAGCCCAAATATTTAGACAAATATGTAATGGAAGCTGAAGGTTTTATAAGTGAGGTAGAAACTCCAGAAACTTTTCAAGAAGCGACCACATCTAAACAGCGTGTAGATTGGAAAAGAGATATGGATTCAGAAATATCCTCGTTGAACGAAAACCAAACATGGAAGCTGACGTCTCTACCGAGAGGTGCTAAGGCAATTTCGTGTAAGTGGGTGTTTCGTCTGAAGAAAAATCCTGACGGAAGCATCGACAAATATAAAGCAAGACTTGTGATAAAAGGCTTCAGTCAGCGCAAGGGCATAGACTACAGTCAAACGTTTAGCCCAGTTGCTAGGATGGGAACAATTCGCTCATTCCTAAGTGTTTCTGCTACCGAGCGATTACATCTGAAGCAGTTCGACGTATCTACGGCGTTCTTGTACGGAGAATTGGAAGAGTCAATCTACATGAAGCAGCCGGAAGGATACGATGATGGAACGGACAGAGTTTGCAAATTGAAGAGGAGTTTGTATGGACTGAAACAGGCGCCAAGGTGCTGGAATAGACGATTTGGTAGTTTCCTGATATCTCTAGGATTTCGAGCTGGCGAAGCGGATCCGTGCCTTTACATTCGAGAGAGAGATCACAAGAAGATAATTCTAGTCTTATATGTAGATAAGGGATTAGTTGCTGAAAGTGATCTTCATGACTTGGAAGATTTCATCAATGAATTGAAATCTGAATTTAAGATAGTCGAAGATAGTCGAAAACCAGAAAATTACTTCTTAGGATTAGAAATCGAGAGAAAAGACGAAACTTTGAAGATAAGTCAAACGGCATACGCAAAGAATATTCTCGATCGCTTCAATTTTGCAGGATGCAAACCAGTGTCAACACCAATGCTAAAATCGCCGGAAATTTTGAAAACAGGGAAAGAAGAAACGCAGTTCCCATATCGAGAAGCTATAGGAGCAATAATGTACCTGATGCTTGGTACGAGACCAGATTTAGCGTACAGCGTGGGATTTTCTTCAAGATCATTGGAGAAACCAACCAACGAAGATGTAGCACGAGTGAAGAGAATGTTACGATACATTGCTGGTACGACAAATTCTGGAATAGTGTACAGCCGCAATGTAAACAGAGGAGTTCTGGAATGCTACAGTGACGCAGATTTCGGTGGATGCACCAATACTGGTCGTTCAACTTCAGGAGTGGTTATCAAACACACAGGTGGCGCAATTTTGTGGTTAAGTAGGAGACATACCATGGTAACTACATCAACCACTGAAGCTGAGATTGTTGCAGCAAACGAAGCCGCAAAGGAAATAATTTGGTTGAGTAGATTATTCAAGGAAATTGTGAAACTGGAGGAAGTGCCAATTTTGCAAGTGGATAATGCAGCAGCAGTAAGACTTGCGCAAAATCCAGAATTTCATCGTAGGACCAAACATATTGAAATGAAGCATTTCTTTATTCGAGAAAAGGTGTCTGAAGGAAAACTGGGGATTCAACAAATATCAACTATAGACAGGTAGCAGATATAATGACGAAGCCACTTCCCAGGACCAGGCTTGCCATTTTATGTGACAGAATGGGTATGCAGTAACTTCAATAACAAGGGAAAGTGTTGAAGCTGGTGTTACTTGAAGTTTATTAACTGTAGTTTTTGTATTTAGTTTTAATTATATTAGCTTTGTATTTTCTGATTGAAATGAAAATTTTATATTTTCATTTTACTCATTTCCAATAAAAGCTTTAACTGTTAACAACTATAATAGTAATTTCAAACGCAAAATTTTCGAAAACTTTTACTCGTTCACGACTACCGTAATTCGGCCCCAGATTAGAAACTCTTCGGTTATGTACCTCATTTTTTTAATAATTTTGCGGATTTGGCATTTAAATAACCCCGTTTATCTGTCCTGAAATACCTAATATCATTTTACAATGATATCATGTTTGAAAAAGGACGCAGTTTATTCAACTGAAAATATTCAGTCCCTTTGTCTTATTAGTGTGAGACAAAGTTTCTTTCATTAATCGATTTTAATACTCACAAAAAATACCCTTTAACAGCGATTTTTTACCTCTTTGTACTCCGAACCAGTCATTTTTTCAATAATTGTTATGTTAATAATCGATATTACAATTTTATTTTCGTTTAAAAAAATATATATATTTTAATTAAGTTTTAATTAAGTATTTAACTAAGTATGAATTGTGTATTTTTAAATATTCGCTGAAATGGCTAAAATAAAAAAGTGGCTAAATTTCCGGCTAATAGTATTTTCAGAATTTAATGGCTAAAAATTTCCAAAAATGGTTAAATCGAGCCATAAAATTGTTGCTTTGGCAACACTGGTTACAAACGGTGTACCAAACTGAATATACCCTTTCACTCATGCACCCAAAAAAAAAAAAAAAATCATGCAAAAATAAATCTTTTCATATAAACTAAATGGCAATGTCATGGTATTTTCTAGTATTTAATGATATTTTTCGATTAAAATAATAATTTGTCTTATTGACTACTTTTAATAGTAAAGAACTATTATTTATATAGTATTTTTTTCTGGGTGTAGTGTAAGGCAGGCATGCCAAACGCGCGGCCCGCCTACTTTTCATATGCAGCCCGCGAAGACTTTTTAAATAATAACCAGTTGGGAAGGTTAGATCACATGGTAAATTTTAGTATGATAGTTAGGAATATCAAAATTATAGTCGGTTTTCATTCATTTGATACCCATATTTACAAATGGGTAGGTGTACCGAATGTAGCCGCGGTGGCTCAGTGGTTAGTGCGTTGGACTGCGAGCCGAAAGGTCCCCGGTTCAAGCCTGGACTGGGGCTTACAACATTCTTTCATAGAAACATTTTTCTATACCGCGCTACCTCGGCAGTAAATGGCAAACCTACGAGAGTAAAACATTGCCTATGAAAAGCTCTCACTCGCCGTTCGGATTCAGCAATAAACTGTGGGTCCCACTATTTTGAGTACAAATATAACACGCAAAACTCAAAATGGTGAGAGAGCTCGGCCTAAGTTCTTATAGGACTGTAGTGCCAAACTATTATTATTATAGGTGTACCGAATTTCACTTTTTTTTTGGAACCACAAGTCGTTTCGCCGGAAACCATTATTTTCATGTATTTGAGCATGAGTCAATATATATTTGACCAACAAAAGTTTTCCTAAGAACGTATACAGTAAAATTGATCTGTAGATATACATTTTATACGAGGTATTTGAACATAAGTGGTCGATTCTCTGGTCGCAATAGACCGATCATGCCAATTTTCTTGTTCAGGCAGCTTAGATATATAAGTAATCTAAATCTAAAGTTTCATTGCTCTACCTCTTCTATTCTTTAATCGTGATTTTAACAGACAGACGGACAGACAGACGGACAGATGGACATCGCTAAATCGACTCAGGAGGTCATGCTGATGAAGAATATATATACTTTTCCATACCGGAGATGCTTCCTTATGGGTGTTACAAACGGCGTACCAAACTGAATATACCCTTTCACTTTTAGTGTAGGGTATAAATAAAAGTGTATTTTTAAGAATTGAAAGGCGTTAAAATGATTATTATGTATTGTTGTGCGTTTTTGTGCAGCGCCATGTATCCAATTCAGCATGGATATAAGTAATTAAAGTACTAATCTTGGTTCAAAACTTATTAATTTGCATTACATTATTTTACAAAATTTAATAATAATAAGAATTTTATAAGTTTTTAATATATAGTTTTATGCCCCGATCATGTATTTCCCGGTGGCAATGATATCGGCTACAAAACGTTGATTACGCTAGTTTTTAGATTTTTTTTGCCAGCATATACACTGCGCGCCACTTGAATAAGGCCAGTTTTTTAAAGCCGAAATTTGGCTCATATTTCGTCCTATTCATAATGCATACAAATTTATTGTAAGCTGTTCGATAGATTGCTTGTTACGTGTCTGCCCCCCATCCCAAAAATTAAAATCCGATATGCATGTGAATTTTGAGATTACTTTAATTAAAAAAACTCAGAAAAGTACAGTAAAATTTTGCTCCACTTGAATAAGGCCTGTTCAAATTAATGATGAAAAACTCAGTAAACATGGATTTTTGAAAACTTTAGTACAACACATTTAAGAGTGGCTATTTTTATTATTATTTTAAAAGTCCATTCTTCAAGGTAACTAAAAGTAGTCCACGATAGCATTTTAATGAATACCTCAATCAAAATATAATTAAATCAAGGATACTGAAATTTAAAAAAAAGTGCGTTATTTATCATTAGCTTCACTAATATTGTAAACTGACCATTAATTATCATTTTCTGAAGTGTTTAACACATCCTTTTAGGGATTTCTAATTTTTAAAATGTTGACTTTTTATAAAATAATCCTTGTTTTTATTATTACTGATGCACATATCGTATACATGTTTTAATTTAATTGTAGAGAATTGCAAGGACAATGTTTGGTTAGTTTTGATACCATCATTTTGTTTTGTAGACTCTTCAACAAGGACCTTTTTAAAATCTCTAAAATGAAAAAAAGTTAAACAGAAAATTGGGTATTCTTTTGCTCCATCATAGCGCTTTTTAACATTGGTCAAATTTAATCTTCAATCAAAAACATTATTTGGTTTCTATGCTTTCAAAAAAATAAGGTAACATTACGCAGATGAACATGGAAACCTCATAATCTCTTGTCGAATTAGTAGAGACTTAAATGTGACTTTGAGTAAATTTATAAATACCTAAATCCGTTGAATTTGAATGCAACCAATGTAATTTTTACAGTTAAAATAAAATGGGGAGGGGAAATACTTTTTAATGGTCAGTGAACCATAATAGTGAATAATATAATAATAGTTTGGCGCTACAGTCCTGTATAGAACTTCGGCCGAGCTCTCTCACCATTTTGAGCTGTGCGTGTCATATTTGTACTCAAAGTGGTGGGACCTACAGTTTATTGCCGAATCCGAACGGCGGGTGAGAGCTTTTCATAGGCAATGGTTTTACTCTCGTAGATTTGCCATTTACTGACGAGAGGTAGAGCGGTATAGAAAAATGTTTCTATGAAAAGATGTTGTTAGCCCCAGTCCAGGCTTGAACCGGGGACCTTTTGGCTCGCAGTCCAACCCGCTAACCACTGAGCTACCGCGGCAACAGCTAAAGTGAAGCTGATGACAAATAAGACATTATTTTTTAAATTATTGCAGGCAGAATTTCGGTATCCTTGATTAAAAAATATTTTGATTGAGGTTATTTTATAATTCGTGACGTGTACTGCCATGGACTGTCAATGCTACTATGAGATGTCAATGCTACCATGAGGGACGGACGTGTCGTCTTCATGTCTTTTAAATGTGTTCCTTCCGTCGCTGTTAAGTCTAATTGTCACGTAAAATTGTGTTTAGTGTGCCCGCCCAACATAAAATAACAATAAAATAAAAACAAAACTAAAATAAAACACAAATTAAATTAAACTTACATAAAAACATAATTACATTTCAATAAACACCAACCAAATAAATAGAACAATAAAGTAACAAACAACAACACTATAGAACCGGTTTCGCGCTGCGTATCCCTTCCCTCCCTCATCATACTCCACGATACTAGCGCTCACATTTGAGGCTGCACTGAGTGCGTGATCTATGCTGTGGTGAAGGCCTAACACTCACCACGGCTTGACTTACGCTCTCATTTGTTTGTATCAACTGCCGCGCGTTGGTATTATGTATGTCTGTTTTGAAGTTGCTCAGTAGGAAAATGTCGCAAAAATGTCTCATAGATTTTTGCAACATTCGTGGGCTTAGAACGAATTTTTTCTCCATATATGCGTATGTGTCCATTTATAAGCCACAAATAATAGCACTGGGTGAGACCCAGGTTAGTGAGGATGCACATCCACTGGATTTTCAAATACCTGGGTATCACTTAGTGCCATTATTTTCTGCCCATAGGGGTTTTGCTCTTTTTATTCAGAGTGCCGTTGTGTATCAACTGCAGCAACAACAAAGTGTGTCGGATAGCGAATTTAATACAATTTGGATTAAATTAAAAATCCAAACACACATCATGCACTTGTGCTTTTTTTATAGGAGTCCGAATCTAGATAGGGTTTCCACCTCTAATAAGCTGGATGCCTTCTCTGATTCGATCTCAAATATATTGGAGCAATTTCCAGGCAGTGAAATTGTTGTTGCCGGCGATTTTAATGTGCACAACGCCACTTGGTTGAGCCACTCGGGTCTTCAAACACAGGAGGGTTGTTATGCTGAGCTGTTTGCAGAGTACAATCAAGTCACTCAATTGGTGAAGGAACCGACGTACCTCCCACGCGTCGGTGGTCAAAGCCAAAAAGTCTTAGACCTTTTTCGGACTTCACATCATGAAAAATATGATGTAAAAGTCCTTGCACCTCTTGGTAACTCCGACCACTGTACTGTTTCCGCTGAGTTTTCATATTCTAGTTTACGCGCCTCTTCTGTACTGTATGGCTTTACGAAAAAGCAAATTGGGTTGCGTTAAATGATTTTTTTTCGCAACTTTAATTGGAAATTGTGTTTCGCAGACAGAGACATAAATGCCGCGGCTTTAATGGTACAAAATATAATTTTATTAGGTATGCGGTCCAGTGGTTAGTGCGCGGTAGCTCAGTGGTTAGTGCGTTGGACTGCGAGCCGAAAGGTCCCCGGTTCAAGCCTGGACTGGGGCTAACAACATCTTTTCATAGAAACATTTTTCTATACCGCGCTACCTCTCGTCAGTAAATGGCAAACCTACGAGAGTAAAACCATTGCCTATGAAAAGCTCTCACCCGCCGTTCGGATTCGGCAATAAACTGTAGGTCCCACCACTTTGAGTACAAATATAACACGCACAGCTCAAATTGGTGAGAGAGCTCGGCCGAAGTTCCATACAGGACTGTAGCGCCCAACTATTATTATTATTATGCGGTCCAGTATACCTTCTAAAAAAATTAGCATTAAACTCAAGGACCACTCATGGTTTAATGAGACTTCCAGGATTGCAGTCAGGTCGAAAGAGGAAGACTTTCAGAATTGGCGGTCTAACAAGAATGCTGACACAGAAAGACTTCGCATACAGGCTAGGAATCGCTGTAATGCCGTGATCTCGCGCGAAAAGTTTCTTCACGAACAAAACGCGCGCAAAAAGGTCCTACTCTACCATAGAGGTAGTAAAAATGTCTGGTCATTGGTAAAAAGGGTAAAGAATCAGACGACATCGTCTACTCCAACTCTTATTATGAATGGCCAGACCTTCACTGACCCGGTTGATAAAGCTAATCTCTTGGCAGAATTATTTGCAAATAATTCAACGCTTCCAGATACCAATCAACCACTGCCCGATGTCGATTTTGTTTCTTCTGCATTGCCGGAGATTCATTTTCGAACTCGGGCAGTTAAAAAGGTTTTAGCAAACCTCAACATTAACAAAGCCTCTGGGCCAGATGGCATATCTGCCCATGTGTTGAAGAAGTGCGCGTCAACTCTGACTTGTCCGTTGCGTAACCTTTTCAACATCTCCTACAGGCAGGAGAAAAAGGACGAGGCTAACCCTGTCAATTACCGACCCATTGCAATATGCTCTGCGCTCTCCAAGGTAATGGAAAGCGTAATTAACTTCCACTTTGTGAACTATCTAGAGCGAAACGAATTACTTAGTGACCGACAATATGGTTTCCGCAGGATGGCGGTTCTCTCCGAAAAGTGGAATAATTGTGTTCACCTTTTCGGGGAAAGTAAGGTTGTTGCTCTGCATATTTCCAAGGCTTTTGATCGAGTGTGGCATAAAGCCCTCGTCTCAAAATGAATTGCATTTGGTGTCTGTGAATCTTTTACTCGATGGATATCGAGTTTTCTGCAGGGTCGTTCAATACGAGTTGCGATGGATGGTGTGTTCTCAGAACAACTTTCCATCAATTCTGAAGTTCCGCAGGGTTCCGTCCTATCCCCGTCCCTATTTCTGGTATTTATCAATGACCTTCTGTCATTGACCCAGAACTCACGTCATTCCTTTGCAGATGACAGTAACATTTGTCATTCATATTCGTTTAACAAGCGCCCAAACTCTTTGGAGATTGAGAGTAAAAGACGCACTATGAATGACACACTCAACAATGACCTTAAATAAATCTCCGAGTGGGGTCTTGCCCAATTTTGTCTGTTATCTTACAAAACGAATGTATTCACCCCTCCCTCCCCTCAATATGAGTACTGTGGATATTGCGTAATCAGCTGCTCTTGACGTCCTGGGCATATCAATTCAGTGAAAGCTCCGATTGAATGATCACATATTTGATGTGTCGAAAGTAGCGGCCAAGTGCCTCGGTTTTTTAAAACCGTGTAAAACATACTTCACTCCTGCTGACTTACGCACTGTCTACACTACCTATATTCGGCCTAAGATGGAATACAACTCGCACATATGGGCAGGGGCTTCTAAATCTTCTTTGGAGTTCCTGGACCGAATCCAACAACGTGCAATATATTTATTAGGGGATGAAAATATTTCATCCTCTATTGACTCTCTTGAGCACCGAAGGACCGTTGGGTGTGTAAGCCTTTTTTTTTAGGTATTACAATGGTAAGTGTTCGAGGGATATACATGGCCTGATTCCACCAGCTCGTGTGTTCTCTCGTTCGACTCGGGCATCGAACCCTGCGTAGTCCACTCGGCTCTCAACAGAACCACGCATTATAGAGAGATTACGATTCGTTTGTGGAACAATCTTCTTGCGTCTGTTTTCCGACATTTTTGATATTGGCAAATTCAAAACAAATATTCACCGACACTACCTCATCTTTCCTCCCTTCCTCTAACCGTAATCCTTTGCTACGATCAACACTGTGCTTTGCATAAATAGGGGACATCCCCTGAGTGATGGTTTATCTGTAAAAAAACGAGTTGGGAAAGTTAGATCACATGGGTAAGTTCGGTCACATGGGGCGGATTTTTATAGTCGGTCGGGCCCGACTATGGAATACCCTACACCTTCGGTGGGTATATTAACCCTCAGAATATTATTTATATATTAGAAATTTACGTCTTATATCCCCAAAATTTAAAAAATTTATATAAAGTATAAAAAACTAAAAAAAAAAATTGAAAAATATACGCCTATATTTAAAATTTTGAAAGGCTAATATTTCATAGATTTGATTTTAATAATTTACGGATCAAATTTCCACTATGAAAACCCGGGAAATAATGAAAAAAAAAAGTAGGCGGATCACGCCTATTTTTGGATCACATATTTTTAGGTGAATTCTAACAATAGCTTTTAAATTTTATAACTATAACTTGAATACTTTTCGAGTTATTAGTTCCGAAAGAGTTATATAAAAGTGACTTGTATGGGAGGTGGGCGTGTCCGTTGACCGATTTGGCTCATTTTCAAACTCAGTTCCTACTTAAAATATATTGAGACGAAATTTCATCGCATTCTGATCAGTATTTCTCAAGTTATTCTGTATTCGGACAGCAAGACAGCAAGACGGACAGACAGACAGACGGACATGGCTAAACGGACTCGGGTAGTGATGCTGATCAAGAATATATATACTTTTCCATACCGGACACGCCTCCTAAGGGGCGTTACAATATATGCACATCGATCGAACTGCATACAACAAATTTTGATGCATTATGAATAGGGCGAGATAAGACCCAAAATTTGACTTTAAAAAACTGGCCTTATTCAAGTGGCGTGTGTAAATCATACGACAAAGTAAAAAAATGAAATTTTTGTATATAAAAAATAGTTGGTAAAACAAATATATTATAAAACATTCGATTCTAAGAGTGAAACGAACGAAACGTTTGAAATACTTTATACAAATTTTAGACGAAGGGGACTGGAAACAACTCGTAGTCACAGGATTATAAAAATGTACATTATTTGGGGGTTAATATAAGTTCCTAATTGTTATTTTAAATATTATATATGGCGTTACACAAATGTCATAACAATAATATTGACCTTTTTTCAGAAAGTAATATCGTTTTTCATTCATGAAATTTTAAATTTATTGTAAAGTATTGAATTTCCCTTGGCTATATTCAACCAGCATAATTTTCTACGTCTAACAACGAAAAGAAAATTAGAATATTGGTTTTGGTTGAACTATTAAAAATAAAAGAAGATATAAATAATTCTTAAAAATCTCGAAAATTAGACCCTATTGAACAAAATCATTTTCTAAATCAGCTCCAGTATCAAATAAGGCGCAATCAGAATAATATAACACAGATAGCAAACGTGCGTCGCGACGCACAAAAATCATGTCGTACGTAAAAAAAATGTATAATAAAATCAGGCGCATTCATGTCGCGAAAAAAAATCACAATAGTCACATTCGATGCGAGTACTAAGTTATTTCATTTGGCCCTTGATTTTACAAACAATTAAATAAAAAAAAAAATGAAAATATTTCAAATTGGTCATTGTACGTGTTTACTTCGCGTTTATTTTGGCAGATCAATCTCAACCATCGATATTTAAAGGTAAATATATATATTTATTTGGTTTATTTTCATTTAAATTTCGAAAACTTGCTCTAGACAACTGTTAGCTGTTGTTTCCATACTAACTTCGAGCTAACTCGCTACTTTGACTCTTTCACTCGCTACTTTAATATGATTGATTTTTTAATCAAAATTTTTTATTCGAATAAATAATTTGTATTCGAATAAATTTAGAAATTTCAAATAATTAATAAACATTTTTTAACTTTCTACAATTTGATATTGTAACACAACATTATTTGTGCAATTGAAATGGAGGAATGTAAGTTCTTTTATTACAATTATATTACCTTGTACTTACACAACTTTGTTTCGTTATTAATAGCTGGAACACAATATTGTAATACATCTGGACCAAGCATATTAACCGATCATTTTATTGGTATGTACAAATCCAAGAAACCAATATAAAGTTTCGGAATCAGCTCAAAAAACTTTCAATGAATGTTTAGTGAAATTCATAGTACATTCATTGGTTCCATTAAGAGTTGTAGAAAATCCTTACTTTAAAAGTTGATCGAAAGTGGAAGTTCTAGTTCAGTATTATCTCGCCGTCAACTAGGACGAGAAATCGAGAAACTTTACGCAAATCACGTTCAAACAGTAACGGATATGATAATTTCGGAGATGTTTGTGTGTACAACAGCAGATATCTGGTCATCTCGCAAACGAAGTTTTTTCAGAGTTACAGCACACTGGTTATCGACCAGCACTCTAGAGAGGCAGTCTGCAGCGCTCGCATGCCGGCGATTTAAAGGAACTCATTCCTACAATCGCATCGCCGAGCTACTACACGAAATAAATACCGAATAAATGAATGTAAGTTAATTGCCACAGTAACTGATAATGCAATGTAATGTTAAAGCATTTGAGATATTCGGAGTAGAGAGAGATACAATTGATTTAGAATGCCGAAATGAAAATGAACTGCAGTTTTCAGATAGCGAAGACGATGACATCGTTGAATCAGACCACGACTTACCTGATTGTTGGCAGTACTCACTCCCAAATCATATTAGGTGACTTTTTTCATATGAAACAATTATTAATTTACCAAGATCTCATAAAATTTCTGATGAGATGTTTGAAAAGAGAGTCATTTTGAAATCAAATTTGAATAAAATAGCTTGAAATATTAATTTATTCGTTATTCGTACTTTTTTAGCTTTGAATAAAAAATTTACGAATAAAATAAAATTATTCGTCATTCTATAAATAATAAATAAATTTGTAATTTTTGGCTTTGAATAAAAGATAAATAAATTTATTCGTTAGTTTTTATTCGTTATTCGAATTAAAATTTGCCCAACACTGCCGCTCACAATGGGGCGGCTGTGAGCACATTTCAGAAAAACAACAACCAAGACTGTAAAATTCGATGATTTTTAATGAACTTGAAGTTACGATAATTACGACATGCACCAACAAAGAGTCGAAATATCTCCGTTTTTCTCACCTGACGTCAAACGTCAAGCATCAAATATAATATTTTGGCCGAAAATTTCTGTAAATTACAAGGAAAATTGGCATATGTTGGTGCCAGTCAAATATATATTGATATCATGCTCAAATACATTCCCAAAAAAGTTTACCTAAGCACGTATACATAACAATTGATCTTTATATGTATGAGGTATTTGAACATAAGTGGTCGGATCATAGGTCACAATGGACCGATCTCGCCAATTTCGCACATACAGCGTAGGTATATTAGTAATCTAAGTTATAAGTTTCATTTATCTAGCTCTTCAATTTTAAAAGTAGTAGGGATTTCAACAGACAGACAGACGGACAGACGGACATCGCTAAATCGACTCAGGAGGTCATGCTGATCAAGAATATATAAACTTTTCCATACCGGAGATGCTTCCTTCTGGGTGTTACAAACGGCGTACCAAACTGAATATACCCTTTCATTTTTAGTGTAGGGTATAAAAAAAAAAACACATAAAAGCAACCCCATTACATTAAACGCGAATAAACAATAATACAAGAAACAGTGTGCTCAAACAAATCACTAACTACAAACAATTCAACATCTACCTACAATATAACATCAACAAACAACAGAATTCTACGTTGGACATTGATCTCACGGAACCAACACGATTACAACAAGCAACGTTGGACTCAGCACACGATCGTACAACAAGTTGCAAGACAGCAAATAATTCAAGGTACATTTCACAATTTACTACATATTTATATACATCGATCCGCGCCCTTTCCCATCGCTGTATTACAAACACCCACCCAAACACGTATAATTAATTTTATGGTGTAGTCGAATTACATTTTCCTAATAATTTGTTAAAACAAAAGTGGATTTTAATTAATTTATTGTATAATTTATTTTATTTAAATGTAGAAATTGAAATTAACTTTAAAAAAATCACATATAAATGTACACTTCTCGTTACAAAAGTCTATAAAACATTTAATGTTCTCTTCAGTTTCCAATAATTAGCTGCGTTTTTTTCATAATTTAAATTTGAGTCAGAACAAATTTTATACGCAAAACAAAAACAAATTTGAGCTAGATATATTTCTGGTGTAGCTATCCAGCTCAACGTAAAACTTCAATAAATTTCCGAAAGGGGTTCCTCAGTCACTTGAAATGTGTTTAGTCAGTACACATTTAAAGTGGTGAATGTTGCTGACATCATTTGACAGAATTTAGATTTCAATTTTTTTTTTAAATTGACAAAACAAAATTACAATTTGAAGACAAAATTAAATCTTGAGCAAAATACACGAATGGCAGACAAAATTTCGTAAGTCATTACTCTTAAAAATATGCTAATAACAATTATTTTTTTAGTCGCCCAAAGTGGACTAGAGAAGAGGTACTGGCATTACTTGACTGCATTTCATCGCGGAAGGATGACTTTGCAAGAAAGAAAATGTTTGCAATGGGTAATGTATTAGAGGATCTTGTTAGTAGAGGAATACTTGTAAGTCTTTAAATACTTCGTTTTTTGTATGTTAATCTCTTAATTTGTACATAGACGCAACCAACATCGGTGGATATGATCAATGCTAACATGAAGTCACTGTTACGATCCTATAAGCAATCGAAAGATAATGCTAATTCAACTGGGCTGGAAGGTCGTTTATACCATTCGAGGATGAGCTAAAAGACATCTTTGGGGATAGAGCCATTATTTCCAACAACCATTGCTTGGCATTGTCGGGTGACCCAATCGTAGCACTTTCGACAGATTCTTCTAAATCAGAAATGGAAGTGCTTGATTTTGAACAGGAGCAGAATGAAACGGAAGTGATTGACTTAGAGCAGGACCAGAATGAAGACGAATCAGGGGCAGCTCAACAAATTGCATTGGAAAGAAAAATTCAAATAAAATGCCAAACAAAAAATATACTTCGGAAAAACTACAAATTAAAAAAGACTATTTGAAAGATAAATTAGAATTGAAGAATAAAAAAGAGGAAGCTAAACAAAAAAGACATGGGGAAAAATGAATGCGCTAAATGTACTAATAAGTATCTTGCAAAAATAAAAATATAGGTCATCGTTTTAGGTTTATCTTTTTTTTCTCTTCACCTGTAATATTCTTGAAAATACTTTATTTTATCTTTTTCCCAAAGATTTGCGTTTGAAAATGAAAAGTACATTCTTGGTCATGCTGATCAAGAATATATAAACTTTTCCATACCGGAGATGCTTCCTTCTGGGTGTTACAAACGGCGTACCAAACTGAATATACCCTTTCATTTTTAGTGTAGGGTATAAAAAAAAAACACATAAAAGCAACCCCATTACATTAAACGCGAATAAACAATAATACAAGAAACAGTGTGCTCAAACAAATCACTAACTACAAACAATTCAACATCTACCTACAATATAACATCAACAAACAACAGAATTCTACGTTGGACATTGATCTCACGGAACCAACACGATTACAACAAGCAACGTTGGACTCAGCACACGATCGTACAACAAGTTGCAAGACAGCAAATAATTCAAGGTACATTTCACAATTTACTAAATATTTATATACATCGATCCGCGCCCTTTCCCATCGCTGTATTACAAACACCCACCCAAACACGTATAATTAATTTTATGGTGTAGTCGAATTACATTTTCCTAATAATTTGTTAAAACAAAAGTGGATTTTAATTAATTTATTGTATAATTTATTTTATTTAAATGTAGAAATTGAAATTAACTTTAAAAAAATCACATATAAATGTACACTTCTCGTTACAAAAGTCTATAAAACATTTAATGTTCTCTTCAGTTTCCAATAATTAGCTGCGTTTTTTTCATAATTTAAATTTGAGTCAGAACAAATTTTATACGCAAAACAAAAACAAATTTGAGCTAGATATATTTCTGGTGTAGCTATCCAGCTCAACGTAAAACTTCAATAAATTTCCGAAAGGGGTTCCTCAGTCACTTGAAATGTGTTTAGTCAGTACACATTTAAAGTGGTGAATGTTGCTGACATCATTTGACAGAATTTAGATTTCAATTTTTTTTTTAAATTGACAAAACAAAATTACAATTTGAAGACAAAATTAAATCTTGAGCAAAATACACGAATGGCAGACAAAATTTCGTAAGTCATTACTCTTAAAAATATGCTAATAACAATTATTTTTTTAGTCGCCCAAAGTGGACTAGAGAAGAGGTACTGGCATTACTTGACTGCATTTCATCGCGGAAGGATGACTTTGCAAGAAAGAAAATGTTTGCAATGGGTAATGTATTAGAGGATCTTGTTAGTAGAGGAATACTTGTAAGTCTTTAAATACTTCGTTTTTTGTATGTTAATCTCTTAATTTGTACATAGACGCAACCAACATCGGTGGATATGATCAATGCTAACATGAAGTCACTGTTACGATCCTATAAGCAATCGAAAGATAATGCTAATTCAACTGGGCTGGAAGGTCGTTTATACCATTCGAGGATGAGCTAAAAGACATCTTTGGGGATAGAGCCATTATTTCCAACAACCATTGCTTGGCATTGTCGGGTGAACCAATCGTAGCACTTTCGACAGATTCTTCTAAATCAGAAATGGAAGTGCTTGATTTTGAACAGGAGCAGAATGAAACGGAAGTGATTGACTTAGAGCAGGACCAGAATGAAGACGAATCAGGGGCAGCTCAACAAATTGCATTGTAAAGAAAAATTCAAATAAAATGCCAAACAAAAAATATACTTCGGAAAAACTACAAATTAAAAAAGACTATTTGAAAGATAAATTAGAATTGAAGAATAAAAAAGAGGAAGCTAAACAAAAAAGACATGGGGAAAAATGAATGCGCTAAATGTACTAATAAGTATCTTGCAAAAATAAAAATATAGGTCATCGTTTTAGGTTTATCTTTTTTTTCTCTTCACCTGTAATATTCTTAAAAATACTTTATTTTATCTTTTTCCCAAAGATTTGCGTTTGAAAATGAAAAGTACATCTTTTTATATGGAAATGAATTTTTATTTACTTAAATGCAAATAAATAATTTTTGCATCAAACATACAACATTAATTTTTAATAAAAAACTTTATTGAGTTTAATGCGATAAGTGGTGACGAGTCACTACTTCTTGATGATGCTTAATGTTTTTTTTAGCTGATCTTCACTACATCCGACTACAAATCGACATAAGTGAGTGTAGTCGTCGAAAGATATGCTGTCGTTTTTCAAAAATAGGTTAAAGTATACTCTTGTCTAGTAGCACTTGAAAAAGTTGCTCTCTTCTGGTACTGTTATTGGTTGTAGATTGATGTCGATGTCTGTCTACGAAGAAATCAACAACAATTGCGTCTCCTGCATCTATGCACAGATTGTGTAAAATACAATCTGCCGTGATAATATTAACAACAGTGTTAATCTTCTGGTGCTCCATGAAGAATTGGAGACGCCTAAATCTTGTTTTTAAAATTCCAAAAACGTGCTCTATTGTAATTCTTGTAGATTAATGAATTACATTAAATTTGCGCTGATGTTGGGATAGATTTCCATTATCTTTATATGGAGTGACAAGCCATTCCATATTTGGATACGCAGAGTCGCCGATAATAAAATAGTTATTTTCAAAGTAGTTACTACGTCCATGAACTTTTTGGTATAAGGGTGATTTGCGCATAACTCTGCTGTCATGTTGCGAACCGGGCTCTCCGCAATATATATCTACACATTTTTTGTTTGCATCGACAACTGCCTGGAGCTTTATTCCGTAAAAATTTTTACGATTAAAGTAATCTTCTTTATTAAACAAAGGTGCCTTAATTCGCACATCAGTACCATCAATTGTCTCTATTACACCTGGAATACCCGCATTAGCTTTAAAATGTCTTTCTACCGTCTCTGAATTTGTGGGCTATTTTACATAGTTGTGCCCAATTGAAATAATAAAATTTGTAATCCTTGACACGATTTTCCATACGCAGGACCTTGACATTCCAAATGTATTACCTAGTGTTCGATAGGGCTCAGTATTAGCTATGTACCATAGAAATACTCAGTTTAAGCTGAAATTCTTGGACAGCCACTCTTATTCTTCCATTTCATGTTAAAAATTTCACATTGTGCATTTTGGTATAAAAATTATAGTATATATAATAAATCAAAATGCTTATTAACAATTGGCCGTGCTTCTATTTAAACGAAAGTGAGCCACAAAATCGTCATCAGTATACATTCTAATTGAGTCCATAAAATTTGTAATTTTTGCATGTTTAATGTGTTGGACTTCATCTGAGCTATCAGCTGATGTTTTAGAACAACTCGACGAATTCGATGAAATAGATGACTCAAGTAGTGTATCCACAATTATTTCCATACAATTTTTGAATTATTTGAACTTGCAAAATAAATAAAAAAAACATTTAAATCACTTTTAAAATGATAAAAAAGACAAATGTTACCAGATATGCAAAGACACAAACCAAACCAATTTATTTTGTATATTTCCGCTAGAAAAGGTTTGTGTATTATTTCATTTGAGCCACATCGTTTTTTTCATAATTTCTTTGATCCGGAACAAAAATACTTGACTTGAGTCTGCATTTATTTTTGAGTCCGTTGCCATAATAGAATTTGATGTATTATTTATTATCTGTAATAAATAGAAATAAGATTTAATATAATAAATTTACATTAAATAAATTGAGCCCTTACAACCTCTAATCATTAAGTCAGAAGAATTAATACCGTATTTGGAAAATATTTTGATTAATTTTAATTTAATTGAAAACTCAGAATTGTTTATTAAATAACTCAAAATTTTTGAGTACAAGGCTAATAATCCAACGTTTGACACAATTTTTTCCAATACAAATGTCTGAATTATCTGGAATTCGATTGGATATATGAAATATGTGTACCTTTGTTTTTATTAATTAATTAATTTTGTTACGCTGCATCCTATCCTATCCTATTAGTATAATAAATCTCTTTGTTGGTTTTTTGTTTGTTCCTCTTCTCCGTCTAAACGACTGATCCGATTTGCTTGAAATTTTTACCACAGATACGGTACGGTCTGGAAGGAAGGAATATGCTATATATGGTCGAAATTGACAAAGGGGCGTGGCACCACCGATAAAGCATATACCTTCAAAACAATATAACTTAGCACGTACAGCAACTACAAACATAAAACAAAAACTCAAATAAAAAAATATTTAAAAGCAAAAACACAAAAGCAAAAGCACAAAACAAAAGGAAAAATTAAAAAACAAAAGCAAAAATACAAAAACAAAAGCAATAAGATAAAACTAAAAGCCTAATTAAAGGAAAAAAAAAAACAAATCAAAAACAACAGAAATTTTTTTTTTTCGACATTTTTTTTTGGCGAATATTTTTTTTTTTTGGAAAAATAGTGATTTGGATCATAGCATTGTTTTTGT
Source organism: Dryomyza anilis (assembly GCA_951804985.1). Lineage (NCBI taxonomy): Eukaryota > Metazoa > Arthropoda > Insecta > Diptera > Dryomyzidae > Dryomyza > Dryomyza anilis. Next base: position 31,536,787 of record OX638135.1, on the reverse strand, counting down.
CGTTCAAAAAGACTTTTTAACAACATTGTTGTTTTTGTCGATAATTTTTTTTTTTCAAATGGTGATTTTGACCATTATTGTCGTCCGAAAATTTTTTTAACAATTTATTTTTCCAAACTTTTCAAACATTGTTGTTTTTCTCGAATATTTTGTTTGTAAAATGGTAATTTCGACCATTGCGTTCTTTTTTTTGACCAACATTTTTTGTCGATTAATTTTTTGTTTTTTTTTCAAATGGTGATTTTGACCATTATTGTCGTCCGAAAATTTTTTTAACAATTTATTTTTCCAAACTTTTCAAACATTGTTGTTTTTCTCGAATATTTTGTTTGTAAAATGGTAATTTCAACCATTGCGTTCTTTTTGTTGACCAACCTTTTATTTAACAAAAAAATTTTCGAACTTTGTTGAACATTGTTGTTTTTGTCGAATCATTTTTTTTTTAAATGGTCATTTCGACCATTGCGTTCTTTTTGTCCTCCAATTTTTTTTTTTTTAATTTTTCGAACATTGTTGTTTTTGTTGAATATTTTTTTTTGGAAAAATAGTGATTTCGACCATCGCTTTCTTTTTGTCGTCCAAACTTATTTTTAACCAAATTTTTTGCACTGTCCACATTAATACTCACCACACAAAATCTCACCACACTAAAATTCATAACACTAAAACTCACCAAACTAAAACTCACAACACTAAAACTCACCACACTAAAACTCACTACATTAAAACTCACCACACTAAAACTTCTACTGGGAAAAACTCTACAGGGAAGAATACTTCGGGATAGAATTTCACCGGGAAGAATTCTACCGGGAAGAATTCTACGTGAAAGCGTTCTATGGGGATGATTTCTACTGGGAGGAAGTCTATGAGAAAAGTTGTTTTAGCGGAGAATTATTTTTGTTTTGTTTCCTACATTTATAAAACCAATAAAAAAAACGTCCACACCAAAGCAAGATATAAATATTAATAAAGATATAAATATAAATAATAAAAATGTTTTTATATTAATAAAATTGCTCCATATCCTTGCATTCACAAAATTTTAACGCAGAGAAAAAACATGGTTGTTGTGATCATATTTGAAGGGCATCATACTATGATGGGGGTTATGGTTGTAGGAAATCTTATAATTTGTCTAGTATGATCCTCAGTGACAATATTGCGTACCATAATATGATCCTCAGTGACAATAGTACGATATTCTACAACTATACCATGGTCCCCAGTGACAATACGCCGATTTCACACAACCATACTGGGGTTGTCAGTGACCATCCTATGGTTGTAAGTGACCATAGTATGATTCCACACAACCATACTAAGGTTGTCAGTAATCGTATTTCGATTTCATACAAACATACTATGGTTCTACGTGACCAGTGATCATATTATTATATTATAATTATCCTAAATTCCTGAAAAAGCGGATTGAAAAGAAATTATAAATAAGACACATGTTTAATTAATGACTATGTTATATACATTTTTTATAATATAACTATATATTGTTACGAAAAGAGGTAATTTGCCCCACTGTGCAAGAATTCAACAATACTAAATGAGACGCAAGACAATTCAGCGCACTAAGCAATGTGTTAGAAAGAGACGGAAGATCATTCAGCGTACTGGGCAATGTGCGAGAAAGAGATGGAAGATCAGCGCATTAAAACACATGAGTGCGAATGAGATGCCAATAGCATGCGTCATTCACGAAACGAGTAGAAGGTTCTCGAAACAAGTCGAAGCTTGTCGAAACGTGTCGAACTGATGCATGCTGTATATAAGGGAGCCGCATCTGAGGTACTTCACTTCAGTAGAGATTGGAAAGTGGTCGAGTGCATCTCATGTGATCAAAGTCAAGTTAAATTGGGGACATGCAGCAGTTATTAGAATTTGTTATTAGTAAAGTTGTTTATTAAAGTGAATTAATAAAGTTAATTGTTATAATTTAAACCAAACATAAGAGTGTTTTTATTTTGTACACAATCCAGCGATATGAACTCGTAGAACAGTTTTCTGTAGACTGAATTTTCGTAACAATATTTTTAAATAAAAAACACAATTTTTCAAACTCCGTGAAGCTGTACTCTGTGCGAAACTATGCTTGCAATTGCCGGACAGCATCGTTCGAGTTTTATCGTGCACAAGAACTTTCGTGTAAACTACAGCGTCATGCTTTGAACACATAGACCGCGACAGCTACACGACCACACGACGATAACTAGTACTTCTCGACAAATGAAGTAGTGTTGTGAGCTACTTGATTACATTCAACGCGACAACAACAATCTTTTTCTCACTATATTTTTAAAAGTTATATTGATTAAACACCATGGATTATATAAATAAATTCGTAATTTATTTATTTTAATTATTTGTCACCATAAATAACACAAAAAATTCCCAAAACTTCGCCAAGTCGTCATGTAGTCGTGCCATAGCCAAAATATTCGTATCCATATAACTTCATGTTTTTTAATTTTGGCAAGTGTAGCAATGTCGTTGTCGCTTCGAGTGTGTTTAAAGCATCACCGTCATGAAATTGACAATGAGAGCACACGATTAATCACTGACATTTGTTATACACATTTGTATTAAACATTTTATATTTTATATTTTTATTAATGATGTTTTAAACATTAAAAGACTCTTTGTCACGACAAAAAACTCACAAACCGCCATAGTCAACATCAGCCTAAGTAAAAGGGAGTAAAAAATGCCAGTAAGTGAGATATATGGTTGTAAATAATAAATTACTATATTATAATCAGTCTTTATCATGGTATGATTGGTATTGACCATACTTCGTTCGTGGCAGTCTTTATCGTAATCATAACATGGTTCTAATCAACCATATTATGATTTTTCAGAAATACAGTCATATTATAATAAATTGTCTACTATAATATGATTTTAGCGACCTTATTATTGTTGAAATAAAATTGAAAATACTATACTTTGATTGTGACAACCATGTAGGATTGTAAAGACCTAGCATGGTTGTTGCAATCATGTCGCAACCATATTATTTCTCTGCGTGTTTGCACGAGTCGTGCACGGGTCCAGCTAGTTGTTAATAAATAAAGACAAAAAAATACATGTTGCGACTTTTTTGCCCGGGTGCGACTTTTTTTGACCATTTTTCAAAATTCTCAACGGTAACCCTAGGCACGACGTCAGCCCGCAAGGTGCTAGGCGAGGGGAAGATCGGTGAAGCGGAAATGGTGAGAGGATTTTTAAGCTGGTGTTTTAATAGACGAACGTTGTCAAATGTCACCGGAAGGGAACGTAACGTAGCAATCCATTTGCTACGGATTTTTACGTCCCGGACACGTACGTCACATAACGTTCATTATTACCATTTATATGATGTACGCAATTATCGAGTTGTTACGTCCCGATGACATGTGAGCACATTACATTCAGTGTCGTCACTCTACCACAATTGTAGAAATACAATTTTTTTCGGAACTTTTAGATTTCTACCATTTTTACTACGGAGCGATGAAAATCTACCATTTTTTAAAGTTATGTAAAATTTCTAATGGTGTTACAAAAAACTATCAAACACAAAACAGAATATTGAACGAAATGATCGTAAGTTCAAAAATGAATTCTAAGCAAACATTGACGCTCCAATATGTATGTTTTACAGTCTGAATTCATGATCCTGAATTTCCATTAAAAAAAATCTCAACACGTATACGTATTTAGCAAAATGCATCTTTCAAATAAGATCGTTATAAAATTGCTCCATTTCGAATAAATGGCCCTATAATCCTTTGTTATAAAATAAGTCATAATTCATTTATTTCAAAAAAAAAACATGTTATTTTGATATTTCACATTAAATTTTCAACTAATTTTCAAGTAATTTCGAAAACACAACGCGCCGAGACCCTACAAGCCGTTATATTCTGACCCTCCCATTTAAACCCGTTGAGAGTAATAGCAAATAATAATGGGTCGGTTGATAGCCACGGAAGGGGGATTGGCTGATTTTCTTCATATGACCAAGCTCTAGATACTCTAAAATAACTTGGTCATACTCAGCCTTAATCGTGGGTTTTTTCAATAGCGATTTTTTGTTTCGCAAAAATTGAGCCTCTCGAATTCCCTTAAACACCATGCTGTGTTTAAGCCAGAAACGTCTCGACAAAGTGTTTTTAACGCGTCGAATGTGACAGCTAACGGCATGTTGTACACAGGTCCCATACTGCAACTTTATTTGGTCTCATTAATTTTAAAATGGCGGCTCTATAGCTTTGTGTTCAATGCTGATATACAGAAAATGTATCGTCAGATTCTCGTTGACGCAAACCGCCGACCCTATCAAAGAAAACTTTTCCGAAAATCAGTCGATGACCCTATCGAGGACTACGAGTTGCAGACGGTGACCCTTGGTGTTAATTGTGTACCGTATTTGGACATTAGGAGCCGTTGATGTTGATGACGTTTTTGGTGCACACGAACTGGTGAAGGCGAAAGAGGCCCGAGACGAGCTCGTTTCTGTCTTAGAGTCCGCTGGTATGTCTTTACTGAAATGGACTTCTAAGTCCTAGAAAATTCTCGAAGATTTGCCAACTGACCATTTGCTGGACATTGATTTGCTCAAATTGTCCGAAAACAATAGCGCCAAGACCCTTGGAATTTATTGGAATGCTAAAAAGGATTCGTTCTTTTTTCAGGTTTCACCAATTGAGCTCAACTCTGGCTACACGAAGCGCCAAGTTTTGTCGACTATTGCCAAACTGTTTGACCCTGCTGGATGGTTGTCACCCGAGATAGTTGCGAATAAGATAGTCATGCAGCAAGTTTGGCTTGACAAAACTGATTGGGACGCAATCATTAAACCCTTGACCATACATAAATGGCAAAATTTCATTGTCGGCTACTCAACCCTCAATAAAATAGAAATACCCAGTTGGATCCAATTTTCACCCAAATTAAAAATCGAATTTCATGGCTTTTCTGATGCTTCAGAAAAAGCTTATGCAGCAGCGCTATATATGCGTGTAATATTTAAAAACTGTCAGGCAGTCACAACCCCTTTGGTGGTGAAAACCCGAGTGGCCCCAGTTAAGACCGTTTTCCTTCCGCGGCTTGAACTCTGCGGAGCAGTCTTACTGGCAAATCTCGCAGAAACGATTTTACCACAATTTGATGTGACTCACTATCAGTGCATTATTGGACTGACTCTAGGATAGTGCTGGCATGGCTACGTAAACCTCCATATTCATGGACGACATTCGTTGCCAATCGAGTATCGTCGATACTTGAGAAAGTAGGCGGCGAGAATTGGCAAAACGTCGATTCCCTAGACAACCCAGCGGATGTGGACAGTCGTGGAGGCAAAGCCTCAGATCTTCGTAAAAATGACCTCTGGTGGCACGGCCCCTCCTGGCTAACACTCGACCAAACCAATTGCCCAATATCGCGAGACCCGATCGAAACCAACCTTGAGGCCAAACCGGTACAAGTGTTCGTTTCCGCGATTCATGATGACATTTTGACCTGATTTTCGTCATTGCCAAGAGCACTCAGAGTCATAGCCTACATGTTCAGATTTCACATGGCTGTAGACCCACATCTCGTACTACCCAATCCACTATCGAAATCAGTGCGATCGAAATTAAAGTCGTACGTGAACGACTCATATTGCTCAGTCAAAAAAATTTGTTTGCTGACGAATACAACGCACAGACCCTCAAGACCCAAATCTCACCCAAAAGTTCGATTTTGACACTTAACCCTTTTCTAGACCCAAAGGGGCTTATGCGGGAGAATGGACGATTAGTAAAATTACCCACGCTAACATACAACGAGCGATCCCCGCTGTTGTTGCCGTACCATAGCCAATTTACTAAGTTAATTTCCCTTTTGACCCACAAGGTGACTTTGCATGTTGGAAATCAGTTAGTCCTTCGACTTCTGAGAACAGAATTTTGGGTCCCAAAACTAAAGGTGGTTATTCGCTCCACCATACATAAGTGCAAAATTTGTACACTATATCGTAAAATGCAACATACCCAAATCATGGAGGCGCTACCGTCTGATCGCACAGCCCTCATTCGTCCATTCAGTAACACTGGTGTAGATTTTACTGGTCCGTTTGAGATCAAAAACTACACTTTGTTTGTTTGAAAACCAAGGGCTACGTTTGCGTGTACATATGTTTTGCGACTAAGGCGATACATATCGAACCATGTAGTGACCTCTCGACCAAGCGTTTTTAGCAGCCTTTACTCGATTTTTTTTCGGGGCGGGGATGCCCTGTCGCTCTTTACTCTGACAACGGCACCAATTTCGTTGGCGCATCAGTAATGTAGAAGATATATCGACAGGAATTCATGAAAGCGCTACAGACCCAAGTACTATCTACGCATAGTCACCAGTATCTTAATCTGGAGCACCGCACATGGGCATCAAATCAAAGATTCACCTTTGAAGAGTTAGCAACTCTGCTGACCCGAATTGAAGGGTGCTTAAACTTCAGACCATTAAGCCCTTCTAGTGAGAACTCACAAGATTTGTCCCCTTTAACCCCAGGACATGTCTTAATGGGTACGCCATTATTGAATACAGCGGAGCCTGCTCTAAGTGACTCCAGTTTTAGCACTATTAATAGATGGCAAAAGCTAAAGATACTTCATCAGCAGTTAGGCAAACGCTGGAAAGATGAGTACCTAAAAGAGCTACACAAAAGATTCAAGTGGAAGTTCCCTCAACGAAACATCGACGTGGATGACCTAGTAGTCATTCGGCACGAAAATCTGCCCCCTCAAGATTGGAGTCTAGGTCCAGTCGTGAAAGTCTATTCAGGCTCGGACGCTAGAACTCGCGTAGCAGATATTCGAACTGATAAGGGAACCACCACCAGACCCATTACGAAGCTTGTGGTGCTCTCCACAAACTAATGACCCACCCACATTTTGTCATGGTAACATTCTACAAGACCCACACCTTACTTTATTTCAGTTACATGGCACCCAACAACTGCAGCGCTGTGAAAAAAACGCCAGCGGCAAGCATGGCGACTGAAGGTCCAGCTGGAAGATTGCCCGACAAGACAGAGACAGGAGCGGCGGGAACAAGCACCGCACCAACAACAACACCATCAAGCGCAAGAACAACAAGACCCATACCCGACCCAACTCCTCCAATCATCGTGTCGCTCCAACAGGACGACACTCGAGACCCTCGCTCGAGGGTCGAGACCCTCACTCACCATGTGGCTTGTGGAATTTGCCGTCAGGACGACGTGCTTTAGGTTCCGCGAAAAGAACCTTGATGAAAATTACGAAGTAGTGATGAGGTATCACTACTGCGTGAATTGCTTGGCATGGTCACACCTCATTGATCGGTAAACTAGCAGAGAGAAATGTGCCATCTGTCAGGCGAAACACCACACAAGTCTGCACGGACACTCCCGACAACGCAAAACTGAGCGGGAGCAGAGCAATTCACGCCACCCTCGACCCACAGAGACCCGACCCGAGGAAACGAGACCCACTGAGACTCCACTTGTGTTTGCAAGGCAGACTCTCATCACCACTGCCACAGTCAAGGTGCATCACAACAACAAGTGGCACCTTGCACGCGCGCTTATAAATCCCACGAGGCATGTGACGATTATTGCGCAGGAGCTGGTCAACCAGCTACATCTGAGGATGACTAAGGTGGACGACAAGACAGTATGCAAGGTGTTAGTGGGGTCCCGCATTGATGAAGCATTCAAGTGCGAGATCAATGCACTACTCTCCAAAGATCTACCTCGCAAGCCATACCCAGACGACGAAGCTGTCCTGAGCCGATTTGATCACATGTTCCTCGCGGACCAGAAGTGCTGTTCATCGGCGCGGCTAGCGTTGGAGTTGGGTGCTGATGTGTACCCAAGGATATTGAAGACGGGTGTTTACGCAAGCGACGTCGGCTTGGCAGTGTCTCAGAGTACTGCGTTCGGCTGGGCGCTGTCTGGCCCATGTGGACTCTGAGTCAACACACAAACCGCAAATTAACGACGCACCGATGCCGACCACACCCACTGACCCGAAGAAGATAATTTAATAATTAGTATCCTGAATTAAATTATACAAATGAATTGACCCTATAACACATGGGAAATTTTAAAGTAAGTTTTAGTATGATAGTTAGGATTATCAAAATTATAGTCGGTCTAAGCCGACTATAAATTACATACTTACTTACTTACTTACTTACTTACTTACTTACTTAAATGGCCTTTACAACCGTGGGTCGGTTTTGGCCGCTGAGATGAAGCCGCGCCAGTCGGATCTGCTTTGCGCGCGCTGACGCCAGTTAGAAATACCAAGCGTTGCCAGGTTGTCCTCAACCTGGTCTTTCCAACGCAGATTTGGACGCCCTCTTCTACGCTGTCCACCTTCGAGTTTCGATTCAAGCACCTTCTTGGCTGGAGTGTTTTCATCCATTCGTTCGACATGACCTAGCCAGCGAAGCCGCTGGATCTTGATGCGCTTGACTATGTCAATGTCGTCGAATAACTCATACAGCTCGTGGTTCATCCTGATTCGATACTCGTTAGCAAAGCAGATAGGGCCAAAGATTTTACGGAGAATCTTTCTCTCGAACGCTCCCAGTACTCTCTCATCGGTGGTGGCCAGCGTCCATGTTTCTGCACCATAAAGTAGGACGGGCATGATGAGTGACTTGTTGAGCGTTATTTTTGTCCGGCGAGAGAGGGCTCTGCTTTTCAATTGCCTACTGAGCCCAAAGTAGCACCTGTTGGCAAGAGTTATTCTCCGTTTGATCTCCAGGCTGACGTCGTTGTTGCTGTTTACGCTGGATCCCAGATAGACGAAGTCCTTCACAATGTCGAACTTGTGGGTGTCAAAAACAGCTTTTTGTCCAAGACGCACGGACTCTTTTTTGCTTGTTGACACAAGGAACTTCGTCTTGTCCTCGTTCACCGCTAGACCCATTCGACGCGACTCTTTCTCCAATCTGGAGAATGCTGCGCTGACTGCTCGTGTGCTCCTGCCAATGATATCAATATCGTCGGCATATGCGAGCAGCATGACACTTTTGTTGAGGATAGTGCCGCTTTGACGGAGTTCGGCAGCTCGAACTATTTTCTCCATCAATAAGTTAAAAAAGTCGCATGATAGGGAGTCACCCTGTCTGAAACCTCGTTCGGTATGAAATGGCTCGGAGAGGTCTTTTCCTATTCTCACTGAGCAACGTGTGTTGCTCAGGGTCATCCTGCAAAGCCTTATAAGTTTCGCAGGTATACCGAACTCAGACATTGCGGCGTATAATCGTTCCCTTATCGGAGTGTCGAAGGCGGCTTTATAGTCGACTAATAGGTGGTAGGTGTCGATCTGTTTTTCTAAGGTCTTTTCCTGGATTAGGCGCAATGTGAAAATCTGGTCTATGGTGGCCTTTCCAGGTCTGAAGCCGCACTGATAAGGTCCAATCAGTCTGTTGACGATGGGCTTCAGTCTTTCACATAATACGCTCCATAGAACCTTGTATGCGATATTTAGTAGGCTGATCCCACGGTAGTTGGCGCAGATAATGGGATCCCCTTTCTTAAGGATTGGGCAGAGTACACTGAGGTTCCAGTCACTTGGCATGCTTTCATCCGACCATATTCTGCTTACGAGCTCGTGCATGCTCTCTATTAGCTCTTTGCCTCCGGTCTTAAACAATTCAGCAGGCAGGCCATCAGCATCTGCGGCTTTGTTGTTTTTCAGCCGAGCAATGGCTGTTCTGACCTCGTCATGGTCGGGTGGCGGAATCTCAACGTCGTCATCAAGTACTGGGGTTGCCGGGTTTGCTTCTCTATCGGTGGAATTGAAGTCATCATCACCGGTCAGCAGTTTAGAGAAGTGATCCCTCCATATTTTCAGTGTGCTCTGGATATCTGTCACTAGATTTCCGATCTCATCTTTACAGGAAGAGGCTCCGGATATAAATACCCTACACATATGTGTGGTTACCATTAAAAGTGGTATATAGGTCACCAGGGTATACGAATCCTGAAAATAACTACAAACTTTCAATCGCTGAAGAATTTCCATTCATTTGATACCCATATTTACAAATGGGTAGGTGTACCGAATTTCACTTTTTTTTTTTGGAACCACAAGTCATTTCGCCGGATACCATTATTTTCATGTATTTGAGCATGAGTATATATATTTGACCAAAAAAAGTTTTCCTAAGCTCGTATACAGTAAAATTGATCTGTAGATATAAATTTTATACGAGTGGTCGGTTCTTAGGTCACAATAGACCGATCATGCCAATTTTGTTCAGACAGCTTAGATATGTAAGTATTCTAAATCTAAAGTATCATTGCTCTAGCTCTTCTATTTTTTCTGTAATCGTGATTTCAACAGACAGACGGACAGACAGACATACGGACAGACGGACATCGCCAAATCGACTCAGGAGGTCATGCTGATCAAGAATATATATACTTTTCCATACCGGAGATGCTTCCTTATGGGTGTTACAAACGGCGTACCAAACTGAATATACCCTTTCACTTTTAGTGTAGGGTATAAAAAAACACATAAAACGCACCCAATTACATTAAACGCGAATAAACAATAATACAAGAAACATTGTACTCAATTTTATGGTGTAGTCGAATTACATTTTCCTAATAATTTATTAAAACAAAAGTGGATTTTAATTAATTTATTGTATAATTTATTTTATTTAAATGTAGAAATTGAAATTAACTTTAAAAAAATCACATATAAATGTACACTTCTCGTTACAAAAGTCTATAAAATATTTAATGTTCTCTTCAGTTCCAATAATTAGCTGCGTTTTTTTCATAATTTAAATTTGAGTCAGAACAAATTTTATACGCAAAACAAAAACAAATTTGAGCTAGATATATTTCTGGTGTAGCTATCCAGCTCAACGTAAAACTTCAATAAATTTCCGAAAGGGGTTCCTCAGTCACTTGAAATGTGTTTAGTCAGTACACATTTAAAGTGGTGAATGTTGCTGACATCATTTGACAGAATTTAGATTTCAATTTTTTTTTTAAATTGACAAAACAAAATTACAATTTGAAGACAAAATTAAATCTTGAGCAAAATACACGAATGGCAGACAAAATTTCGTAAGTCATTACTCTTAAAAATATGCTAATAACAACTATTTTTTTAGTCGCCCAAAGTGGACTAGAGAAGAGGTACTGGCATTACTTGACTGCATTTCATCGCGGAAGGATGACTTTGCAAGAAAGAAAATGTTTGCAATGGGTAATGTATTAGAGGATCTTGTTAGTAGAGGAATACTTGTAAGTCTTTAAATACTTCGTTTTTTGTATGTTAATCTCTTAATTTGTACACAGACGCAACCAACATCGGTGGATATGATCAATGCTAACATGAAGTCACTGTTACGATCCTATAAGCAATCGAAAGATAATGCTAATTCAACTGGGCTGGAAGGTCGTTTATACCATTCGAGGATGAGCTAAAAGACATCTTTGGGGATAGAGCCATTATTTCCAACAACCATTTCTTGGCATTGTCGGGTGACCCAATCGTAGCACTTTCGACAGATTCTTCTAAATCAGAAATGGAAGTGCTTGATTTTGAACAGGAGCAGAATGAAACGGAAGTGATTGACTTAGAGCAGGACCAGAATGAAGACGAATCAGGGGCAGCTCAACAAATTGCATTGGAAAGAAAAATTCAAATAAAATGCCAAACAAAAAATTGATGTCGATGTCTGTCTACGAAGAAATCAACAACAATTGCGTCTCCTGCATCTATGCACAGATTGTGTAAAATACAACCTGCCGTGATAATATTAACAACAGTGTTAATCTTCTGGTGCTCCATGAAGAATTGGAGACGCCTAAATCTTGTTTTTAAAATTCCAAAAACGTGCTCTATTGTAATTCTTGTAGATTTCCATTATCTTTATACGGAGTGACAAGCCATTCCATATTTGGATACGCAGAGTCGCCGATAATAAAATAGTTATTTTCAAAGTAGTTACTACGTCCATGAACTTTTTGGTATAAGGGTGATTTGCGCATAACTCTGCTGTCATGTAGCGAACCGGGCTCTCCGCAATATATATCTACACATTTTTTGTTTGCATCGACAACTGCCTGGAGCTTTATTCCGTAAAAATTTTTACGATTAAAGTAATCTTCTTTATTAAACAAAGGTGCCTTAATTCGCACATCAGTACCATCAATTGCCCCTATTACACCTGGAATACCCGCATTAGCTTTAAAATGTCTTTCTACCGTCTCTGAATTTGTGGGATATTTTACATAGTTGTGCCCAATTGAAATAATAAAATTTGTAATCCTTGACACGATTTTCCATACGCAGGACCTTGACATTCCAAATGTATTACCTAGTGTTCGATAGGGCTCAGTATTAGCTATGTACCATAGAAATACTCAGTTTAAGCTGAAATTCTTGGACAGCCACTCTTATTCTTCCATTTCATGTTAAAAATTTCACATTGTGCATTTTGGTCTAAAAATTATAGTATATATAATAAATCAAAATGCCATACTTATTAACAATTGGCCGTACTTCTATTTAAACGAAAATGAGCCACAAAATCATCATCAGTATACATTCTAATTGTGTCCATAAAATTTGTAATTTTTGCATGTTTAATGTGTTGGACTTCATCTGAGCTATCAGCTGATGTTTCAGAACAACTCGACGAATTCGATAAATTGGATGACTCAAGTAGTGTATCCACAATTATGTCCATACAATTTTTGAATTATTTGAACTTGCAAAATAAATAAAAAAAACATTTAAATCACTTTTAAAATGATAAAAAAGACAAATGTTACCAGATATGCAAAGACACAAACCAACCCAATTTAATTTGTATATTTCCGCTAGGAAAGGTTTGTGTATTATTTCATTTGAGCCACATCGTTTTTTTCATAATTTCTTTGATCCGGAACAAAAATACTTGACTTGAGTCTGCATTTATTTTTGAGTCCGTTGCCATAATAGAATTTGATGTATTATTTATTATCTGTAATAAATAGAAATAAGATTTAATATAATAAATTTACATTAAATAAATTGAGCCCTTACAACCTCTAATCATTAAGTCAGAAGAATTAATACCGTATTTGGAAAATATTTTGTTTAATTTTAATTTAATTGAAAACTCAGAATTGTTTATTAAATAACTCAAAATTTTTGAGTACAAGGCTAATAATCCAACGTTTGACACAATTTTTTCCAATACAAATGTTTGAATTATCTGGAATTCGATTGGATATATGAAATATTTGTACCATTGTTTTTATTAATTAATTATTTTTGTTACGCTGCATCCTATCCTATCCTATCCTATTAGTATAATAAATCTCTTTGTTGGTTTTTTGATTGTTCCTCTTCTCCGTCTAAACGACTGATCCGATTTGTTTGAAATTTTTACCACAGATATGGTACGGTCTGGAAGGAATGATATGCTATATATGGTCGTGATTTGACAAACGGGCGTGGCACCACCGATAAAGCATAAATCTTCAAAACAATATAACTTGGCACGTACAGCAACTACAAACATAAAACAAAAAACTCAAATAAAACCAGTTGGGAAGGTTAGATCACATGGGAAATTTTAAAGTAGGTGTAATTATGATAGTTCGGATTATCAAAATTATAGTCGGTCTAAGCCGACTATAAATACCCTACACATATGTGTGGTTACCATTCAAAGTGATATATAGGTCACCAGGGTATACGAATCCTGAAAATAACTACAAACATTCAATCGCTGAAGAATTTCCATTCATTTGATACCCATATTTACATATGGGTAGGTGTACCGAATATCGATTTCTTTTTTGGTGAACCACAAGTCTTTTCGCCGGAAAACATTATTATCATGTATTTGAGCATGATGTCAATACACATTTGACCAAAAAAGTTTACCTAAGCACGTATACAGTAAAATTGATCTGTATATGTAAATTTTATATGAGGTATTTGAACATAAGTGGTCTGATCATAGGTCGCAATGGACCGATCTCGCCAATTTTTTCGCACATACAGCGTAGGTATATTAGTAATCTAAGTTATAAGTTTCATTTATCTAGCTCTTCAATTTTAAAAGTCTTAGGGATTTCAACAGACAGACAGACGGACAGACAGACGGACAGACGGACATCGCTAAATCGACTCAGGAGGTCATGCTGATCAAGAATATATATACTTTTCCATACCGGAGATGCTTCCTTCTGGGTGTTACAAACGGCGTACCAAACTGAATATACCCTTTCACTCTTAGTGTAGGGTATAAAAATATTTAAAAGCAAATCACAAAAGCACAAAACAAAAGGAAAAATTAAAAAACAAAATCAAAAATACAAAAACAAAAGCAATAAGATACAACTAAATGCCAAATTAAAGGAAAAATAATAAAAAAAAAAACAAATCAAAAACAAAAGCAAAAAAACATTTTTTTTCGACATTTTTTTTGGCGAATATTTTGGGAAAATTTTTGGGAAAAATAGTGATTTCGATCATTGCATTGTTTTTGTCGTCCAAAAAGACTTTTTAACAATTTTTTTTTTCGAACATTGTTGTTTTTGTCGATTAATTTTTTTTTTTCAAATTGTGATTTTGACCATTATTGTCGTCCGAAATTTTTTTTAATAATTTATTTTTCCAAACTTTTCAAACATTGTTGGTTTTTTCGAATATTTTGTTTGTAAATTGGAAATTTCGACCATTGCGTTCATTTTGTTGACCAACATTTTATTTAACAAAATTTTTTTCGAAATTTTTTGAACATTGTTGTTTTTGTCGAATCATTATTTTTTGTAAAATGGTCATTTCGACCATTGCGTTCATTTTGTCCTCCAATTTTTTTTTTAATTTTTCGAACATTGTTGTTTTTGTTGAATATTTTTTTTTGGAAAAATAGTGATTTCGACCATCGCTTTCTTTTTGTCGTCCAAAATTATTTTTAACCAAATTTATTGCACTGTCCACATTAATAGTCACCACACAAAAACTCACCACACTAAAATTCACCGCGCTAAAACTCACCAAACTAAAACTCACAACACTAAAACTCACCACACTAAAACTCACTACACTAAAACTCACCACACTAAAACTTCTACTGGGAAAAACTCTACAGGGAAGAATACTTCGGGATAGAATTCCACCGGGAAGAATTCTACCGGGAAGAATTCTACGTGAAAGCGTTCTATGGGGATGATTTCTACTCGGAGGAAGTCTATGAGAAAAGTTGTTTTAGCGGAGAATTATTTTTGTTTTGTTTCCTACATTTATAAAAACAATAAAAAAAAACGTCCACACCAAAGCACGAGTCCCTGATATAAATAATAAAAATGTTTTTTATATAAATAAAATTGCTCCATATCCTTGCATTCACAAAATTTTAACGCAGAGAAAAAACATGGTTGTTGTGATCATATTTGAAGGGCATTATACTATGATTGGGGGTTATGGTTGTAGGAAATCCTATAATTTGTCTAGTATGATCCTCAGTGACAATATTGCGTACCATAATATGATCCTCAGTGACAATAGTACGATTTTCTACAACTATATCATGGTCCTCAGTGACAATACGCCTATTTCACACAACTGTGGTTGTCAGTGACCATACTATGGTTGGCAGAGACCATAGTATGGTTGGCAGTGACCATACACTCAGAGGAAAATGTACCATTAAGAACTTTATGGTACGACCATTGATCTTATGGTTCATGTATTAATAGTTTTTTCTTTTTAAATCAAAAGTTTTCTAATTAATTCAATAGTATGAGAAAAATTCAGTATTTAAATATATCAATATTATAATTTTAAATAGAATAAATACTGTTGTTCAAATGGTATCCTCCTATAATAATAAACGTGGTGTAAAAAACATAAAACGAATACTAACATGTTCTTTTTGCACGTCATTCTGCGTGTTTACTCAAAATGGTTGCATGTATTTTTTTGTAATAATCCACATTATTAAACGCGACATTGGTAAGGAATCAATGTATTTAATGTAAATAAATTATATTTATATATTTATTTATATTTTTATTTATTGCAGAAAATAAATAATACGTCGAACTTTTATTATGACAACGGACTCAAAAATAACTGCAGACTCAAGTACTACAATCAATTATTGGAAACCAAAGCAAACATTAAATATGTTATAACCTTTTGCAGCAAGAAGTGTATTTTTATGTGTGTGTTGTAAAATGAATATCAATTTCGACATTCAAATAAAATAATATATAAAATAAATTAACTAAAATACATTTTTGTTTTAATAAATTATTAGGAAAATGTAATTCGACTATACCATAAAATTAATAATACGTATCATTAAATTTGTATACTTAGGTCTTTCTTATTGCAATTACAATATCACATTATAAAATCTACGGTACAACCACACATTGTATTAAGAGTTTCAATAATACTGAACTGATGGGACGCATCCTATTGACCAATTTTAATGGTTATACCATTCAAATACTATCAATTTACCATGATTTTTTTCTGGGTGTACTATGGTTGTCAGTGACAATAGTATGATTCCACACAACCATACTAAGGTTGTCAGTAATCGTATTTCGATTTCATACAACCATACTATGGTTCTACGTGACCAGTGATCATATTATTATATTATGATTATCCTAAATTCCTGAAAAAGCGGATTGAAAAAAAATTATAAATAAGACACATGTTTAATTAATGACTATTTTATCTACATTTTTATACCCTACACTAAGAGTGAAAGGGTATATTCAGTTTGGTACGCCGTTTGTAACACCCTGAAAAAAGCATCTCCGGTATGGAAAAGTATATGTATTCTTGATCAACATGACCTCCTGAGTCGATTTGTCTGTCCGTCTGTCTGTCCGTCTGTCCTTCTGTCTGTCTGTTGAAATCACGATTACAGAAAAAGTTGAAGAGCTAGAGCAATGAAACTTTAGATTACTTATATATCTAAGCTGTCTGAACAAATCGGCATAATCGGTCTATTGTTACCTGAGAACCGTCCACTTATGTTCAAATACCTCAAATAAAAAAAAAATCAATTTTACTGTATACGTGCTTAGGTAAACTTTTTTGGTCAAATATATATTGACATTATGCTCAAATAAATGAAAAAATATTTTCCCACGAAATGACTTGTGGTTCCCAAAAAAAATCGAAATTCGGTACACCTACCCATTTGTAAATATGGGTATCAAATGAAAGAAATTTCTTGAGGGATGGAATGTTTGTAGTTATTTTCAGGATTCGAATACCCTGGTGACTTATATACCACTTTGAATGGTAACCACATATATGTGTAGGGTATTTATAGTCGGCTTAGACCGACTATAATTTTGAAAATCCTAACTATCATAATAACACCTACTTTAAAAGTTCCCATGTGATCTAACCTTCCCAACTGGTTTATTATATAACTATATATTTTAAAAATAAAAAACACAATTTTTCAAACTCCGTGAAGCTGTACTCTGTGCGAAGCTGTGCTTGCAATTGCCGGACAGCATCGTTCGAGTTTTATCTTGCACAAGAACTTTCGTGTAAACTACAGCGTCATGCTTTGAACACATAGGCCGCGACAGCTACACGACCACACGACGACAACTAGTGCTTCTCGACAAATGAAGTAGTGTTGTGACCTACTTGATTACATTCAACGCGACAACAACAATCTTTTTCTCACTATATTTTTAAACGTTATGTTGATTAAACACCATGGATTATATAAATGTATTCTTAAATTTATCCATTTTTATTATTTGTCACCATAAATAACACAAAAAATTCCCAAAACTTCGCCAAGTCGTCATGTAGTCGTGCCGTAGCCAAAATATTCGTATCCATATAACTACATGTTTTTAATTTTGGCAAGTGTAGCAATGTCGTTGTCGCTTCGAATGTGTTTAAAGCATCACCATCATGAAATTGACAATGAGAGCACACGATTAATCACTGAAATTTTTTATACAGATTTGTATTAAACAGAGCAGTTAATGTTATTTATCGAAATTTGTTTGAACTATATTGTCTTCCTATTAAGCATATTCAATTAACGTTTTAACTTTCGGATATATGTTTATTTTTATTAATGATGTTTTAAACATTAAAAGACTCTTTGTCACGACAAAAAAACTCACACACCACCATAGTCAACATCAGCGTAAGTAAGAGGGAGTAAAAAATGCCAGTAAGTGAGATATATGGTTGTAAATAATAAATTACTATATTATAATCAGTCTTTATCATGGTATGATTGGTATTGACCATACTTCGTTCGTGGCAGTCTTTATCGTAATCATAACATGGTTCTAATCAACCATATTATGATTTTTCAGAAATACAGTCATATTATAATAAATTGTCTACTATAATATGATTTTAGCGACCTTATTATTGTTGAAATAAAATTGAAAATACTATACTTTGATTGTGACAACCATGTAGGATTGTAAAGACCATAGCATGGTTGTTGCAATCATGTCGCAACCATATTATTTCTCTGCGTGTTTACACGAGTCGTGCACGGGTCCAGCTATAGTTGTTAATAAATAAAGACAAAAAAATACATGTTGCGACTTTTTTGCCCGGGTGCGACTTTTTTTGACCATTTTTCAAAATTCTCAACGGTAACCCTAGGCACGACGTCGGCCCGCAAGGTGCTAGGCGAGGGGAAGATCGGTGAAGCGGAAATGGTGAGAGGATTTTTAAGCTGGTGTTTTAATAGACGAACGTTGTCAAATGTCACCGGAAGGGAACGTAACGTAGCAATCTATTTGCTACGGATTTTTACGTCCCGGACACGTACGTCACATAACGTTCATTATTACCATTTATATGATGTACGCAATTATCGAGTTGTTACGTCCCGTCCCGATGACATGTGAGCACATTACATTCAGTGTCGTCACTCTACCACAATTGTAGAAATACAATTTTTTTCGGAACTTTTAGATTTCTACCATTTTTACTACGGAGCGATGAAAATCTACCATTTTTTAAAGTTATGTAAAATTTCTAATGGTGTTACAAAAAACTATCAAACACAAAACAGAATATTGAAAGAAATAATCGTAAGTTCAAAAATGAATTCTAAGCAAACATTGAAGCTCCTAAATGTATGTTATACAGTCTGAATTCATGACCCTAATTTCCATTAAAAAAAATCTCAACACGTATACGTATTTAGCAAAACGCGTCTTTCAAATAAGATCGTTATATAATTGCTCTATAATCCTTTGTTATAAAATAAGTCATAATTTATTTATTTCAAAAAAAAAAAAAAAAATGTTATTTTGATATTTCACATTCAATTTTCAACTTAATTCGCAGAGCTTGAGCCTAACTGGAATCGATGTATTTATTGTATTGTTAAAGAAAAACTGTATATAATTTTTTAAATTTGATTATACAAATAAATGTTTTAAAATTATAATATCGGCCATTTTTTATTCATCAAATTGTCAAATATATATAAAGAATATATTAAAAATCTTTATTTTACGTATTTGCAAATATATAAAAAGGTACCAGTTTTGTATGAAATCTACCACTATTTTTTTTTGTCCAATCTAATTATAATTTTCAAGTGACAACAACGATTACGTTACGTCTATTATAACTCCAGTTTTAGAGTTACCCGAGTGGAAATTTAGTTCAGGATGCGAATATTGTCTGATCAGGCAGTCTGATTTCAAGTCAGGCAATGATCAGGAGTTTTGATCAGTGCCTGATTCAAAACGTGACGCTATTCGAAGTTGCTATCCTGATCAGGTTGCCTGATCAGACTACCCTTGTATAATTTGATGTATAATTAAATTCTTCTTAAACTGCTTTTACCAACTTTGAGACTTTTCAATCAAAAAAATAGTTTTGTGAACAAAGGTATCCTCCAAATTTTTGCAATGACAAAAAGTTAAAGTTTAGAGATATTTCAAATTTTTGAAAATGTTGAGAATTTTTATATCTCTTGCATTTGAGTTTAACATTTAATTATTAGAATATTAAAAGGTTCTTAATAAAATCTCGAAGGATTTTTTTCATAAGTGTCACACCAGGGCGCAGATTCCGGATCTGCGTTATCGTGAAGTGAAAAGTTTTTATCATCAATTCAGCACATTTGTGATTCTCATTGTTCTGTGAAGTGATAAATATTGCCAAAAGTTTACAAAAATTAAAATAAAGTTAACGGCGACAATAATGTTGTGATGAAATGATATGAAAAGTTTTTTAAATATTTGTCGCATATATATATATATATATATATATATATATATATATATATATATATATATATATATATAATATATTAATATTATATATATATATATTAAATTGCTTAAATATAATTTCCCTTCCCAAAAAAAAATAATGCTTCCACCAACAAATATCGATATTTCTACATGGCATAGTATCATTTAATCTACATTAAATTATTTGAGAAGCCCCATATACAACATACGTTAATTTTAAGTAAACTTTTTTAATAAAAAAGGCCCAAATTACATATTTTTAGAAAGCAAACACCACTCTAGAAAACTTTTTCAATACATTTTTTATTAACTTGTTCCTGAAAAGCAATAATAATGCACAAATATGATTAAAATCGTGGATGAAAAAGTGGATGCCATATTGAGTAACACATGACAGTAGTGACAATAACTTTTTAAAAACATGACAATAATTTTTAAATCATTTCAATTTCCTCCATTTCCCACTTTACACCATGTTCCCCTTTTTTTTAAATGTAAAAAACAGAATTTCATTTTTTTTATAATTTCATAAAAAAAGATCTAAACCCTCTAAATTATTGTTTTATTGCTATGATAACCATATCGATATATTACAGCAACTGTATTTCTTTGGCGCTTACAATATAAAAAATATTTTTTCTAATTGACGTTTAAAAATATGCCCTTTTTCTTTTTTTACAAAGGGTTCTTCTAACGTAAGATTATAACTGAAATATTACATTTAAACCGATTTCAAACGTTTTACCCGAATTACCCAATTGAAAAAAATAAAATTACCCACTCTTACCCAATTTAATTAATTTTTTTACCCAATTTAATTTTTGCACCACTGGTATCATCAATGATACTGATCAGGGTCGACTAGGGTAATCCTAATTCTAAATCCACGTAAGGCAACATGATCCAACCTTCATAAAAAATACTGATATAAGGTTTACTTGATGAAAACTGGGGCAGATCCTGGATCTGCGTTATCGTAAGTGATAATGATACTTATCACTTATCATTTCATTGAACATTTCCATTTTTTTTCACTTCACTTAGGTCGAAATGCTATTCTGGTTCATAGTGTGAAAACTTTTTTAAAAAAAAAAAAAAATTTTATCGTGTAAATAGGAATATATACTAGCAAAATTTAATCATTTTGAATGTCAATTATAAGTTATGCGATAAATATTTAAAAAACTTTTCATATAATTTTAGCACAACATTTTTGTCGGCGTTAACTTTATTTTAATTTTTGTAAACTCTTTAGAGCTGTCTGTGTTCGCTCTCTCTATTGCTTGTAACATTAAGCGCTCTAAGTTTCGATCGCTCCATTTTCTGACAGCTCTAAATTCCAGCTCTAAATTCGAGTGCACCTTTTCGCCTCGCTAGATTTTTTTCTTTCTATTTTCTTTGCGCTTTGAAACTGAACAATTATAACTGTATTTAAAACAGTTTTTATGTTTTGTGTAATCTTTAATATTTTGCACAGTTTAATGAGTGCATTAGAAGTGAAAAATTCTCAGGAAAAAAAAATATAATATTAGACGTCATTACAGAGAAGATGAAATTGAAGTTAAATTTCTAAAATATAATATAATATATATATATATATATATATATATATATATATATATATATATATATATATATATATATATATATATATATATATATATATATATATATATATATATATATATATATATATATTATATTATATTTTAGAAATTTAACTTCAATTTCATCTTCTCTGTAATGACGTCTAATATTATATTTTTTTTTCCTGAGAATTTTTCACTTCTAATGCACTCATTAAACTGTGCAAAATATTAAAGATTACACAAAACATAAAAACTGTTTTAAATACAGTTATAATTGTTCAGTTTCAAAGCGCAAAGAAAATAGAAAGAAAAAAATCTAGCGAGGCGAAAAGGTGCACTCGAATTTAGAGCTGGAATTTAGAGCTGTCAGAAAATGGAGCGATCGAAACTTAGAGCGCTTAATGTTACAAGCAATAGAGAGAGCGAACACAGACAGCTCTAAAGAGTTTACAAAAATTAAAATAAAGTTAACGCCGACAAAAATGTTGTGCTAAAATTATATGAAAAGTTTTTTAAATATTTATCGCATAACTTATAATTGACATTCAAAATGATTAAATTTTGCTAGTATATATTCCTATTTACACGATAAAATTTTTTTTTTTTTTTTAAAAAGTTTTCACACTATGAACCAGAATAGCATTTCGACCTAAGTGAAGTGAAAAAAAATGGAAATGTTCAATGAAATGATAAGTGATAAGTATCATTATCACTTACGATAACGCAGATCCAGGATCTGCCCCAGTTTTCATCAAGTAAACCTTATATCAGTATTTTTTATGAAGGTTGGATCATGTTGCCTTACGTGGATTTAGAATTAGGATTACCCTAGTCGACCCTGATCAGTATCATTGATGATACCAGTGGTGCAAAAATTAAATTGGGTAAAAAAATTAATTAAATTGGGTAAGAGTGGGTAATTTTATTTTTTTCAATTGGGTAATTCGGGTAAAACGTTTGAAATCGGTTTAAATGTAATATTTCAGTTATAATCTTACGTTAGAAGAACCCTTTGTAAAAAAAGAAAAAGGGCATATTTTTAAACGTCAATTAGAAAAAATATTTTTTATATTGTAAGCGCCAAAGAAATACAGTTGCTGTAATATATCGATATGGTTATCATAGCAATAAAACAATAATTTAGAGGGTTTAGATCTTTTTTTATGAAATTATAAAAAAAATGAAATTCTGTTTTTTACATTTAAAAAAAAGGGGAACATGGTGTAAAGTGGGAAATGGAGGAAATTGAAATGATTTAAAAATTATTGTCATGTTTTTAAAAAGTTATTGTCACTACTGTCATGTGTTACTCAATATGGCATCCACTTTTTCATCCACGATTTTAATCATATTTGTGCATTATTATTGCTTTTCAGGAACAAGTTAATAAAAAATGTATTGAAAAAGTTTTCTAGAGTGGTGTTTGCTTTCTAAAAATATGTAATTTGGGCCTTTTTTATTAAAAAAGTTTACTTAAAATTAACGTATGTTGTATATGGGGCTTCTCAAATAATTTAATGTAGATTAAATGATACTATGCCATGTAGAAATATCGATATTTGTTGGTGGAAGCATTATTTTTTTTTGGGAAGGGAAATTATATTTAAGCAATTTAATATATATATATATAATATTAATATATTATATATATATATATATATATATATATATATATATATATATATATATATATATGCGACAAATATTTAAAAAACTTTTCATATCATTTCATCACAACATTATTGTCGCCGTTAACTTTATTTTAATTTTTGTAAACTTTTGGCAATATTTATCACTTCACAGAACAATGAGAATCACAAATGTGCTGAATTGATGATAAAAACTTTTCACTTCACGATAACGCAGATCCGGAATCTGCGCCCTGGTGTGACACTTATGAAAAAAATCCTTCGAGATTTTATTAAGAACCTTTTAATATTCTAATAATTAAATGTTAAACTCAAATGCAAGAGATATAAAAATTCTCAACATTTTCAAAAATTTGAAATATCTCTAAACTTTAACTTTTTGTCATTGCAAAAATTTGGAGGATACCTTTGTTCACAAAACTATTTTTTTGATTGAAAAGTCTCAAAGTTGGTAAAAGCAGTTTAAGAAGAATTTAATTATACATCAAATTATACAAGGGTAGTCTGATCAGGCAACCTGATCAGGATAGCAACTTCGAATAGCGTCACGTTTTGAATCAGGCACTGATCAAAACTCCTGATCATTGCCTGACTTGAAATCAGACTGCCTGATCAGACAATATTCGCATCCTGAACTAAATTTCCACTCGGGTAACTCTAAAAATGGAGTTATAATAGACGTAACGTAATCGTTGTTGTCACTTGAAAATTATAATTAGATTGGACAAAAAAAAATAGTGGTAGATTTCATACAAAACTGGTACCTTTTTATATATTTGCAAATACGTAAAATAAAGATTTTTAATATATTCTTTATATATATTTGACAATTTGATGAATAAAAAATGGCCGATATTATAATTTTAAAACATTTATTTGTATAATCAAATTTAAAAAATTATATACAGTTTTTCTTTAACAATACAATAAATACATCGATTCCAGTTAGGCTCATGCTCTGCGAATTAAGTTGAAAATTGAATGTGAAATATCAAAATAACATTTTTTTTTTTTTTTTTGAAATAAATAAATTATGACTTATTTTATAACAAAGGATTATAGAGCAATTATATAACGATCTTATTTGAAAGACGCGTTTTGCTAAATACGTATACGTGTTGAGATTTTTTTTAATGGAAATTAGGGTCATGAATTCAGACTGTATAACATACATTTAGGAGCTTCAATGTTTGCTTAGAATTCATTTTTGAACTTACGATTATTTCTTTCAATATTCTGTTTTGTGTTTGATAGTTTTTTGTAACACCATTAGAAATTTTACATAACTTTAAAAAATGGTAGATTTTCATCGCTCCGTAGTAAAAATGGTAGAAATCTAAAAGTTCCGAAAAAAATTGTATTTCTACAATTGTGGTAGAGTGACGACACTGAATGTAATGTGCTCACATGTCATCGGGACGGGACGTAACAACTCGATAATTGCGTACATCATATAAATGGTAATAATGAACGTTATGTGACGTACGTGTCCGGGACGTAAAAATCCGTAGCAAATAGATTGCTACGTTACGTTCCCTTCCGGTGACATTTGACAACGTTCGTCTATTAAAACACCAGCTTAAAAATCCTCTCACCATTTCCGCTTCACCGATCTTCCCCTCGCCTAGCACCTTGCGGGCCGACGTCGTGCCTAGGGTTACCGTTGAGAATTTTGAAAAATGGTCAAAAAAAGTCGCACCCGGGCAAAAAAGTCGCAACATGTATTTTTTTGTCTTTATTTATTAACAACTATAGCTGGACCCGTGCACGACTCGTGTAAACACGCAGAGAAATAATATGGTTGCGACATGATTGCAACAACCATGCTATGGTCTTTACAATCCTACATGGTTGTCACAATCAAAGTATAGTATTTTCAATTTTATTTCAACAATAATAAGGTCGCTAAAATCATATTATAGTAGACAATTTATTATAATATGACTGTATTTCTGAAAAATCATAATATGGTTGATTAGAACCATGTTATGATTACGATAAAGACTGCCACGAACGAAGTATGGTCAATACCAATCATACCATGATAAAGACTGATTATAATATAGTAATTTATTATTTACAACCATATATCTCACTTACTGGCATTTTTTACTCCCTCTTACTTACGCTGATGTTGACTATGGTGGTGTGTGAGTTTTTTTGTCGTGACAAAGAGTCTTTTAATGTTTAAAACATCATTAATAAAAATAAACATATATCCGAAAGTTAAAACGTTAATTGAATATGCTTAATAGGAAGACAATATAGTTCAAACAAATTTCGATAAATAACATTAACTGCTCTGTTTAATACAAATCTGTATAAAAAATTTCAGTGATTAATCGTGTGCTCTCATTGTCAATTTCATGATGGTGATGCTTTAAACACATTCGAAGCGACAACGACATTGCTACACTTTCCAAAATTAAAAACATGTAGTTATATGGATACGAATATTTTGGCTACGGCACGACTACATGACGACTTGGCGAAGTTTTGGGAATTTTTTGTGTTATTTATGGTGACAAATAATAAAAATGGATAAATTTAAGAATACATTTATATAATCCATGGTGTTTAATCAACATAACGTTTAAAAATATAGTGAGAAAAAGATTGTTGTTGTCGCGTTGAATGTAATCAAGTAGGTCACAACACTACTTCATTTGTCGAGAAGCACTAGTTGTCGTCGTGTGGTCGTGTAGCTGTCGCGGCCTATGTGTTCAAAGCATGACGCTGTAGTTTACACGAAAGTTCTTGTGCAAGATAAAACTCGAACGATGCTGTCCGGCAATTGCAAGCACAGCTTCGCACAGAGTACAGCTTCACGGAGTTTGAAAAATTGTGTTTTTTATTTTTAAAATATATAGTTATATAATAAACCAGTTGGGAAGGTTAGATCACATGGGAACTTTTAAAGTAGGTGTTATTATGATAGTTAGGATTTTCAAAATTATAGTCGGTCTAAGCCGACTATAAATACCCTACACATATATGTGGTTACCATTCAAAGTGGTATATAAGTCACCAGGGTATTCGAATCCTGAAAATAACTACAAACATTCCATCCCTCAAGAAATTTCTTTCATTTGATACCCATATTTACAAATGGGTAGGTGTACCGAATTTCGATTTTTTTTGGGAACCACAAGTCATTTCGTGGGAAAATATTTTTTCATTTATTTGAGCATAATGTCAATATATATTTGACCAAAAAAGTTTACCTAAGCACGTATACAGTAAAATTGATTTTTTTTTTATTTGAGGTATTTGAACATAAGTGGACGGTTCTCAGGTAACAATAGACCGATTATGCCGATTTGTTCAGACAGCTTAGATATATAAGTAATCTAAAGTTTCATTGCTCTAGCTCTTCAACTTTTTCTGTAATCGTGATTTCAACAGACAGACAGAAGGACAGACGGACAGACAGACGGACAGACAAATCGACTCAGGAGGTCATGTTGATCAAGAATACATATACTTTTCCATACCGGAGATGCTTTTTTCAGGGTGTTACAAACGGCGTACCAAACTGAATATACCCTTTCACTCTTAGTGTAGGGTATAAAAATGTAGATAAAATAGTCATTAATTAAACATGTGTCTTATTTATAATTTTTTTTCAATCCGCTTTTTCAGGAATTTAGGATAATCATAATATAATAATATGATCACTGGTCACGTAGAACCATAGTATGGTTGTATGAAATCGAAATACGATTACTGACAACCTTAGTATGGTTGTGTGGAATCATACTATTGTCACTGACAACCATAGTACACCCAGAAAAAAATCATGGTAAATTGATAGTATTTGAATGGTATAACCATTAAAATTGGTCAATAGGATGCGTCCCATCAGTTCAGTATTATTGAAACTCTTAATACAATGTGTGGTTGTACCGTAGATTTTATAATGTGATATTGTAATTGCAATAAGAAAGACCTAAGTATACAAATTTAATGATACGTATTATTAATTTTATGGTATAGTCGAATTACATTTTCCTAATAATTTATTAAAACAAAAATGTATTTTAGTTAATTTATTTTATATATTATTTTATTTGAATGTCGAAATTGATATTCATTTTACAACACACACATAAAAATACACTTCTTGCTGCAAAAGGTTATAACATATTTAATGTTTGCTTTGGTTTCCAATAATTGATTGTAGTACTTGAGTCTGCAGTTATTTTTGAGTCCGTTGTCATAATAAAAGTTCGACGTATTATTTATTTTCTGCAATAAATAAAAATATAAATAAATATATAAATATAATTTATTTACATTAAATACATTGATTCCTTACCAATGTCGCGTTTAATAATGTGGATTATTACAAAAAAATACATGCAACCATTTTGAGTAAACACGCAGAATGACGTGCAAAAAGAACATGTTAGTATTCGTTTTATGTTTTTTACACCACGTTTATTATTATAGGAGGATACCATTTGAACAACAGTATTTATTCTATTTAAAATTATAATATTGATATATTTAAATACTGAATTTTTCTCATACTATTGAATTAATTAGAAAACTTTTGATTTAAAAAGAAAAAACTATTAATACATGAACCATAAGATCAATGGTCGTACCATAAAGTTCTTAATGGTACATTTTCCTCTGAGTGTATGGTCACTGCCAACCATACTATGGTCTCTGCCAACCATAGTATGGTCACTGACAACCACAGTTGTGTGAAATAGGCGTATTGTCACTGAGGACCATGATATAGTTGTAGAAAATCGTACTATTGTCACTGAGGATCATATTATGGTACGCAATATTGTCACTGAGGATCATACTAGACAAATTATAGGATTTCCTACAACCATAACCCCCAATCATAGTATAATGCCCTTCAAATATGATCACAACAACCATGTTTTTTCTCTGCGTTAAAATTTTGTGAATGCAAGGATATGGAGCAATTTTATTTATATAAAAAACATTTTTATTATTTATATCAGGGACTCGTGCTTTGGTGTGGACGTTTTTTTTTATTGTTTTTATAAATGTAGGAAACAAAACAAAAATAATTCTCCGCTAAAACAACTTTTCTCATAGACTTCCTCCGAGTAGAAATCATCCCCATAGAACGCTTTCACGTAGAATTCTTCCCGGTAGAATTCTTCCCGGTGGAATTCTATCCCGAAGTATTCTTCCCTGTAGAGTTTTTCCCAGTAGAAGTTTTAGTGTGGTGAGTTTTAGTGTAGTGAGTTTTAGTGTGGTGAGTTTTAGTGTTGTGAGTTTTAGTTTGGTGAGTTTTAGCGCGGTGAATTTTAGTGTGGTGAGTTTTTGTGTGGTGACTATTAATGTGGACAGTGCAATAAATTTGGTTAAAAATAATTTTGGACGACAAAAAGAAAGCGATGGTCGAAATCACTATTTTTCCAAAAAAAAATATTCAACAAAAACAACAATGTTCGAAAAATTAAAAAAAAAATTGGAGGACAAAATGAACGCAATGGTCGAAATGACCATTTTACAAAAAATAATGATTCGACAAAAACAACAATGTTCAAAAAATTTCGAAAAAAATTTTGTTAAATAAAATGTTGGTCAACAAAATGAACGCAATGGTCGAAATTTCCAATTTACAAACAAAATATTCGAAAAAACCAACAATGTTTGAAAAGTTTGGAAAAATAAATTATTAAAAAAAATTTCGGACGACAATAATGGTCAAAATCACAATTTGAAAAAAAAAAATTAATCGACAAAAACAACAATGTTCGAAAAAAAAAATTGTTAAAAAGTCTTTTTGGACGACAAAAACAATGCAATGATCGAAATCACTATTTTTCCCAAAAATTTTCCCAAAATATTCGCCAAAAAAAATGTCGAAAAAAAATGTTTTTTTGCTTTTGTTTTTGATTTGTTTTTTTTTTTATTATTTTTCCTTTAATTTGGCATTTAGTTGTATCTTATTGCTTTTGTTTTTGTATTTTTGATTTTGTTTTTTAATTTTTCCTTTTGTTTTGTGCTTTTGTGATTTGCTTTTAAATATTTTTATACCCTACACTAAGAGTGAAAGGGTATATTCAGTTTGGTACGCCGTTTGTAACACCCAGAAGGAAGCATCTCCGGTATGGAAAAGTATATATATTCTTGATCAGCATGACCTCCTGAGTCGATTTAGCGATGTCCGTCTGTCCGTCTGTCTGTCCGTCTGTCTGTCTGTTGAAATCCCTAAGACTTTTAAAATTGAAGAGCTAGATAAATGAAACTTATAACTTAGATTACTAATATACCTACGCTGTATGTGCGAAAAAATTGGCGAGATCGGTCCATTGCGACCTATGATCAGACCACTTATGTTCAAATACCTCATATATAAGGTTTACTTGATGAAAACTGGGGCAGATCCTGGATCTGCGTTATCGTAAGTGATAATGATACTTATCACTTATCATTTCATTGAACATTTCCATTTTTTTTCACTTCACTTAGGTCGAAATGCTATTCTGGTTCATAGTGTGAAAACTTTTTTAAAAAAAAAAAAAAATTTTATCGTGTAAATAGGAATATATACTAGCAAAATTTAATCATTTTGAATGTCAATTATAAGTTATGCGATAAATATTTAAAAAACTTTTCATATAAT
Source organism: Dryomyza anilis (assembly GCA_951804985.1). Lineage (NCBI taxonomy): Eukaryota > Metazoa > Arthropoda > Insecta > Diptera > Dryomyzidae > Dryomyza > Dryomyza anilis. Next base: position 31,506,628 of record OX638135.1, on the reverse strand, counting down.
TTTAGCACAACATTTTTGTCGGCGTTAACTTTATTTTAATTTTTGTAAACTCTTTAGAGCTGTCTGTGTTCGCTCTCTCTATTGCTTGTAACATTAAGCGCTCTAAGTTTCGATCGCTCCATTTTCTGACAGCTCTAAATTCCAGCTCTAAATTCGAGTGCACCTTTTCGCCTCGCTAGATTTTTTTCTTTCTATTTTCTTTGCGCTTTGAAACTGAACAATTATAACTGTATTTAAAACAGTTTTTATGTTTTGTGTAATCTTTAATATTTTGCACAGTTTAATGAGTGCATTAGAAGTGAAAAATTCTCAGGAAAAAAAAATATAATATTAGACGTCATTACAGAGAAGATGAAATTGAAGTTAAATTTCTAAAATATAATATAATATATATATATATATATATATATATATATATATATATATATATATATACTGGTAATCAAAACTAAAGCAACCAAATTTATTAAGTTGCATTATCACTAATAAAACAATAAAAAATCATAGATAGAATAAAAAATTTATTTTCTTTAATATAGTAAATTATTCATTTACAATAATACATAATACAATGCAATTCATTCGTAAAAATTTTCTTATAAAGTCTTGAAAAAAATATCTCAATAAAATATCTAAAACTAAAGCAACTCATTCTCAACTCAACAAATTGTTATACAAAAACTTACATATTTATTAATACACAACACCATACCCATTACTTTTTAAGATTGCAGCACATCTACGACGAATGTATATTCTATAAATAAAAGGATAAAAATGTATTAAAAAAAAATAATAATAATAATAAATGATTAAAATAAAACTAAAAATTTTATTTTTTTTTACTTTTTAACTTAAACAAGCAAACGAAAAACAAGTTTGGTCCAAAAGAAAACCCGATTTGGTCAAAAGAACTCCACAAAAGAAGTTCTTTTGTCTAATTTTTTGTTTGTGAGGAACGTTTTTTTCTATGCGTGTACAAGATCTAATTCGTGTCTGTGAACTTAGCATATCAATTTTCATAAGATCAACAAAAAAGGGGAGTTCTTTGCAGGTGAGTTCTATTGTTCCTCATACTTTTTTCAATAGGGTTCCCATTTGAACCCAAAAAAATACACTTAAAAAATGATCTGCTAACTTCCGTTAGCATATCATTTTACAGAAAATCAAGAAATTAGGAGAGTTATTTTCGCATGCAGTCGAGTTGTATTTCTTTATTTGAAAAGTTCCGACCGTTTTAGCCATAAAAAATACACTCAAAATAAATTGTAAATTATTTTTTTTTTTAAATTCCAGAAAATCAAAAACATTTGACAGTTCTCTTCACATGCAGTCAAATTCTATAGTTCCTCATACTTTCTTTAAAACTTTCCACCCGTTTTACCTACAAAAAATACACTCAAAATAATTTGAAGAACCGTAAATCAAAAAATTGTTTAAAATTCCAGAAAATCAAAAAATTTGAGAGTTCTCTTCGCGTGCTGTCGAGTTCTAATGTTCCTCATACTTTTTTTAAAGTTTTAGCCATAAAAAATACACTCAAAATAATTTGAAAAACTGTAAATCATATTTTTTTTTAAAATACCAGAAAAACAAAAAAAAATAGAGTTCTCTTCGCATGCAGTCGAGTTCTATAGTTCCTCATATTTTTTTTAAGTTTCAACCGTTCTAACCATAAAAAATACACTCAAATTAATTTTATAAACCGTAAATCAAAAAAAAAAAAAAATAATTTCCAGAAAATTAAAACAGGCTGTTTTTGCTTTTCTAAATATAATCATCCCAGACATATAATCATCTCCATTTTCTGACAGCTCTAAATTCCAGCTCTAAATTCGAGTGCACCTTTTCGCCTCGCTAGATTTTTTTCTTTCTATTTTCTTTGCGCTTTGAAACTGAACAATTATAACTGTATTTAAAACAGTTTTTATGTTTTGTGTAATCTTTAATATTTTGCACAGTTTAATGAGTGCATTAGAAGTGAAAAATTCTCAGGAAAAAAAAATATAATATTAGACGTCATTACAGAGAAGATGAAATTGAAGTGAAATTTCTAAAATATAATATAATATATATATATATATATATATATATATATATATATATATATATATATATATATATATATATATATATATATATATATATATATATATATATATATACTGGTAATCAAAACTAAAGCAACCAAATTTATTAAGTTGCATTATCACTAATAAAACAATAAAAAATCATAGATAGAATAAAAAATTTATTTTCTTTAATATAGTAAATTATTCATTTACAATAATACATAATACAATGCAATTCATTCGTAAAAATTTTCTTATAAAGTCTTGAAAAAAATATCTCAATAAAATATCTAAAACTAAAGCAACTCATTCTCAACTCAACAAATTGTTATACAAAAACTTACATATTTATTAATACACAACACCATACCCATTACTTTTTAAGATTGCAGCACATCTACGACGAATGTATATTCTATAAATAAAAGGATAAAAATTTATTAAAAAAAAAATTAATAATAATAAATGATTAAAATAAAACTAAAAATTTTATTTTTTTTTACTTTTTAACTTAAACAAGCAAACGAAAAACAAGTTTGGTCCAAAAGAAAACCCGATTTGGTCAAAAGAACTCCACAAAAGAAGTTCTTTTGTCTAATTTTTTGTTTGTGAGGAACGTTTTTTTCTATGCGTGTACTAGATCTAATTCGTGTCTGTGAACTTAGCATATCAATTTTCATAAGATCAACAAAAAAGGGGAGTTCTTTGCAGGTGAGTTCTATTGTTCCTCATACTTTTTTCAATAGGGTTCCCATTTGAACCCAAAAAAATACACTTAAAAAATGATCTGCTAACTTCCGTTAGCATATCATTTTACAGAAAATCAAGAAATTAGGAGAGTTATTTTCGCATGCAGTCGAGTTGTATTTCTTTATTTGAAAAGTTCCGACCGTTTTAGCCATAAAAAATACACTCAAAATAAATTGTAAATTTTTTTTTTTTTTTAAATTCCAGAAAATCAAAAACATTTGACAGTTCTCTTCACATGCAGTCAAATTCTATAGTTCCTCATACTTTCTTTAAAACTTTCCACCCGTTTTACCTACAAAAAATACACTCAAAATAATTTGAAGAACCGTAAATCAAAAAATTGTTTAAAATTCCAGAAAATCAAAAAATTTGAGAGTTCTCTTCGCGTGCTGTCGAGTTCTAATGTTCCTCATACTTTTTTTAAAGTTTTAGCCATAAAAAATACACTCAAAATAATTTGAAAAACTGTAAATCATATTTTTTTTTAAAATACCAGAAAAACAAAAAAAAATAGAGTTCTCTTCGCATGCAGTCGAGTTCTATAGTTCCTCATATTTTTTTTAAGTTTCAACCGTTCTAACCATAAAAAATACACTCAAATTAATTTTATAAACCGTAAATCAAAAAAAAAAAAAAATAATTTCCAGAAAATTAAAACAGGCTGTTTTTGCTTTTCTAAATATAATCATCCCAGACATGAACCACACAATTCTCGAGTTAGATATTTTTCCAGAGGCGCGATTCCGTATACCGAAAATTGTCGCATCAGTTAGCGATCGTTATGAAAAACGTAATTTTCAATTCATTTTTTGTTAACAAATAAATTCGGAATAATTTTTATCGATATTTTTAGCGAATTGAACTACTATCTTGAAACATACATTTATTTTAAATATATATTTACGAAATGGTTGCGAAAACCTTGTTAGTAAGCTAATTAGGTAATCTGATTCCAAAAACATTTACAATAATGTATATTGGGTAAAAACCAAAAAATTTTCATCGCCATCATATCGTCATTTTCGGTAGATACCTACACTCTAAAAAATGATTGTAATATTACTACTATAAATGTAGTCAATTTCACGCTTTTTTTGGTGATATGCTAAAATAAGTATTGCAAAAACAGATACAGAGCGTGTTTTTTAAATGTACGCCATAAATAGTGTGTTTTTAATAATTTCATGAAATTCGCGTGATTTTTGTCGCTATTTTAGTGTAATTTTAACAAAACGCTGACAGAAGCGTGTTTTTTCGCTGTCAAAGATGTATTAATACAATGAGGTACACAATGTATGTCATTTGATAAAATTTACTTAAACGGTGCAGACATTATGATTAATTTTAATACAAATAAAATAGTTCATGTTTTATTAAGTATTTCAAAGTAAAGTGATCTAACGCAACTTTCCACAGTTATTGGACACATTCAGTTGTGTAAGTGATCCGAAATGAGTGCAAGTGTTCCTAAAACAAGATCTGTCTTCTGAAGTGGTCATGTAACTTCTCTGGATGCACATGAAAATCGACGTAAATTTGTAATTTAGTTACACTCATTCACTGAAAATAGTGATGAGTTTTTATTGAGTACCAAGCAAATACCCAATGAATGGCCTTTTATCGAATTTTCTAGCGAGAAATAACGCTATATAAAAAGTTATTATTTTACGCAATTTTAGCGTGATTTTTTTGTATTTCATTGTGATGGGATTTTACTATTATAATTGTAGGTAATCTATTGCCTACTATAATACTAGTAAATTCCCACCATTTTTTGTAAGAGTGTACTTAACTATGACAGGTGGCGATAAATATCATAACGAACTGTGTACGGAATATCTCCTAAAAGTATTTGTCGTTAATTGTGGTTTACAATATACAGTATACATACATAGACATTTTCATAAAAATGTCAACCACAAAATACTAAAATCTTTTGTATTACAGTGGATTTGAAATCTATACCATGTGAATCTAAACATCTCAAATGTCCAACTCATTTGGCACAGTGATGCCAACGATACAATAATTATTGTATTTCGGTGGCGGTTTCATTCCCCATATGTTTAAATAAATTTGCAGCAAAACTCTGCCCGATCATGTATTTCCCGGTGACAACGATATCGGCTACAATTCGTTTAAATATCGGTTGAATATCGTGTGACCACAATTTTTGATTCTTCTATCAAACAAAACGCTCGCTTTCAGAGTTTTTTTTGTTGCCAGCATAAAAATCATACGAAAAAATTAAAAAATAATTTGAAATATTTGTATATGAAAAATAGTTGGCAAAACAAAAATATTGAACAAACTTTTGATTCAAAGACCGAAACGAACGAAACATTTGAAATACGTTATACCAATTTTAGACGAAGGGAACAAACAACGAATCGTACTCACACGATAATAAAAAGATAAAAGATAAATTAAGACTCTATATTAAAAACTTATCAAATTCTCATTATTAAATTTTGGAAAATAATGTGCCTACAAAAATATTGATTTTTTTTAATAAATTAGTAATTTAATTTTTTATATGGCATGTTAAATTGGATACATGGCGCTGCACAAAAATGCACAACAATACATAACAATCATTTTAACACCTGAAATTAAATAAATTAAAATTTTTTCAATTATAAAAAATATATGTATTTTTTAATATTATTTAAAAAGTTTTCGCGGGTCGCAGATGACAGTCGGGCCGCGGGATTGGCATGCCTGATGTACACTGACAACAAAAACGAATTTTTATTTTTTTTATTTATTATTTATCATATTAAACAAAGGTTGCCAAAAATCCTCATTCAAAACCCTCCACGTGGATGCCAACTGAAAATAACTTCAAAAAATGTAGTTAGCTAAGGTCAGGAAGAATGAATGTCAGTTGACGCCCATTAATGGTTCAACTCCCATTTCATGCTCTCTGACTATAGGTCTGAGGTCCTCTCATCCCTCCTTTCCCTCATCCTAACTTTACCTTCCACCTCCACTATTCCCTGGGCTGGATTAAGGTACCCGTGCTGAGAATCTAACCTGGCAGTGGGCCCAGTTTAAAAGTTGCACTGCCGCTAGCGGAGGTATCGGATACTTCCGAACTTTGATAGCTCCACCCGCATATAGCGGATCTCTGTGCGGGTGGTACTGTACTTCTCCGCAACTCGCGGGACCTAAAAATGAACGACAACAACAAACAAAAACGAAAAGACCGAAAGATCTGGCCTAGTCAGGCAAACTGGTATCGCCCCGTTCTTCGGTACCCTGCACATTGACAGTGAGGAAGAGGAGTCAAACCCTCCCTCACAGGTCATCGCAGGACCGGACACGGAAGAAGAGTTGCCAGCAGACTCCGACATTAACGACACGACGGTCATCGCTGTACCTGTGACGGCCAAAAAACGCATGAGGTACAAGGAGTCATTGAAGTACCTAAAAAAACTGAGTGATAGGTAAGCATAACTGATCGAGACTTCGCACTCCAAAAGAAGCACACGCAGGTAATGAAAAACTGCGAATGGTGGGAGCTCAGCAAAGTCCCCGCACTCGCTGCTTCAAGCACCTGCGCCCCAGAAAAAAAACCCTAATCGACCCTAAAAAGACGAAAAAGGGAAAGGCTTCGCGGAAAAGGGAGGCTGCTCAAATCGGGACTCAAATCCGACAAGGTTTTGGACAGCAAAATCTCAGTAGGGGAAAGGGCCGGAACCTCGCGGCTGTCAGCCAAGAGGCAAAGGTCGGAGGAAAAAGGCAAGGAGAAAACCCCGAAACGGACAAAAAAGTCCACCAGTTTCGAGGCCACTCCATCGGATCTACAAAAGGCCATCATTTACCAATCGGATCCTGATGGCAGGATCATTCGGAACCAGTTGGGAAGGTTAGATCACATGGGAAAGTAGGAACATTTTATAGTAGGTGTTATTATAATAGTTAGGATTATCAAAATTATAGTCGGTCTAAGCCGACTATAAATACCCTGCACATATGTGTGGTTACCATTCAAAGTTGTATATAGGTCACCAGGGTATACGAATCCTGAGAATAACTACAAACATTCAATCGCTGAAGAATTTCCATTCATTTGATACCCATATTTACATATTTTTTTTTTTTTTTACAAATTAACCAACGCTCAGGGGATGCCCCCTATTCGTGCAATGCACAGTGTTGATCGTAAGAAAGGATTATAGGTTAAAGGGAGGAGGAAAGATGGAGTAGTGTCGGTGGATGTTAGCTTTAAATTTCCCAATATTAAAAATGTCGGGAAAAACAGAAGCAGGGAGATTGTTCCACAAACGTATCGTGCGACTGAAGAACGAATTATCTCTGTTGAGAACCGAGTGAACTACGAAGGGGTGGGCTTGGTTCGATGCCCGAATAGAACGAGAGAATACACGACCTGGTGGAATCAGGCCATGTATTTCCCTCGAACACTTACCATTGTAATACCTATAAAACAGGCTTACACACCCTACGGTCCTTCGGTGCTCAAGAGAACCAATAGAGGATGAAATATTTTCATCCCCTATTAAATATATTGCACGTTGTTGGATTCGATCCAGGAACTCCAAAGAAGATTTTGAAGCCCCTGCCCATATGTGCGAATTGTATTCCATCTTAGGCCGAATATAGGTGGTGTAGACAATGCGCAAGTCAGCGGGAGTGAAGTATGTCTTACACCGTTTCAAAAAAACCGAGGCACTTGGCCGCTTCTTTCGACACATCAAATATGTGATCACTCCAAAAGAGGTCACATTGAATTGATATACCCAGAACGTCAAGAGCAGCTGACTGCGCAATATCCACAGAGTCCATATGGAGGGGAGGGAGGGGTGAATCCATTCTTTTGTGAGATAACAGACAACATTTGGTCTTGCTAGCATTAAAATCAACTCTATTTGCAAGACCCCACTCGGCGATTGTTTTAAGGTCATTATTGAGTGCGCCTTTTACTCTCAATCTCCAAAGAGTTTGGGCGCTTGTTGAACGAATATGAGTGACAAATGTTACTGTCATCTGCAAAGGAATGGATCGGGTTCTGGGTCGATGACAGAAGGTCATTGATAAAAACCAGAAATAGGGACGGGGATAGGACAGAACCCTGCGGGACTCCAGAATTGGTGGAATGTTGTTCTGAGAAAACACCATCCATCGCAGTTCTCTTCGCGTGCTGTCGAGTTCTAATGTTCCTCATACTTTTTTTAAAGTTTTAGCCATAAAAAATACACTCAAAATAATTTGAAAAACTGTAAATCATATTTTTTTTTAAATACCAGAAAAACAAAAAAAAAAAATAGAGTTCTCTTCGCATGCAGTCGAGTTCTATAGTTCCTCATATTTTTTTTTAAGTTCCAACCGTTCTAACCATAAAAAATACACTCAAATTAATTTTATAAACCGTAAATCAAAAAAAAAAAATAATAATTTCCAGAAAATTAAAACAGGCTGTTTTTGCTTTTCTAAATATAATCATCCCAGACATGAACCACACAATTCTCGAGTTAGATATTTTTCCAGAGGCGCGATTCCGTATACCGAAAATTGTCGCATCAGTTAGCGATCGTTATGAAAAACGTAATTTTCAATTCATTTTTTGTTAACAAATAAATTCGGAATAATTTTTATCGATATTTTTAGCGAATTGAACTACTATCTTGAAACATACATTTATTTTAAATATATATTTACGAAATGGTTGCGAAAACCTTGTTAGTAAGCTAATTAGGTAATCTGATTCCAAAAACATTTACAATAATGTATATTGGGTAAAAACCAAAAAATGTTCATCGCTATCATATCGACATTTTCGGTAGATACCTACACTCTAAAAAATGATTGTAATATTACTACTATAAATGTAGTCAATTTCACGCTTTTTTTGGTGATATGCTAAAATAAGTATTGCAAAAACAGATACAGAGCGTGTTTTTTAAATGTACGCCATAAATAGTGTGTTTTTAATAATTTCATGAAATTCGCGTGATTTTTGTGTAATTTTAACAAAACGCTGACAGAAGCGTGTTTTTTCGCTGTCAAAGATGTATTAATACAATGAGGTACACAATGTATGTCATTTGATAAAATTTACTTAAACGGTGCAGACATTATGATTAATTTTAATACAAATAAAATAGTTCATGTTTTATTAAGTATTTCAAAGTAAAGTGATCTAACGCAACTTTCCACAGTTATTGGACACATTCAGTTGTGTAAGTGATCCGAAATGAGTGCAAGTGTTCCTAAAACAAGATCTGTCTTCTGAAGTGGTCATGTAACTTCTCTGGATGCACATGAAAATCGACGTAAATTTGTAATTTAGTTACACTCATTCACTGAAAATAGTGATGAGTTTTTATTGAGTACCAAGCAAATACCCAATGAATGGCCTTTTATCGAATTTTCTAGCGAGAAATAACGCTATATAAAAAGTTATTATTTTACGCAATTTTAGCGTGATTTTTTTGTATTTCATTGTGATGGGATTTTACTATTATAATTGTAGGTAATCTATTGCCTACTATAATACTAGTAAATTCCCACCATTTTTTGTTAGAGTGTACTTAACTATGACAGGTGGCGATAAATATCATAACGAACTGTGTACGGAATATCTCCTAAAAGTATTTGTCGTTAATTGTGGTTTACAATATACAGTATACATACATAGACATTTTCATAAAAATGTCAACCACAAAATACTAAAATCTTTTGTATTACAGTGGATTTGAAATCTATACCATGTGAATCTAAACATCTCAAATGAAAATACTATTATGTACACCCGGCATGTCAAACTCATTTGGCACAGTGATGCCAACGATACAATAATTATTGTATTTCGGTGGCGGTTTCATTCCCCATATGTTTAAATAAATTTGCAGCAAAACTCTGCCCGATCATGTATTTCCCGGTGACAACGATATCGGCTACAATTCGTTTAAATATCGGTTGAATATCGTGTGACCACAATTTTTGATTCTTCTATCAAACAAAACGCTCGCTTTCAGAGTTTTTTTTGTTGCCAGCATAAAAATCATACGAAAAAATTAAAAAATAATTTGAAATATTTGTATATGAAAAATAGTTGGCAAAACAAAAATATTGAACAAACTTTTGATTCAAAGACCGAAACGAACGAAACATTTGAAATACGTTATACCAATTTTAGACGAAGGGAACAAACAACGAATCGTACTCACACGATAATAAAAAGATAAAAGATAAATTAAGACTCTATATTAAAAACTTATCAAATTCTCATTATTAAATTTTGGAAAATAATGTGCCTACAAAAATATTGATTTTTTTTAATAAATTAGTAATTTAATTTTTTATATGGCATGTTAAATTGGATACATGGCGCTGCACAAAAATGCACAACAATACATAACAATCATTTTAACACCTGATATTAAATAAATTAAATTTTTTTCAATTCTAAAAAATATATGTATTTTTTAATATTATTTAAAAAGTTTTCGCGGATCGCAGATGACAGTCGGGCCGCGGGATTGGCATGCCTGATGTACACTGACAACAAAAACTAATTTTTATTTTTTTTATTTATTATTTATCATATTAAACAAAGGTTGCCAAAAATCCTCATTCCAAACCCTCCACGTGGGTGCCAACTGAAAATAACTTCAAAAAATGGAGTTAGCTAAGGTCAGGAAGAATGAATGTCAGTTGACGCCCATTAATGGTTCAACTCCCATTTCATGCTCTCTGACTATAGGTCTGAGGTCCTCTCATCCCTCCTTTCCCTCATCCTAACTTTACCTTCCACCTCCACTATTCCCTGGGCTGGATTAAGGTACCCGTGCTGAGAATCTAACCTGGCAGTGGGCCCAGTTTAAAAGTTGCACTGCCGCTAGCGGAGGTATCGGATACTTCCGAACTTTGATAGCTCCACCCGCATATAGCGGATCTCTGTGCGGGTGGTACTGTACTTCTCCGCAACTCGCGGGACCTAAAAATGAACGACAACAACAAACAAAAACGAAAAGACCGAAAGATCTGGCCTAGTCAGGCAAACTGGTATCGCCCCGTTCTTCGGTACCCTGCACATTGACAGTGAGGAAGAGGAGTCAAACCCTCCCTCGCAGGACCGGACACGGAAGAAGAGTTGCCAGCAGACTCCGACATTAACGACACGACGGTCATCGCTGTACCTGCGACGGCCAAAAAACGCATGAGGTACAAGGGGTCATTGAAGTACCTAAAAAAACTGAGTGATAGGGATCAGGTAAGCATAACTGATCGAGACTTCGCACTCCAAAAGAAGCACACGCAGGTAATGAAAAACTGCGAATGGTGGGAGCTCAGCAAAGTCCCCGCACTCGCTGCTTCAAGCACCTGCGCCCCAGAAAAAAAACCCCTAATCGACCCTAAAAAGACGAAAAAGGGAAAGGCTGCGGGGAAAAGGGAGGCTGCTCAAATCGGGACTCAAATCGGACAAGGTTTTGGACAGCAAAATCTCAGTAGGGGAAAGGGCCGGAACCTCGCGGCTGTCAGCCAAGAGGCAAAGGTCGGAGGAAAAACGCAAGGAGAAAACCCCGAAACGGACAAAAAAGTCCACCAGTTTCGAGGCCACTCCATCGGATCTACAAAAGGCCATCATTGACCAATCGGATCCTGATGGCAGGATCATTCGGAACCAGTTGGGAAGGTTAGATCACATGGGAAAGTAGGAACATTTTATAGTAGGTGTTATTATAATAGTTAGGATTATCAAAATTATAGTCGGTCTAAGCCGACTATAAATACCCTGCACATATGTGTGGTTACCATTCAAAGTTGTATATAGGTCACCTGAGAATAACTACAAACATTCAATCGCTGAAGAATTTCCATTCATTTGATACCCATATTTACATATGGGTAGGTGCACCGAATTTCGACTTTTTTTTTTTGTGAACCACAAGTCGTTTCGAGGAAGAACATTATTTTCATGTATTTGAGCATGAAGTCAATATATATTTGACCAAAACAAGTTTACCTGAACACGTATACAGTAAAATTCACCAGTAGATGTGTTTTATATGATAAATTAGAACATAAGTGGTCGGTTCACAGGTCATAATGGACTGATCATGCCCATTTTCACTGACAGACAGCGTAGATATACAAGTAATCTAAATTGGGAGAATTATTTATTTCTAGTTTTTCTGTAATCGTGATTTCAACAGACAGACAGACATACAGACGGACCGACAGACAGACGGACAGACAGACAGACGGACAGACAGACGGACATCGCTAAATCGACTCAGGGGGTCATGCTGATCAGGAATATATATACTTTTCCATACCGGAGATGCTTCCTTCTGGGTGTTACAAACGGCGTACCAAACTGTATATGCCATTTCACTCTTAGTGTAGGGTATAAAGATGGCTGCTTGTAGAGAATGAAGTCCTCAAAGAGATGATGGTGCACGTCGAAGTCAGTATTCTGGGAGACTGCAATTTTGACGACGCAGGATGGTATAGTATAAGAGGGTTAAATTCGTAGCATGCGGCTCACAGGTATCACTGGAATTTTTGACCAGTTCCATCGCCAAGATTGATGAACTTTGGAAGGGGTCAAAACTGAAAGTGATCTCCAGATCCGCGCTACCACTTCGCATTCGGTACACGCTGTGGATTCCTCCTCCTGCAAAATATGAGGATGGATCCATAGTCAAACTGTTGGCGGACAAAAACATGGATGCTGCTCAACGCACGGCGAAGCTGAAACAACGGAGGGAAGGTGTGTCTTATCGTTGTTGACAGGCATTCGACGGCATGCTGAAGTTCGGGCTTGGGCCAGCGAGGGCGTGAATCGAGAAGGATGACGATGAAATGGGGCAAAAAGTCATACCAGTTGCAGGTAGTGAAAATTAATTTGCACCACTGCAAATCTGCAACACTCAACCTAATGCTCTTTTTAACAGGGTTCAAGAACCCTGGATAGCACACACCATGTTCAGGGGCTAAGATCGAAACAATACAATCTGTTTCACTCTGCAAATAGAGGTAAGATAAGATGCTGTATTATAACTAGGAAAACACTAAATGCTTTTTTCCTACACAATTACAGTAATGATGTCACGGAGGCAATAAATGTTGAAAACAACGAGAAAACGATAATTCTCAGTTCAGCCTATATGCCATATGACGAAGAAGACCCCCCTCTGAGAGCAGTCCTAGAGTAGTCCGAGAGCAGTCCGAGAACATGCAGATTATGCAAACACACGAAACCTGCCTCTGGTGATCAGCTGTGACGCCAACGCTCATCACAGCCTGTGGGGTAGTAAGGATATCAACGAACGAGGTGAGTCAATCCTTGAATTTCTTATGTCCTCGGACTATATCTTGTATAACAGGGGAGATCACCCCACATTTCAAAATAGAGTAAGAGAACAAATCCTTGGCCTGACTGTAATCAATAACACTGAACTGTTTGAGGCGAAGACTGGAAAGTGTCTTCTTAAAACTCCTTTCGGACCATTTAACTTCAACTTTTCAACTTTAACTTCAAACCTAGTAAGCAAAAATCATTTAGGAATCCTGCGAAAACAAAGTGGTCAAAATATTCAGATTAGATATCAGAAAACGTGCCGCACACATGCGAAACTTCTTTTCCTGACAGTATATCCATAGTCTCCGCAGAAGACATGATCACGAAAAAAATGAAGAAAGCCTTCTTAAAGTTTTGCCCAATCTCTCGCCGTCACAAAACTACCAAAAATTATTGGTGGACGAGTGAACTCAAAAAGCAGAGTACAAAGGTTAGAAAACTACAAAACATGGCTAGGAAAAGTAAGCTTGAAATTGACTGGACCAAGTATAGGTCAGAACTAAATACCTATACCAAATCCATACGGGACGCTAAAATGGAAAAAATTCTGTGAAGAAATTAAAAAGTCTAATGATGCAGCTAGACTACCTAATGTTCTATCCAAGACCCAGCTACCTCTGACGACCAGACAATACTTGGACCGAATCAAGTCAAGAATCTCTTGCACTCCTAATGGAAGTTCACTTTCCAGGCTGTAGAGACCCTGACGACACGACCCCTACACATATCTCGGAGCCGATTCACAATAGATTCTTGGCACCGATTCACAATGAAATCGGCACCGATGTAGACACTATGTTAACAGATAGAATGATAACATGGGTTATTAAATCGTTCAAGCCCTACAAACCCGCAGGACCGGACGATATAATACCAGCTAAGTTGATACATGCTCTTCCAGCAATTGGTACATGGCTAAAGGCAATCTTCAAAAGTTGTCTTAGGCTGGGGTACATACCGCTGAAATAGAAAGAAGTCAGAGTGGTATTCATTCCCAAAGCGGGAAAGACAACACACTCTACTGCAAAGGACTATGGCCAATAAGCCTCTCATCAGTTATGCTTGAAACGCTGGAGAGAATTCCTGACCAAAATATTTGACTAAAACTAAATGATAACAACCTATACGGCTATCAACACGCCTACCTTAAGGAGAAATTCTTTGAAACAGCACTATACGAGGTAGTTGCGATAACTGAAAAGAACCTACACTAAAAGGACTTCACACTAAGAGCATTTTTGGATATCGAAGAAGCGTTTAACAACGTAAAAACGGAATCCATAAAAACCGCATTAGAGAAAGTTCAGGTAGAAATCAAGTCACACAATGGATCTATAAAATGCTAAACAACAGAATATTTAACTCACAGTTGGGTATTAGTAAAGTACGGAAAACAATAACTAGGGGTACACCGCAAATGGGAGTTATATCCCCCCTTCTCTGGCTTCTAGTAGTTGACGAAATCCTAGCAATACTAAGAAATAACGGAATACAAGCAGTAGCATATGCAGACGATATAGTAATTATGGTAAGCGGAAAATACCTTCCTACTATTAGCAGCATTATGGAAACTGCACTGAAAGAATTATCAATGTGGGCAGGACAAACGGTCTAGGAGTAAACGCCTTCAAGGCTGAACTCGTACTCTTCACAAATAAAAGGAAAATTGGAAACTTTATGCTTCAAAAACTTGATGGCTGCACACTCGCTCCATCTAGTGAAGCGAAATATCAAGAACTATACTAGACAGTAAGCTTCGATGGAAACGCAACACAGAAGAAAGAGTGAAAAAAGCACTATGCACTTCCTATTCATGCAAGAAAACTGTCGGTAAACGAAGAGGCATGAGACCAAGTATAATCCACTGGATGCACATAGCGATCGTCAGACCCATATTAACGTACGGTTCTAATGTATGGTGGGAAGCGATAAAGAAGACTACATTCTTAGGGAAATGAGAAAAGTACAAAGAGCATCAGTATTACAGGCGCAATGAAATCGACCCCACAAATAGAGATGGAGATTATGCTTAATCTTATGCCAGTATATGATTTCGAAAGGAGTACAGCAGCAAAGAACGCGATTCGACTTAGAGAATCAGGAGGTAACTCTCATATGGACACACGTCTATCCTCGAAGTTTTCAGTTGATCGAACTCCCAAAAACAGACTATATAACACCACAGATGGATATAAATCCAAACTACTCCATCGTAATACCTAGTAGAGAACAATGGAGCGCTAACTCGCCAACAAGCAATAGCCACCTTCAGGTCTTTACTTACGGGTCTAAGATGGAAATAGGGACTGGATCCGGCATTTTCTGCGACGCACTGCAAATTCACGAGTCACATAGACTTCTCGACGACTGCAGTGCCTTTCAAGCAGAAATATTCGCGATAGATAAAGCAGCACATACCATCCAAACAAAGAACATAGATCCATCGGAGATTCCAATCTTTGTGGATAGTCAGGCTGCCATCCTAGCACTAGACAATGCGGTCATAAAATCGAACACAGTACTCAACTGTCGCCGATCACTCAACATACTAAGTCAAACCCATGCGATAACCATATTCTGGGTTCCCGGACATAGCAATATAGAAGGAAACGAACAAGCCGATGAGCTAGCGCGACAGGGTTCTGCACGTAGAATAGAGGATGCATGTTCTTCGACTAGGATTCCATTAGGTGTCCTTAGAAGGCATATTGACGGAAAAAACAAACGCAAACTGGTCTTCCAGAGACGACTGCGATATCGCACGTCGTCTCTGGCCACACACCAATAAAAAAAGAAAGAAAAGCCTGATAAATAACAAAGAAGCTACCCGCATCCTCATCGGCGTCCTGACAGGAAATGGTGCAATCGACACAATGGCGCACAGACTGGGCATCCCCCGACTACTGCAGGAGTTGCAAAAAAATTGAGGAAGTAGAATCAATCGTACATCTACTATGCGACTGTTCAAATCTCCAAAACGCACCGACTCCAGTACATAGGGAACCGGTTCTTTGGAGAACTGGAAGAAATCGTAGAAGTTCCAATTGAAAATCTGCTAGGGTTCGTAAGAAGATTGAAAGGGAACATAACGGACCACAAGGCCCCTGTGAGTATTTGCTGATATATTTCAGCAGCACCCCTTTACTAACCTAACCTAACAAACAATTCTGTATCTTTTGATGTAGTGAATATTTTTGTATGCAGTTTTTGTTTAATTGGAAATTGGTGAAATATGATTTTAAAATACTAAACATAAAAACCGAAATTTGCACTACGATTTTTTTCTAAAAATAGCTGTCAAAATTTTCTAGAATTACTAGGAACTTGATGATTACATTTGATGATTACATTTGATGATTACTTTTCGATTTCAATGAAATTTGGGCAACTGATAGAGAGTATCGAGAAATGCCATGCTCATTTCTTTTTTATTTTTTCTGACCACTACTGTCAGAGATACAGTGGTTCCAAGTTACAAAAAATGGGTCAAAAATTAGTTTTGAATGGTTGTTCATATTTAAATATATCTTAAACAAAAAATACAAATCACTCCGTTGGCTTTTTAAAGCTAATTTGATAAAATATAACACGCTCAGCTCTACTGGTGAGAGAGCTCGACCAAAGTTCTTCTAGAATTGTATCGCCAAACCATTATTATTATTATGTTATACACTGTAATACTGGAATTTTAAACAATTTTTTGATTTATGGTTCTTCAAATTATTTCGAGTGTATTTTTTATGGCTAAAACGGTCGGAACTTTAAAAAAAAGTATGAGGAACTATAGAACTCGACTGCATGCGAAGAGAACTTCCGGGAAGTGATATGCTAAATTCACAAACACATCTAATTCGACATCGTACGATTTTGCCGACACACAAAGTTGCAACAATGATGATTTTAAGGGGATCCGTAAGATATGTCGAAAAGAAATGTCGAAATCTAAAAATGTCGAAATTTTAAAAGCCTTAAAATATTTTTGGCCGAAACAAAAAATGTCGTAAAAATATTTTAAAGCTAGAAAATGTCGAAAAAAAAATTGAAAATAAATATGCACACACAAGGCAACGTGGCTGAGCGTTTCAACATGGCGAAGCCAGCGCAATTCTGGTCGGTGTAATCTCAAGTCAACTCACTGTTCACCAGAATTGGCAAATTGTCAAATGATGACACTTCCACTTCGGTGGGTGTACTCGCGGACGTACCTGGAAACGAGGCTCTACACCACCCGGTGTAGAAGTCGGCTAAAGTGAGTGGCGAGCATCTCCCTCAGAGTGAGGGAAATCTATGCGCCCAATGAAAACAAAAAAGAAGCCTCGGATAACGACCGATTATCACGATGACAACCCACGCAAACGTTTTAAGCACCATGATTTACGGATATGCACATGGAATGTCCGGACCCTTTATAGGGAAGGTTCCTCTATCCAGCTGGCAGATGTGCTCGAAAAATATAAGGCTGACATCACCGCTATCCAGTTCTATTAAAACAATAGTTTATCACATTAGGATAAACTGACTTATTATATCAATATGACAAAATTATAAATTTGGTAATTTATACTAGGGATGCCCAACTCAGCCCGTACGGGAATTGTACCCCTACGGGCACGACGACAGCACGCAAGGTGCTAGACGAGGGGAAGATCGGTGAAGCGGAAATGGTGAGAGGATTTGCGAGCGCAGCGAATATAAGTGCGTGTGACCTGCGAAAGCTATCAGTCGATCGTGCGACTTCATGCGAGTTGGTCCTCGCTGCTTTGTTCTACAGTAACCCCAGTATAAATTGTTAAATGTATCACATTTAATACAAAATATTTAATGTAAAATAGAATTTTGACTAAACGTTTTTTTCTTATCTGAAACTTATTTTGAGGCATTTAAATTTATTTTAGATAGAATAATAGTAAATTTTGAGATCTTTTGACAATTGCAACAAACCTTTTAAAAATATATCAAGTACTGTTCAAAAAATAATGTTTATGTTGTTTTTTATTATACACTCATTCTTTAAGAGTGTTTTAATTAAAAATAACTAAATAAAGTAAATTTAAGAATTGTTCGACAATTTCTAGTTTCTATTGGGGTTCAATGCGTAGAGTTGAAGACGACCGCGCACAGTAGAACATAGCATTTAGTTAATGATTTAAATATCCATTGTAAATTGGATATACAAAAATTAAATTTATTAAAATTTAATTATCATATTTGTTATTAAATTATATTTTGTTGTGCACATTTTATTTTCTGTTAATCTGCTTCATCAAAGATAGGAAATATCTAGTTTAAAGATCTGTTTCCAAATCTCCCTTGTTACTTCCCTGGCAAATTTCCACCAATAATATTCAGTAATACGCAAGTTTTCCTATGCTAGTCCCTCATGTATCATGTACTAGTTACGAAAACTAGGTTATTACTGGCTACTTTCTAGTGGGCTGTTATGAGACGGATATTTTCATACGAAGAATTAAAAAGAAATTAAGTTTCAAGTAAATTAATTTTAAGTAAATGAAGTTTTATCCCCTTATAACATAAAATGATACGAATTTCGTTTTGTCAAAAAAAACGTCGAAAAAATTCCCATATAATTCGTGAACTCTTCTAATATAAGGTGTTACTCTTTTTTATACCCTACACTAAGAGTGAGAGGAAATATTCAGTTTGATACGCCGTTTGTAACACCCAGAAGGAAGCATCTCCGGTATGGAAAAGTATATATATTCTTGATCAGCATGACCTCCTGAGTCGATTTAGCGATGTACGTCTGTCCGTCCGTCTGTATGTCCGTCTGTCTGTTGAAATCCCTACTACTTTTAAAATTTTAAATGAAACTTATAACTTAGATTTTCTTGAGGTGATACAGTCTTGCAACTGATGAGGTCGCTGAATGCAGCCATTATTTATTTTAAAACATTTTAGCTGTTTAGTGTTCCTTTATTTCTGCTCAGTAATTATGTCGGAAATTTCCTGATGACGCCCTAAGTAAGATGTAATCTATCTTATATCAGTCCGAATGTATAAAAATTCTAAACTATTTACTTTTAAATTCAATTCCAAGTATTTGACGAAAACAATAATATATATATAGAGAAAATATTCAAATATAATTTTCTTTCTAATAAATATGCAGCAATAGAAAATAGAATAATATAAGTAAAAATTAACAAACAAAATAGACTAATTAACCGATGTTTTTAAGGTTTTTTTTTTAATTTTAACGTTCGTATTTTCAGTTAAAAAATACGAGAATTCTCGTCGAGATTCTCGATCTCGTTGGCAAAATTTGATCTCGTTCTCGGATCTCGTCTCGTTTAAAAGGTAATCTCGTTCTCGATATTGTCTCGAATTTCGATTCGAGAGCGATCGAGATCTCGAATTTTTTCGTTTCGCCCGCATCACTAGAAATGGCCATCGAAATCTAATTGATTTCAAAACATATTCTTGCAAACGTTCACGGCATCATTTCAATTTTGCGCTGCCTTTTTGTGCTTATTTGAAGACTGCGAAAACCACATGTTTACAACGAAGTAAATCTGAAAAATTAATAAATCTACTATATATTTGTGAATCTAAGTATGTAAGTATGTATGTATGTACAAAGTTGTTCAACAGGGACGCCACAAAAGTAGAGCGACAGGAACAGCAAACGACGCCATATTTCTTGCCGCTCTTTTGACTTTTCTCTTCAGTAAGGTTTGCCATTTTATGATGGAAAGATATACGAATTCGAATTTCGGTAGTAAATTTTAATAATTTCGACTCGTTGTTGGCTCGTATATCTTTCCATCATGAAATGGCAAACCTTACTGAAATGTCAAAATAGCGGCAAGAAATATGGCGTCGTTTGCTGTCTCCGTCGCTCTACTTTTGTAGCGTCCCTCTTATTGAAAAACCCTTTATGTATATATATATATGTATATATATACGTATGTTCCGAATAGGCGTCAAAACGGCTGAACCGACTTGAATAAAATTTTGACAAAATATGTATGCTGAGTCCGGGCAGAGTATAGGCTATATATCGGTGATATTGGTGGACTCGGCGTGGCACCTCCCATATAACCTAAAATTCAAAAACACATTATATCAGCAAATTTAATGAAATTTTGGTCAGCGTTATATTTAACCATTCTAAACGGTCTCGCGGAATGTGGCCGGGATTGGATCAGATTGGATCGGTGTATGGTGTTTGTCGATAGTTATTATAGTTATATCAAGATATTTCACACCAGAGTATCAACCACCAAAAATTTGTTTACCTCATCACACCGAAATTCACCACACTAAAACTCAACACACGAAAACTTACCACTCTAAAATTCACCACACTAAAATTCACCACACAAAAACTCACCACACTAAAACCCACCACACTTAAACTCACCGAGCCAAAATTCACCACACTGACTTTTCTGACAATTCCCAGACATCGACATACAAATTAAATTAAAAATTCAAATTTGGACAAACTACATTTTATCGGTCACGTATAAAAACAGCAAACAGAAAATCAGACTGCAAATCATGTATGAGCGGGTGTCCGACATAAGACAGCGAATGCCGTTTGGTTTATGTTGTGTTTCTGTAGTACACGGTAAACTGCAGTTCAGCCAAAATTTGGATTCCTTCATAAATACAATACAATTTGCTTTCGGAAATATGAATACATTTCCATTCGGGATCTAGAGTAAAAAAACTGCACTTCGTCGTGCACAACAAATGTATGCACGAATGTTGTAAATAATCGGGTCACTGCACACACAACATTAGTAAATTTGATATTTTTATTGCAAACAAATGGTAGGACTCTTCGGAGTGTTCAATTCCAAAGTGTAAAGTGGATATGAGATAATTTGCGGAATGTTTTGTGTCTGCAATTAAAATGCCTAAGGTATTGGGCCAAAGAAAAGTAAAGGCAATAAAAAACAATTTTTGATTATTTTTCATTTTATTTTAAATACGTTGTGGGTGTTAGTTTTTTTTGTTTTATTTATGGGTACCATAGACGCGACTACTTCATATTTTTCAAATTAAATTTATTAATGAATTGAAACTGTTTTCAAATATTTTCATTTCTGTTTATTTTAATGGCCTTTGGAAAAAAAGATATTTCGATTCGAAAAATATTTCACTTGAATTGAGCATACAAATTCCAATTCACAAAAATTTGAAGTGAAATACTTTTATTTAATTCAATTCAAATTTTATAAACTGGCATTGATCATTTTCAATTCAACAAACATGAGTTGGAATTGATCAATTCTATTTAAAATACAAAAGCATTGATATTGAAGTGGCACGCACGACATTTTGGGTTGAATATATTTCAATGGCAAAGAATCGCTTCCAGATGCATCATGGGATATTTTTCGGTAAATCCGTTGCACCCGGAGCCAGCATTTTTAAATCAGTTTTAAGGGCCATAGATTCGCATTTGGCTGGATCATTCAACGTTTTTGGCTGAATCTGTACCAATTAGCCACAGATTCTTTATTTTTTTTTGATGTGAATTACTTTGCTTCAATTTTTTTTATCCATTCACAGCGCATTGTTCACAGGTTCAAATTATTGTTTTCGTTAATCTACAGATCATAATGATACGGTTTTCGCTAACATGAACCCGTCAGGACGATTTTGCTATTCCCCTCGTTAAAGAATGGTACAGAGATTTACTTAGAGTTTCCCTTTTACATTTATTATCTTATTTCTTTTTCTTTTCAGGAATTTTTCTTAATCGTAGATATTTATAAAATTTAGTTAGATGTAGATTTACTAACATTATTATTAAGTATTATTTGGATTTTTTTTTTTGTTATTCAAAGTTTGAATTTTAAGCATCTCGCATCTTCTTTTGTCGGTTCGTAGTCACACGCTACAACTTAAACAAAAACGACAAACATAATTTATAAACTAGTTCGTGAAAAAAGAATTTTAAGAAGGCAATGACTAACTAATAGGTCACCAAGGTGAAAGCAGCTACTTGAAATCGCCAATAGGAGACAATACGCGTGTTTTAGCAGAAGAAAAGGAAAAGCGGCTACGTTTCTTCCTGGGGAATTTGTCTCCAACTTCATCCACAGATTATTCTTTATTGAAGGTGGCTAAAAAATTAAAACGCCCTGTATAAAAGGAATCACCACTGAGACTTACGGACGAAAGATAGGCGAGGAGTGATACTGATAAGGGTAGCGCATTTTCCGACTATCTACAAACTGTCTTCCACCCAAATTCACGTCAAGCTAATGAAGATCCAACTCGGATACTCCCTAAAATGACATCGCTACCAATGAAGTTTAGAATCCAAAAGGTTTCAATGGCAATTGAAAAATCAAAAAAACACAAAAAAAAAAGCTCCCGGACATGACTCAATCACTGGAAAGATGATTAAGGACCATCCTGATATAGCTGTCATTCAACTGACCCATATCTTCAATGAGATTCTGCGACTGAAGTCAATGAAATCAATATATGACCAAAAAAGTTTACCTAAGACGTATACAGTAAAATTGAACTGCAGATGTAAATTTTATATGAGTTATTTGAATATAAATTATCAGATCACAGGTCACAATGGACCGATCTCGCCAAGTAATCTAAATTATAGTTTCATTTATCTAACTCTTCAATTGTTTAAGTAGTAGTGATTTCAACAGACAGACGGACAGACAGACAGACAGACAGACAGACAGACAGACAGACAGACAGACGGACAGACGGACGGACGGACAGACGGACAGACGGACAGACAGACAGACATACAGACAGACATACAGACATACAGATAGAAAAACAGACGGACAGCCAGACGGCCATCGCTAAATCGACTCAGGAGGTCATGCTGATCAAGAATATATATACTTTTTCATACCGGATATGCTTCCTTCTGGGTGTTACAAACGGCGTAGTGTAGGGTATAAAAATGAGTCAAATTAGTCAACGTACTCAACTACATCCCATACAAGATATGGGTTTACTTTTTAGAATCCCATATCTCGTAAAGTATTCGAGATAAAGTTATAAAATTTAAAATTACTTACAAACAATCATCTATCAATACGTGCTCAAAATTGGCGTAATTGGCCCACATTTTTTCTTTATGTCAATGCTGCCATGAGGGACGGACG
Organism: Dryomyza anilis; assembly: GCA_951804985.1. Taxonomy (NCBI): domain Eukaryota; kingdom Metazoa; phylum Arthropoda; class Insecta; order Diptera; family Dryomyzidae; genus Dryomyza; species Dryomyza anilis. The sequence goes on along the minus strand of OX638135.1, from coordinate 31,483,349 downwards.
TGTCGTCTTCATGTCTTTTAATATGTTCCGTCCGTCGTTGTTAAGTCTAATTGTCACGTAAAATTGTGTTTAGTGTGCCCGCCCAACATAAAATAAAAATAAAAACAAAACTAAAATAAAACACAAATTAAATTAAACAAATTAAAACAAAATTACATTTTAATAAACACCAACTAAATAAATAGAACAATAAAATAACAAACAACAACAACACAATAGAACCGGTTTCGCGCTGCCTGCTGAGTTGCTTTGTTTCGTATCCCTTTCCTCCCTCATCATACTCCACGCTACTAGCGCTCAAAGTTGAGGCTGCACTGAGTGCGTGATCTGGTGAAGGCCTAACACTCACCACGGCTTGACTTACGCTCTCATTTGTTTGTATCAATTGCTGCGCGTTGGTAGTATGATGTCTGTTTATGTTGCCCAGTAGGAAAAATGTCGCAAAAATTTCGCATAGATTTTAGCAACATTCGTGGGCTCAGAACGAATTTCTTCTCTATATATGCGTATGTGTCCGTCAATAGGCCACAAATAATGGCACTTGGTGAGACCCAGGTTAGTGAGGATGCAGATCCACTGGATTTTCAAATACCTGGGTAACACTTAGTGCCATTATTTTCTGCCCATAGGGGTCTCGCTCTTTTTATTCGGAGTGCCGTTGTGTATCAACTGCAGCAACAACAAAGTGTGTCGGATAGCGAATTTAATACAATTTGGATTAAATTCAAAATCCAAACACACATCATGCACTTGTGCTTTCTTTATAGGAGTCCGAATCTAGATAGGGTTTCCACCTCTAATAAGCTGGATGCCTTCTCTGATTCGATCTCAAATATATTGGAGCAATTTCCAGGCAGTGAAATTGTTGTTGCCGGCGATTTTAATGTGCACAACGACACTTGGTTGAGCCACTCGGGTCTTCAAACACAGGAGGGTTGTTATGCTCAGCTGTTTGCAGAGTACAATCAACTCACTCAATTGGTGAAGGAACCGACGTACCTCCCACGCGTCGGTGGTCAAAGCCAAAAAGTCCTAGACCTTTTTCGGACTTCACATCATGAAAAATATGATGTAAAAGTCCTTGCACCTCTTGGTAACTCCGATCACTGTACTGTTTCCGCTGAATTTTCATATTCTAGTTTACGCGCCTCTTCGATTAAAGCCCCGAAGAGGACTGTATGGCTTTACGAAAAAGCAAATTGGGTTGCGTTAAATGATTTTTTTCGCAACTTTAATTGAAAATTGTGTTTCGCAGACAGAGACATAAATGCCGCGGCTTTAATGGTACAAAATATTTTTTATTAGGTATGCGGTCCAGTATACCTTCTAAAAAAATTAGCATTGAACCCAAGGACCACTCATGGTTTAATGAGACTTCCAGGATTGCAGTCAGGTCGAAAGAGGAAGCCTTTCAAAATTGGCGTTCTAATAAGAATGCTGACACAGAAAGACTTCGCATACAGGCTAGGAATCGCTGTAATGCCGTGATCTCGCGCGAAAAGTTTCTTCACGAACAAAACGCGCGCAAAAATGTCCTACTCTACCATAGAGGTAGTAAAAATTTCTGGTCATTCGTAAAAAGGGTGAAGAATCAGACCACATCGTCTACTCCAACTCTTATTATGAATGGCCAGACCTTCACTGACCCGGTTGATAAAGCTAATCTCTTGGCAGAATTATTTGCAAATAATTCAACGCTTCCAGATAGCAATCAACCACTGCCCGATGTCGATTTTGTTTCTTCTGCAATGCCGGAGATTCATTTTCGAACTCGGGCAGTTAAAAAGGTTTTAGCAAACCTCAACATTAACAAAGCCTCTAGGCCAGATGGCATATCTGTCCATATGTTGAAGAAGTGCGCGTTAACGCTGGCTTGTCCGTTGCGTAACCTTTTCAACATCTCCTACACGACAGAAGTTTTTCCATCTTGTTGGAAGGTTGCCAATGTCCAGCCAGTTCCGAAAAAGGGCTATGCTACGAACCCTGCCAATTACCCACCCATTGCAATATGCTCTGCGCTCTCCAAGGTAATAGAAAGCGTAATTAACTTCCACTTTGTGAACTATCTAGAGCGAAACGAATTACTTAGTGACCGACAATATGGTTTCCGCAGGACCAGATCCACAGGTGACTTGATGGCGGTCCTCTCCGAAAAGTGGAATAATTGTGTTCACCTTTTCGGGTAAAGTAAGGCTGTTGCTCTCGATATTTCCAAGGCTTTTGATCGAGTGTGGCATAAAGCCCTCGCCTCAAAATGAATTGCATTTGGTGTCGGTGAATCTTTTACTCGATGGATATCGAGTTTTCTGCAGGGTCGTTCAATACGAGTTGCGATGGATGGTGTGTTCTCCGAACAACATTCCATCAATTCTGGAGTTCCGCAGGGTTCCCCGTCCCTATTTCTGGTATTAATCCAGGTATTGATCCAGAACCCAATTCATTCCTTTGCAGATGACAGTAACATTTGTCATTCATATTCGTTCAACAAGCGCCCAAACTCTTTGGAGATTGAGAGTAAAAGACGCACTATGAATGACACACTCAACAATGACCTTAAATAAATCTCCGAGTGGGGTCTTGCAAATAGAGTTGATTTTAATGCTAGCAAGACCCAATGTTGTCTGTTATCTCACAAAAGAATGGATTCACCCCTCCCTCCCCTTTTTATGGGCTCTGTGGATATTGCGCAGTCAGCTGCTCTTTACGTTCTGGGCATATCAATTCAATGTGATCTCCGATGGAATGACCATATATTTGAGGTGTCGAAAGAAGCGACCAAGTTCCTCGGTTTTCTGAAACGGTGTAAGACATACTTCCCTCCTGCTGACTTACGCTCTGTCTACACTACCTATATTCGGCCTAAGATGGAATACAACTCGCACACATGGGCAGGGGCTTCTAAATCTTCTTTGGAGTTTCTGGACCGAATCCAACAACGTGCAATATATTTAAAAGGGGATGAAAATATTTCATCCTCTTTTGGCTCTCTTGAGCACCGAAGGACCGTTGGTTGTGTAAGCCTGTTTCATAAGTATTACAATGGTGTGTTCGAGGGAGATACATGGCCTGATTTCACCAGGTCGTGTGTTCTCTCGTTCTACTCGGGCATCGAACCAAGCCCACCCCTTCGTAGTCGACTCGGATCTCAACAGAACCACGCATTATAGAGAGAAATCGTTCTTCAGTCGCACGATTCGTTTGTGACACAATCTCCCTGCGTCTGTTTTTCCGGACATTTTTGATATTGGCAAATTCAAAACAAATATTCACCGACACTACCTCATCTTTCCTCCCTTCCTCTAACCCTAATCCTTTCCTATGAGCAACACTGTGCTTTGCATATATAGGGGGCATCCCCTGAGTGTTGGTTAATCTGTAAAAAAAAAAACATTCTTGTCATTGATATCTCAATTTCTTCGAAACAGTGTGGACTGAATTATTACAAACTGTGTATTGTCTTAATTTCTTGATTTTATCCAATTTTTAAATGATTTTTTTAATTAAAATTTTTGTTTAAAAAATTCCTTTTTTCAAGTTCTTCCGTCGAGTTCTTTTAAACTAAATTAATTTAAAAATGTTATGAGAAATAATTGCATACATTTTCTTTTTTTATTGTTATATGTATATATATATATATATATATATATATACATACATATATATATATATATATATATATATATATATTTATATATATATATATATATATATATATATATCAAGGATTAAAACCTAAACGAATAACGGTTTCGATTTCGATTTCGGTTTCGGTTTTAAGTTTTTATAACGAAACGGTTTCGGTATACCGGTTCCATGTTACGGTTTCGGTTTTGATTTCGGTTTTTGTATAAATTTTCTTTATTTCCATATTTTTCAAATAATTTTACATTTTTTATATGGTGCTAAATGAAGTTCAAATTATGATACTGCGGTAAAGTGGGAAACGTAATTTAAACAATGTTTGTTGTTATTTTAGTAAAAAGATTGTGTTATATGAATTATTTAATTGATTACGCCAAGAAAAAAAAATTTTTGACTTCACCTGATATATGATCTGTATTGCAAAGAAGAAGAATTTTGTACAAATTTTCATCCATAAATGCCAATGAAATTAAATTTCAACAATTCTGTGAACTGCAATATATGTAAATTAATGATGATCATTTGCAAGAGCAAGGCAAGAAATGGTAATCTTTAGACTTAAACTGCATATTAATTATGAAAACGAATAGAATTTGAACACTAATTGTATTTAAGTTACTTATTTTCCACAATTTACTAAAAAAAAAAAATCCAATAACATAAAAATTTGAATTATATTTTAATAAGAATTAACTAATATAAAATAATTGTATAAATCAAGTGATGTTGACGAGATAATTCAAAATCTCAAGGCCATAATAAAATGAATGAAAAGTCACCAAATACATTTTCAAAATGCTAAATATTTTTTTACAAACTTCTTTATGTATCTGTCAATTGATAAGAAAATGTAAATCTATTAGTTGATATTTCAACATTAAAAATGCATCAATTACTTTTTATAATATTAATCAACAAACTCGAAAATTAAGTTTTTCATAAAAATGTGTTTGGTGACTTTTCGTTCTACAATACAATAAATATAAGGAATATTTCGTATAGGCATATATCTGTTTTCGTCACAGATTAAAAATCAGTATGCTACACATACCGTATGTCAAGAGAACTCAAATAATGTCTTGCATAGTAACACTTTTCTTTGCGAACACAAACTCAAACGCTACAAAGCGAATACTAACAGAAAGAAGAGAATATAACAATAACGATTAGGATTCTTATACACACACTTTCACAACGACAACTCTTCGTAGCTATCCTGTATCATCGCATGACAACAAACAGACGCATGACAACAGACAGACGCATGACACCACACTACATGTATGTATCTAGTACAGCTCTCTAGTTGGCAACAACAACTTTCCCGCCAAAAATTCTATCAAAAGCTTGAATGCTGCTTTATTCGCATTTTTGTTGTTGTTGCACTTTCAAACGAATCAGCGGATTTGTGAGAAAAGAAAAACACAAAAAGAAATATATCAGCTAAATATATCACACTGTAAAATGTTCATATATTATTTTTTATTACTTCATGATTTTACAATTAACAAAAAAACTATATAAAGTAAAACAAAAATAATAATGTGCATAATACAGTGCATATGCACAATCGATGTACGAAGTAGCGTATCGAAGAAAAGAGAAAAAACATTGTTTTGTCTTTTTTATCTTTTTGAAGCGATTTTTGAAGCACTTTTAAAGCTACTTACCGCTTCAAAAGTGCTTCACAGGCCTTATTTTTAAGATATTCTTTAGAATTGACAAAAACAAAAAAAAAAAAAACTCACATCTTTATTAATGTTCACGTTCATAAATATTTTGCACGCTTTCCATTGTTACTTGTTGTTCAATATATAGTAATATCATGAATTCTTTTGTATATCATTATTACCTTAAAAGCATAATAAATAGATTAAAATCATAAAAAACGCAAGAGTCTTCCATTTCTTGCAGTATTAGTTTTGCACTTGTTCTTTTTCTTGCAAAATCTAGATCTTGTTCTCGCTTTTGTTCTTGCAAAAAAAAAAATGCAAGAACAAGATAGAACAAGAAATTTTTAATCATCACTAATGTAAACAAATATCTTCCTCATACTTGAAATGTTTAAACTTGTCGAACTTGCACTTCATTTTTCGTATTTCCTTAAATAGTTTTTTTTTTTTTTGAATATCTACTAAGATCCACAGCACTCAGACAGACTATATCCATTGTTCTGTGAAATCTATTCCCTACAATTTTGTGGTTAATATCACCACGAGCGCCCATGACCAAACTGGGATTCGAACCCGAGACCTTCAGAATGCAAGTCCAGTGCGCTACCTCTGGACTGCTGAGGCCGGCAAACAAAAAACAAATTTTAGACCAAATACCGTTGTTTTGGAAATATCGTTTCTCAAAAAACAACATGTGAATTTTTGTACAACCAAAAATGTTTCTTTTGGGAACTCCAAATTTTAATTAATGACATTTTACTTAAAATCTTCTATATAAAATAAAGTAATATGAAATATGTTTCTTTTTATACTTTTTTAAAAACCGTTTAAAACCGGTATAAAACCGGTTTATTTCTGATTTTCGTATAACGGTTTCGGTTACATTCGGTTATATATATATATATATATATATATATATATATATATATATATATATATATATATATATATATATATATATATATATATATATATATATATATATATAAATATATATATGTATATATATATATATATATATATATATATATATATTTATATATATATATATATATATATATATTTATGTATATATATATATATATTTTTTTTTTAAGTAAAGCAACTATTGATTAAACATCTTACGAATAGGAAGATAGTTGTGGAATATTTCGATCTGGTACTCCATTAACAATATTCTGGTTAAACATCGCCATCGTCTTTATAAATCTATATATTTTGAAGATAAAATTGTACGACGACTTGAGACTTCTTCGCGGAAGAACCAAAGACGTCCGGCGATGCTGTTAGAAAAGTAAACTCTAAAAAGAAATAATTTTCCATCGGTTGTTGATAATTTCAATACCAGGAAATCTTATTTTCACTTTATCAAAATGTAATATTTGAGTGGGCACTTTATTACACCATTGGATTTACCGAATTGTTGTGGATAAATCGAGCGCAAGGAAAAAGTACGCCATTTTCCTTTTTTATAGTAGTCAAATGTCAAAATAAACCAACAGTTTTGTTGCAAATGTCCAAGAACTCAGGATGTTTGCTAAAGTCAACTGTAAATATCTCAATTTTCATTGCTGTTGTGGCAAACATCTCCTAACTATCTGCATACACGTCATATTTCAATAATATTAAGAGTTTTGTTGCAACTTTATTGAAACTTATGGGATGTAAGAATATTTGAATTAAAACAGATAGTTGCAGCAAGACTTTCATAAATATTTTGTTTCTTAGTGTTATGGTTTGTTAACTGTTATATAATACATGGACATTTTTTTTATTATTTAGTTTAATTTTATTGAACTTTAAGTAAAGAGGTTAGTGGCCTGTAGCACGTGTTGTAAAAAAATTATATATTGTACATAAAAGCCTAACATCTGTCAAAATATATTCATGGTTGCCAATAAAATGTTTGCAAAACATGGTTGACATGTTAATAATTTGAAGAGCTGATGGTTCGTTCCGATTGAAGCAAACATACTCCCGCCGTTGAAGACTAAGGTTTCAACTAGTCGTCCACAAATAGTGGACTTAGTTTTAATATAGTTAGTCTATATTCTCTTCTCTCGGTTTTACATCAACAACGCGGGTTACGTTGTCCTTTCCTGGATAGAGTCGCACAATTTTTCTTCAAAGTCATTTACATGGAGCCAAATTTAACTCCTTAAGGACGACCACATCACTAACCTTAGCACTATTTGCAAGTTTATCCCATTTGGGTCGTCTGCGGAGTTGACTGATGTACTCGACAGACAATTTTCGCCAGAAATCTTGTACGATGTGTTGCATGTATCGCCATCTATTTACTGCTGTAGCCGGTGCAGCTTCATCTGGAACTGATTGCATCGGCCGCATTATTAAAAAAGTTTGCCGGAGTAAGGGGGTCCAAATTTCCTTCAAACCGCTGACCTAACGGTCGCGAATTGACGCATGACTCGATTTGACACAGGACAGTAGAAAGTTCTTCGAATGTAAATGACGAGGTTCCCATAACCCTTTGAAGGTGAAGTTTAGTTGTTTAGTACCCCAGCTTCCCATAATCCGCCGAAATGTGAGGAATGCGGAGGTGAAAAATTCCAATCGATACCTCGACTAACAGCTTCATTTATAACAGCTTCATTTATAACAGCTTCATTTATAACAGCATTGCAAAATTTGTCAGAACCTTGTAAATTAGCGATATCACGTAAATATTTGTGAGCTCCAGCGAAATTAAGACTATTGTCGCACGTCTCGCGACAAATCGGCGCAGAGCGGCTATAAACGCTTCTGTCGTAAATTCAGTTACAGCCTCCAAATGAATTGACTTTGTTGCTAAACATATAAATAATGCCTTGCAAGTTTTAGCACCATGACCCTTCCAGGTACGTTCAGTAATAGGTCCGCAATAATCAATTCATGTGTTTAAGTAAACTAGGTTGCACTACTTGTCGCGGAAATTGACCCATTTGTTGCTGGTAAGGTTTACCTCTATGACGCATGCAGGTTGTGCACTGATGAATGCTACGTCGTACTGCCCTGGAACAACCAATTATGTGATATATCAAAGAGACCAAGTAAGTAGTTTTACGATGACCAGAATGTAAATTTTTCTTATGAGTCCATTCAATGATTAATTTGGTTAACTGATGATCCTTGTGGTGAATAGCTGGATGGCCTATTCCACCACTGCTTCTAACTTATTAATTGTTTTTGTGGTATTCCCCGAGTTGCATGATCAGAATGATCGCAAACACGCATATATACAACCGCTGCATGTGCAACCATCGAAGAATCTGCAAATGCGTGTAGTTCAACGGTAAAGGTTTCATTATATCGCGTCCACCTGGATACTAAAATGTTATTTAGTTTATCTGAATCAATGATAAATTTATTCCAATCGTCTTGTAAATCTATTGGAATAGGATCGTCGCATCCAATGCCTCTGGACCAAATCGTTTTCATCACCAATTTAGGAAATACTATCATGGGCGCCATCCAGCCCATAGGGTCAAAGATTCTGGCAATCAAAGAAAGGACAACTCGTTTGGAGACCGTTCCATTAATGTTTGGTAAGAAAATTCGAAAGCTAAAAGCATCTGCACGAGTCAACCAAATAATACCAGGAGCCTTAATACCGCACCTGGAAGTAATGCATAATTCGTCAGTAATTTCTCTATTGGTAATTGGTATTTGTTCAATAACTGCTGGGCAATTCGAGGTTCATTTTTCTCTGAATTGCACCAAAATATCTGCTGAAATCGTCTATCTTCAGCCTTGACCATAACCTGTCGATACATTTGTGCAATATTCGCTGAAAATGCAACGCGAGATTTTCGAAAACGTACCAGAATGGTGAAAAGGTCATTTTGAATCACGGGGCCAACCTGCAAGCAATCGTTTAATGAAATACCATTCGATGGTATTTCATACTTGAAACGTTTTTCCATCGCGAACAATCTCTGTAATGCCATAGTGCGAGTATCCCCAAAAGTAAGATTATTAGATTTAAACGGCAGACTTAAAATAAAACGGTCATCTCCTGAATCGCGTGATTTTGTTGGAAATGCTTTACAATTTCGGTCGTAGTATCCACCGATGCTGACTCACCTTCTGAAAGACTTTCTTGTTCCCAAAAGCTTCTTAAGAGGCAGTCAAGGTCAGTAACTGATGTTTGCAACACACTGACATCATAGGGAATACGTCGACTGAGAAATATCCAGCAATAACCCAACCAAAAAGTGTATTTTTTGCAAATAGCGTTCCTGATGGATGAATTAAGCTGCCATCAGTAAATGCTTTAAATACAATATCATCAGCTCCAGTAATACATCGATGGGTCCGGGCTTATCGAAGTACCGATCAGCTAGATTAAGCTTTTTGAAAAATTCGACGCTATTTTGCGACACTTCTATTTGTGGTATTTTTCCAATAAGCTTAGGTAAAACGTATGCCATTGTAAAAAATTCGTTTTCTGCTTCGGCGCAAATGTTAATCAATACGTTTCCGCTACTCACAATGTTATACCCGGCTTGACCGATGCCACTAATCGAAACCGATGCATGTGTACGCAACAGATTTAAACGTTGAGCACACCACTCGGAATTCATGTTGAGTGGGAGCCTGAGACCAAAAACGAACGGCAAGGCTGTAGTACTCCGTTACTATCTTTGGGAGAATTGCACTTTACCGGCCGAAGTGAAAAAAAAAATATTGATATCTCCTGTATTTAAAAAAAAAATTACAACAACAACACCAAAAAAGTAGTTTGGACCCCTGGTGAGCCCGAAAAATCAAAAACCGGTACATCTACATACAAGATAAGATCGGTCAACTATAGCACCCTCTAGAAATTTATGTTCATAATATTTACACATTTGTAGGTTGAATTTAAGTTTTGTAATACTTACTTACTTACTTAAATGAGGCGAGGCTATGGGAAACTTCTCAATACTCCCACAACTTAGCCATCACCACCGATATGGTGGGGAAGGCAATTCATAGCTTCCAGCCATATAAAGCCCCAGGGCAAGATGGAGTTTTCCCAGCCCTACTACAAAGGCAGTGGATCTCCTGGACGTCCGTCTATCCAGGCTTTATGAGGCATGCCTTAATCAGAGCTATACCCCCCTCACATTGCAAGAATCAAGAGTAGTTTTCATACCTAAGCCGGGTAAAGAAACCTACTCAACCCCTAAGGCATATAGACCCATAAGTCTAATGTCCTTCCTACTAAAAACAATGGAACGCATATGCGACACCATGGTTAAGGAAAAAATCCCTTATGAGCAGCTGAAGTTTAAGCAACATGCATACATAAAGGGGCGATCCGTTGAAACCGTCTTACATGAGGTAGTTAACAAAATTGAAAGGTCTATGGATCTAAAAGGACTCACTCTAGCAGCCTTCATAGATGTTGAGGGTGCTTTTAATAACGTTCACACTGACACACTGATCTCGTCCCTTGCCTCATTTGACGTAGACCTGGCTATTTTACACTGGATACGTCATATGTTGTGCAACAGATCCATCACTTGTCAGCAGGGCAATATTACCCTAAGGGGAAGGGTGTTTCACGGTACCCCACAGGGTGGTATTCTCTCACCGCTACTCTGGGTCGTCACCATAAACAGTCTCCTAAGAAGACTAACCGAGGCTGGTTTACATGCTGTCTGCTACGCAGACGACATCGCCATCCTTGCCTCGGAGACACATCCTCTTCTCCCTTCTAGACGAATCCAGGAAGCCTTGGATATCTCGGCTGAATGGTCATCACCTAGGGAATTAAATATAAACCCCCAAAAAACTGAAATCTGTCTCTTTACTAGGAAAAGGAAGCTACCTAGCTATCCTCTTCCACAGGTAAACGGAGAGATACTGGCACTTACAGGTCAAGTCAAGTACCTTGGAGTTATCCTGGATTCTAAACTTTACTGGAAGGCACAAATAGCTAGCAGAGCCAAAGAAACCGTCCTACATGGGGACTTCGACCAAAGATGACCCACTGGATTTTCACCAGCGTTGTACGACCAATACTCACATATGCGTCACTTGTATGGTGGACAGCTTTGGGACGAAAATGTAACATCAAACCTCTCGAGAAAGTGCAACGGGCGTGTTGTCTCGGCATTTCAGGTGCGATGTCTACCACTTCGACCAAAGCTATTGAGACTATTCTAAACATACGACCAATACAAATTCAAGTTAAATATGAGGCCGCGGTCGCAGCTGCACGGCTAAACATCCTTGGGGGATGGCTCAATTCCGAGACATTAACCAATCACCAATCCCTAATTAACTCAATTCCTAATACTGCGCTTCTGCTTTGCGCGCGCTGACGCCAGTTAGAAATACCAAGCGTTGCCAGATTGTCGTCAACTTGGTCTTTCCAACGCAGATTTGGACGCCCTCTTCTACGCTGACCACCTTCGAGACTCGATGCAAGCACTTTCTTAGCTGGAGTGTTGTCATCCATTCGTTCGACATGACCTAGCCAGCGAAGCCGCTGGATCTTGATGCGCTTGACTATGTCAATGTCGTCGAATAACTCATACAGCTCGTGGTTCATCCAGATTCGATACTCGTTAGCAAAGCAGATAGGGCCAAATATTTTACGAAGAATCTTTCTCTCGAACGTTCCCAGTACTCTCTCATCGGTGGAGGCCAGCGTCCATGTTTCTGCACCATAATGTAGGACGGGTATGATGAGTGACTTGTAGAGCGTTATTTTTGTCCGGCGAGAGAGGGCTCTACTTTTCAATTGCCTACTAAGTCCAAAGTAGCACCTGTTGGCAAGAGTTATTATCCGTTTAATCTGCAGGCTGACGTCGTTGTTGCTGTTGATGCTGCATCTCAAATAGATGAAGTCCTTCACAATGTCGAACTTGTGGGTGTCAAATTCAGTCCGTCCAAGACGGACTCCTTTCTGCTTGTTGACACAAGGAACTTCGTCTTGTCCTCGTTCACAACTAGACCCATTCGACGCGACTCTTTCTCCAATCTGGAGAATGCTGCGCTGACTGCTCGTGTGCTCCTGCCAATGATATCAATATCATCGGCATATGCGAGCAGCATGACACTTTTGTTGAGGATAGTGCCGCTTTGACGGAGTTCGGCAGCTCGAACTATTTTCTCTATCAATAAATTAAAAAAATTGCACGATAGGTAGTCACCCTGCCTGAAACCTCGCTCGGTATGAAATGGCTCGAAGATGTCTTTTCCTATTCTCACTGAGCAACGTGTGTTGCTCAGGGCCAGGTTCGCAGGTAAACCGAACTCTGACATTGCGGCGTATAATCGTTCCCTTATCGGAGTGTCGAAGGCGGTTTTATAGTCGACTAATAGGTGGTAGGTGTCGATCTGTTTTCTAGGGTCTTTTCCTGGATTAGGCGTAATGTGAAAATCTGGTCTATGGTGAAGTTTCCAGGGTTGAAGCCGCACTGAAAAGGTCCAATCACTCTGTTGACAATGGGCTTCAGTCTTTCACATAATACGCTCGATAGAACCTTGTATGCGATATTGCGTAGGCTGATCCCACGGTAGTTGGCGCAGATAGTGGGATACCTTTTCTTAAGGATTGGGCAGAGTACACTGAGGTTCCAGTCACTTGGCATGCTTTCATCCGACTATATTCTGCTTACGAACTCGCTATTAGCTCTTCGCCTCCGGTCTTAAACAATTCAGCAGGCAGGCCATCAGCACCTGCGGCTTTGTTGTTTTTCAGTCGAGCGATGGTTGTTCTGACCTCGTCATGGTCGGGTGGCGGAATCTCAACGTCGTCATCAAGTACTGGGGTTCCCGGTTTACTTCTTTATCAGTGGAATTGCGGTCATCATCACCGGTCAGCAGTTTAGAGAAGTGATCCCTCCATATCTTCAGTGTGCTCTGGATATCTGTGACTAGATTCCCGTTTTCATATTTACAAGAAGAGGCTCCGGATTTTGAACTTCCGGCTAGGCGTCTTATTTTCTCGAAGAATTTTCGAGCCTCATTCCTGTCCCCATGTATTTCTTCAACCTCACACTCACGTCTTTCTGCCTCGCTTTTATTACGCCTGAAAAGACGTCTCTCTTCCCTTCTCTTATCTTTGTATCACTCCTTTGCAGATCGCGTAGCTGCAAAGGAGTGGATTTGTACAGGGTGGATTTGTACGCAGCGTCTTTCTCTGCAGTGGCCGCGCGACTCTTGGCCATACCACTGATCCCTCAGGGGGCTTTGGAATCCAAGCACCTCTTCGGCAGCCGTACGCATAGAGCAGGAGACATGGTTCCACTGCGCGCTTATATCATCGAGAGGAGTAGTGCTTTGTCTAAGCAGGTGTGAGAGTCGAGTGGAAAAGGCTTGCGTTGTCTGTTGTGATTGCAGATTTCCGACGTCTAGTTTTCTCTGCGTTTGGTTCCGTACATTCTTCGCAGCGCATAAGCGCGTGCGGACCTTGGCTGCTACAAGGTAATGATCCGAGTCCATATTGGCACCTCGGATAGTGCGTACGTCCATCACGCTCGAAGCGTGCCTTCCGTCAATCACAACATGATCAATTTGGTTTCGTGTTTTTTGATCGGGCGACAACCATGTGGCCTTGTGTATATCGAAATGTTCGAATCTAGTGCTACTAACTACCATGTTTCGTGCTGCGGCGAAGTCGATTAGCCTCGTTTCATTATCGGAAGTGATGGCATGGAGGCTAAATTTTCCGATTGTTGGACAATAGATGGCTTCTCTGCCCACCTTGGCGTTAAAATCGCCTAGCACGATTTTGATATCGTGGCGGGGGCAGCGCTCGTATGCGTTGACTAGGCGCTCGTAGAAGCGCTCTTTTGTCTCATCATCTTTCTCGTTCGTCGGAGCGTGTGCACAATTTAGGTTAATGTTGAAATATTTTGCCTTGATGCGAATTGTTGCCAGTCTTTCGTCCACGGGCGTGAACCTAGATACAAGGAGGCAGAGTCTCTTGCCGACCACAAATCCACATCCAAATTCATGTCTCTCCGCATGGCAGCTGTAGTAGATATCACAGGACGCTTGTTTCGAGCAGTCCTGTCCCTTCCATCGCACTTCCATGGATAGCGGTGATGTCAGCCTTATATTTTTCGAGGACATCTTCTAGCTGGATAGAAGCACCTTCCCTATAAAGGGTCCAGACATTCCAGGTGCATATCCGTAAATCATGGTCCTTAAAACGTTTGCGTGGGTCGTCATCGGGGTAATCGGTCGTTATCCGAGGATTCTTTTGTGTTTTCATTGGGCGCATAGGTTTTTTCCGTGGTGGGACCCAAAACCAACGCACGAACCCTCTCTCTGAGGGAGATGTTCGCCACTCACTTTAGCCAACTTCTACACCGGGTGGTGTAGAGCGTCGTTTCCGCGCGGAGGACTTCTACCGAAGTGGAAGCGTCGCCATTTGACAATTTGTCAAGTAGTGACCAGTGAGTGGAGAAGTATTGCACTGGCTTCGCCATGTTGAAGCGCTCAGACACGTTGCCTTGTGATAATCGCCCCCATAGTTTTTTTTTCTTTTTTTTATTTGTATAATATTATATCCCATGTATTTAATTACATAATTTTTTTTTTAGTTTTTAATTGTTTTTTTTTTGTGGTTTTTGGTGATTTTTTTGTGTATATAATTATATTATTTATTATTATTTATGTTTTTGGTGGTTTCGATCGATTTTGAAATGGCGAAAATAAGGCAACTCCTTTGGGGACTTATATAGCGAAATTTTTCATTTTTATACCCTACACTAAGAGTGAAAGGGTATATTTAGTTTGATACGCCGTTCGTAACACCCAGAAGGAAGCATCCCCGGTATGGAAAGTATATATACTCTTGATCAGCATAACCTCCTGAGTCGATATAGCGATGGCCGTCTGTCTGTCCGACTTTTTGTCCGTCTGTCCCTCTGTCTGTCTGTTAAAATCACATTTGAAGAGCTAGATCAATGAACCTTCTAATTTAGATTACTTATATATCTTCGTTGTACCAACAAGAAAATTGGCATGATCGGACCTTAGTGACCTGCGAACCGACCACTTATGTTCAAATACCTCATAAAATTTATATCTATGGATGAATTTTATTTTATACGAGCTTAAGTGAACTTTTTTTGCCAAATATATATTGCCTTTATGCTCAAATATATGTAAATAATGTTTTCTCGGGAACTGACGTGTGGTTCTCAAAAAAAAAATCGAAATTCGGTATACCTACTCATTTGTACATATGGGTATCAAATGAAAGGAAATCCTTCAGCGATTTCAAGTTTATAGGTATTTTCAGGATTTGTAAACCCTGGTGACCTATGTACCTTTTTAAGTGGTCACCACACACATTATCACATATGTGTAGGGTATTTATAGTCGGCTTAGACCGACTATAACTTATATAAGTCTTATTAACTTAATCAAACCAATTATCAAAATTTCCCATGTAATCTAACCTTCCCAACTATTTTTTTTTTAAATGAAATATTGAGTTGAAGAAAAGCGCCACAGTCGAAAAATTTTTCATTTTTTTCATACAAATGCAAGTTATTTTGTGTTTATATTTCCTTTCATTTGAGTCAAAATAAATACCATTTTATTAAAAAAAAAAGAAAAAATATACACTCTTTTAAAGTTTAATATTGTTATATTTGTATTTCCTGTATTACAAAACATAAACTCAACCTACAAATTTGTAAATATAAAGAACATAAAATAGTCTAGAGGGCGCTATAGTGGACCGATCTTAAAAATTATTACATATTTATAATCGTGAGACAATTACTTTTCATTACCACTGTAGTACCCACTGTATGACCCTGTATGTAGGTGTACCGGTTTTTGATTTTTCAAAGTAACCAGGGGTTTAACCGACTTTTTTTTTAATTTTGGTATTTTTTTTATTGCGAAAATTAAGCGCGAGACAATTTTTTTTATGCAGAAGTGTATTATGTTTTTTATTGCAAACCTTGCACTCGGACAAGTTATGTTTAGCCCGTAAAAAATTAGAGCAAATAACGGTGGCTCTCACGAATTCCACTCGCCATAGCACTGTAAATGTTTTAAACGGAGAACACTGATATAACTCGTGTTTTTGTTTGCATTTATAGCACGATTGCACTGTTATAGCAAATACACGAGGTTTTGTCTTTTTTGTAAGGTTATGATTTTGTGATATAGGTCGTGTAGAATTATCGAATTTTTCACGTTCCTGTTTGCGCTCACTTATAAATTTAATAAATTGTTCGATTTTCGGTTCTTGTATTTTTCTGATCTCTCGGGACCATGGCAGTTGCGAATCTTTGTCAAGCTTACGGCAATTTCGGCTTGGAATATTTTCGATTGACAGTAAAATCCCTTTTATTAGTTTCAGAGTTAAAGCGCGCAGAGTTTCGAGCTCGGCACTAACAGGTGCATTTACATCTATAAAAATGAAGGGATTGGGCGTCTGACTTGCATCAAGTTTATAGAACATTTTTGCTTTTATTTTAAAACTATTAGACTCAAAACGTCGCCCTCCCGCATTTCATCATCGAATTTATCATCAGCCACGAACTGCGCTATGGCAGTTTGTACGACATCGTATTGATTAATAATTTCATCAATTTTCGTGTATCGAACTTAATCGAAGCTCTTTGTTTTTTAAGCAATTATTTGTGCGATGTTTACTAAGTTCATACTCAAAATCCGGTTTCGAACGGACCAATTATGTTTCGTTAACTGTTAAATAATACAGGAAAAACTTATTTTTAATTATTTAGTTTAATTTTATTGAACTTTAAGTAAAGATGTTAGTGGACTGTAGCACGTGTTGGAAAATAATTATATATTGAACATAAAAGCGTGACATCTGTGAAAATAGATTCATGGTTGCCAATATGATGTTTGCAAAACAGGGTTGACATATTAATGATTTGAATTGCTGATGGTTCGTTCAGATTTGTTGTATGTTAAAGTCCTTTTTTTTTTAAGTCTATACATAACTTCTACATAACATCTCGTATTCTTATAATTTCACAATAAATAGAGTACTTTCATCATGCTAAAATACCTTAGTAAGCATTACTAATTGACTCATAGGCTAAAATAACTAAGCCAGCCTTTATTTGTATGATCAGAGTGACCTATTTATTGTGGGCGTACTATATGGATATGTTAAGTGTTGTGCCAATACAATTAAATGCTGCCTATGTTTAACATTCATAATTCTTAACCTTAAAAATGTGCCATCAAGAAAAATATACTGGTTAAAATTATATTATGGATCGTGAGTAAGCTGTAAGCTTTACGACTATAATACACAACAGTAGATCATATGTTAACAGTAAGCTCTAAAATTATTATACACAACATGCCTCCCCCCTTATTGTAAGAAAAAAAAGAAATATTATTATTAAATAGAATAATAGTTTTCTTTTTTTTTCTTTTGCATTTTAATTATTTCTGAAGAGAAAATTATTATTAAAAAGAAAAATAGTTTTTCCTTTTACAATATTTTATGTGGTATTCCTAAAATTATTTTATGTGCTGTAAATAACGTGGAATAAATTACGTTTATATCTATTTTAAATTAAGAGTAACAAACCAAAAAATTCAAGTGAGTTTATACTAGTTATGAAGTTACGATCTTTACATATCTAATACTTAATAGATATTAATAGTTGTAATTTTGAATTATATATAATAAAAACCTGGTCCCGAGATTTTCGTTGCTGACTGTTGCTGTTCTGCGGTAGTATTTTGATGCGTCGTTGTTGTTTCCGACGTATTGGCTTCTATTTCATGTGACTTCGTTCGTTGACTTGCTATGGGTGTTGTGGTGTTTCGTTTCTGCGTTGTTGATTTCCGCAATGACTCGATTTTTTCTAGTGCCGATTTCTTGTTGGGAAATTTATTTGACACCAGTTCAATATTTTGTGCCTTGGCTGCTTCTACATCTATTGTTGCTATTGGTGATTTATTTGTATTATATTCGTCAGTTTTTATTGTTGTTTTATTTTTAATTGTAGAGTAATAATGTATGTATAGTACATATGCTGCTATTATTATTAATATCAGCATTAATATACCGTAAGACATACCGGTGTTCGTTATTTCATTTTGGCGATTAAGTAATTTTTTTCGTTCCTGGTTATCAGTTAATTGTAATAATATTTCGTCGAAATTACGATGCCCATCTCTTAATGCTGATCTTACGGTGTTAACGGTGGTAGATTTTCGACTTCCTTCAAAGAATTCAGTAAAGGTTATGCTATCTTGTTATAATTTGATTAAATCACCGTAATTTGTCTTTTCATAATTTCGTATGTTTTATGTTCATTACCATCAATATTATTGAGATGTTTATAGATAGTCTCTCTTTCATTATTTTCCATAAGTACAAAAGCCCAGTTGAGTCCTTCGCCAATGAAATTGAGTGATATCTTTTGTCGGTTACTCTCTATTGTACGCTTAATTATTTCTTCATTTTTCTGTAGTGTGGCTATTATTGCCATGGTTTCCCGTGTTACTGCTAAACACGATCTTTTTATGCTGGGTCCGTTTACATTGGAGCACATTTGTTCGCACATTTGCCGTGATTATTTATTTAAATGGAATCCTTAATCATTTTATAT
This sequence comes from Dryomyza anilis, assembly GCA_951804985.1. Lineage (NCBI taxonomy): Eukaryota > Metazoa > Arthropoda > Insecta > Diptera > Dryomyzidae > Dryomyza > Dryomyza anilis. Next base: position 31,464,466 of record OX638135.1, on the reverse strand, counting down.
AGTTTTCTTATAAATTTTTCTAATTTTACCCCTTAATACATATTGGCATAAGGCTTTGGCCATAATTATACATTAAATAGTTATAGTAGTTAATATATGTGTTAACATGTACTATATGATTTATTTTGGAAACTTATATTTAGATATGTTTCTGTATTGTTGTAATACAAATTGTTTTATATACAATCACATTAGTACATGGTTAAATGCTAGTCATATTCAATAATACTTAGCTATTTACTCATGCACTAACAAATGAGCTCTATGTATTAGGACATAAGCGCGCGCGACTTCTTAGTATTACATAAATGTATTTGCTATATTAAGATGTTAAATATTTAATTTTGTACATCTCAATTGTACTTATTTATTTTCATTACAGTGTAATGATGAATTTAAAACGTTTGTTAGTTTGCTATATTAATACATATCTGCATTAACATATTTAGTTTCATGAATAAAAATTGTGTTAATAATATAAAATATTAGGCAGTTTTTGTCGCTGCACTACCGTATCTCGTTTCATTTCTAGTACGTTAGTGGTTTCTGAATATGTTCAAGCCTTCTATAGTAATATGAGCTGGGAGCATTGCGCTCTTTGTGCAATGAACTTGTTTGTTTAAAATGCCATTTAGGTAGGTTCTGACCTATTGCAATTTTAATGACAACGTAATATTTTATATCTTTTAAATTCGTACCGCAAATAATAATTTGATTTTGTTCAATGCTAGTAATATTCAATTAATACATAGCTAACTTTGTATGCGCGTATTAGTTTATTCTACATTTATTTTACACCTGAGAAGAGTCTTCATGCTCATTGTCCATCATTGTGACTTAGAGTTTATAGCACAACCCGCTTGAAGTTGGTTGTTGAATGAACTACTCCTTGCTTTATTTTTTTTTTCCTCTCCTCTGTAGTAATGAGTAGCGCCCCCGATCGGGAAACATTTACTTTTAAATTAAATTGATTAATTTGCGAATTTTACATGACATTGTTTTTGTATGCTACGACGTACTCGTTCTTTATTTTTCTTTTACGTTGCCTCTCCTCTGTAGTAATGAGTAGCGCCCCCATAGAAACCCATACTTTGAATTAAACTGATTACTTAGCAACATTGTTTTTGGATTCATGAAGAATCCTTTATTTGATTATTTTGCAGTTTATTAGTATATAAGACCCCAAAATTTTTCAAAAGTCAACAGTTAAAGTTTTATTACAACCAGTGTTAAAAATTAAATTAAATTAAATTCATTGTCTTCAAGATGTCTTCCTTTTCATTGGATTCTGTTGCATCAATCGAATTCCTTCAGAAATTGCCGAATTCGGCTTTCCTGCAGGTCTTCGAGAAAGAACTGGAATTTTTGGACGAGGTCCACCAGATGGGTGATGAGGGTTCACTTATAGACGAGATCCACCCATCGCATGGTCACCGACTTAGATGAGAAGCCTATCGACTTCACTTGCGAGCCACAAGGTAATTGGTTATTTTATTCATTTTAGGTGTTCTTTCTTTCTATCATTCAGATTTTTCCCTATTAAAAATTAACTCAATAAATTATACCAATAAAAAAAAATATTACAAGAAAAAAAAAAATAATCTTTTTTATATTTTCTTTGTCAGTACATAAAACACTGCTAGCCAACACATGGCTATTTTCCCTGCAAATTTTTATTTCGGCAATATTACATGAAATTTTTTAAATTTTATAAATTATTTAAAATTAATTTATTTAAAATTTCATAAATTATTTAATATCTCCATTTAAAAAAAAATGAATAGAATGGAAATAATGATTAAAAAATAGAATTGAAATAAAAATTAACTGAAATATAAAAAAAAAATCATTTCATTTTATAGATTTTCTTTATTTTTTATTTATTTTGTAGTTGCAAGTTCGTTAGTATATGAAGCAATGCCAGTCATTCTCAATATGTAATACGTAGCTATTCTGTTCTGCACTAACTATTTGACTTTATTTCAATGATGTTAAAAATGATTGGTTCTTGTTGCAGACAGTGTTTATTTAATTCTACGTAACTATACTGTTGTAAGCTTTTAACAAATAATTATGAAATTTTTTCCCTTTACCCTTGATAAAAATCTCAGTCGTTCCAAGGCTTATTATTGAAAGTACCCCGTAGGGTCCCACCCTAACTGGTGAAAATTTATTTTTCCTATTTTGATTTTTTAGTAAAATTTTATCGCCTACTTTGAATATTATTGGGTGTAATGAGCTATCATAGCTTTGCTTAGATTTTTCTTTGGCTCTGTTTTGATTTTGTCGTACGATTTCGTGTGTGCGTTGAATTTGGTATTTCAATAGCTTGTTGCTATCATCGGTATTATATACTGGTGAGCATTTGCGTTTAAGATTGGATGGCATTTCAAAATCGTAACCGTATAAAGTACGGAAAGACATTTGCCCGGTGGACATATGCTTTGTATTATTGTGTACATGCATTGCTGTATTTAAACACTGGTCCCAGTTTGACCCATCCTCTTTCGCAAAACTTCGTAAATACTCTGCTAATGGTCGCTGGCTCGCTTCTTTCCAAAGAGCCATTGGCCTGTGGATGATATGGCGTAATATGTAACTTTTTAATTCCTAACAATTTACATGTGTCCGATAATAATTTTGAAACAAAATTCGAACCATTGTCGGTTATCAATACTTTTGGTATGTTATGTCGTATAATGATTTCGTCGTAAAATGCTTTTGCTACAGTGCTTGCTCTGCGTCTGGGATAGCAACGCCTCACATATATTTTGAAAAATCATCTTGAAAAGTTAATATATATATTTTTTTCCAGATATAGTTTCCGGTAAAATACCTACAAGATCCATGTATTCTTTATCGAATGGTCGTACTGGCGTATCAGTTAGAACCATTGGCATTTTAGTAAGCCTAGAACTTTTATTTACTTGGCATTTTCATTTTCTTTTATTTGTTTCTGCATTCCTTTCCACTTAAATTGTTTTTTGATTCTAAAAAATGTTTTCACCGCGCCCTGGTGACCTCCTAATCCTGAGTCATGGAATTCTTTTATAACAGTTTTAATTTCCTCGGGGTCAGTTAATAATTGAGTTTAATTCGTTATTTGTGTCTGTTGTTATTTCATCCAGTACAGGCGTACTCACTCGTTGTTTTCTTTTTGAAATATGATTATCTAAGTTATTCTGTGTGGTCTTAGACCGCGTTTGGACCGCAGTAATATCTGGTTCTGGATGTGGAATTCTACTTAGTGCATTCTGCATTCAAATTCTGTTTACCTGGTTTGTAAAATATTTCAAAATCACATTCTGATAATTTATGCCTGAAACGTGCTAACCTTGATGTCTGATCATTGAGATTCGCGGTGGTACGTAATGGTTGATGATCTGTATATATTTGAAAATGTCGGCCTAGAAGATAAGCTCTAAAATTTTTCGTTGCCCAGACTATAGCTAAAAATTCTCTTTCAATGATGAAGTAATTTTTTTCTGCTCCATTTAATGCTCTACTAGTAAATGCTATTGGTCGGTCTCTCCCTACTTTGCCTTGCGATAGCGCCTATTGCTTCGTTACTTGCATCCGTTGTAAGTAAAAAGGTTTTGTAAAATCTGGATATGCGAGAATGGGTGGTGAAATTATTGATTCTTTTAGTTTAATAATAATTAATTTATTAATTGATAATGATAATTTTGCCATATTGCTTATAAATTTTCTGTAATAATTAATTAATCCCAAAAACGCTTGCACTTCTTTTTTATTCTTGGCACCGGAATATTTTTCACGCATTCAACCTTAGAGGGGTCTGGCAGAACACCTAGTTCCGAATATTTATGTCCTAAATAGACAACTTCGCGACGCAAAAACTGACATTTTTCTGTATTTAATTTTAGATTGTGTTCCTTTAATTTCTGCAACACTCTCCTCAGCCTAAGCTCACGTTCAGCTAAATTCTTTCCGTACACCACTGTATCATCAAGATAAATAAAGCAATCGATACCCTGTAAACCTGTTAATATGTGATTCATTATTCTTTGGAAAGTGGCTGGAGCCCCTGTTAAACCAAAGGGCATTCTGTTAAACTCGAAATGACCAAGACCTGTACTAAAAGCTGTTTTTCCTTATCTCCTTCTTCTACTAGGACTTGATGATAACCACTTGCTAAGTGTAATGTTGAAAAATAGCGACTAACTGGTCTAATATTTCGTCTATTCGAGGAATCGGCAATACTTGTTTTATTGTCACGTCGTTCAATTTACGGAAATCTATTACTAACCTCCACTTTTTGTTACCGTCCTTGCCGCTCTTTTTAGGAACCTCGGTGTCAACATCGGTGAATTCCACGGTGATATGCTTGGTGATATAATGCCGTCATCCAACATTTTATTAACATGTCTGTTGATTTCATGTCTATGTGTGTGTGGCAATTTGTTTTGCTTTTGGTTTATCGGTGGTTGGTTCTACTGTGTTGTTATTTCATGTTTGATCGCTGGCGTTTATGTTAATTCATCTCCGTCAAAATGAAAAACATCATGATACGAAATACACAAATTTTGTAGAGATGCTATTTCGTCTTTATTCAAAGTTCCATCAATTTTTATTTCCTCTTACATTTTGTTAATTCTGTTTGTAATGTTTACGGAATTAATGCATTTATTGCAGAATTATTGGTATCCGATTCCTTATACTGATTAAAATTCGAAAATTTTGGTTTAAAAGTACTGTCTATTATAAATTCTTTTTCTGTAGCATTTAATACTGACACATAAACCCTATTTTTGCTAACATTCGATATGCTTTCGCCCAAATATACTCCTGGACAAATTTCTTGTTTATGTATTAAGACGATTGGAATTTTTGTTTTTAAACGTTATGATACTATCTTTGCGGATCTAGGTTCTACTTTTAATTCCTGATTTTAAAAAAGATTTTCCATATCTGCCCGTGTCCTCATGGGTAGTTGTATAGTATTGTTTTTATACCCTACACTAAGAGTGAAAGGGTATATTCAGTTTTGTACGCCGTTTGTAATACCCAGAAGGAAGCATCTGCGGAATGGAAAAGTATATATATTCATAATCAGCATGACCCTCTGAGTCGATTAGCGATGTCCGTCTGTCTGTCTGTCTGTTGAAATCCCTATTACTTAAAAAATTTAAAAGTTAGATAAATGAAACTCATAACTTAGGTTACTTATATACCTACGCTATAATTGGCGAGGTCGGTCTATTGTGATCTGACCATTTATATTCAAATAACTCATATAAAATTTACATCTACAGATCACTTTTGCTGTATACGTGCTTAGGTAAACTTTTTTGGTCAAATATATATTGATTTCATGCTCAAACACATAGAAATAATGTTATCCAGCGAAACGACTTTTGGCTCCCAAAAAAAAATCAATCAACTACCAATTTGTAAATATGGGTATCAAATGAATGAAAATTCTTCAGCGATTGAAAGTTTGAAGTTATTTTCAGTATTCGTATACCCTGGTGACCTATATGCCACTTTTAATGGTAACCACACATATGTGTAGGGTGTTTATAGTCGGCTTAGACCGACTATAACTTTGATAATCCTAACTATCATAATTACACCTACTATAAAATGTCTCTACTTTAAAATGCTTATGTGATCTAACCTTCCCAACTGGTTATCTTTATCATAAAATATTATCTTCTTATCTATGGCATTTATTATGGACCTATTCCATACATTATCTCGTCCTATTATACCATCAGCGGGTATTCCTAGTTCAAGATCCACTACATGCATCTTTAAACAGAACCACTCTATACTATTGTGCTGAATATTAATTGTCCCTAAAGTCCTTACGCATCCCCCAAACGCATCACTAAAGTCCTTCTGAGTTTTTTTTTTAGCAAAACCCGGAAGTCGTGTCATCGCCCCCTCCTTTACTATGCTAGCATCTGCTCCCTAATCTACCAGTAATATGAGTTTTCCATTTTTAGCATCCTCACAAGGTACTTCCATGAAAACATCACTTACATTAGGTAGTTTGAAACAGTCACCCTGTCTACTGCATATTATACGATTCCTTCTTTTACTAAACCCACTCATATGACATCTAATTTTCTTATCATATTCTGTTACGAAATTCTCAAAACGTTTTTTGGCTGTTATTTGAAGCTGCGGCAGCAAATGTGATCACAGTGTCATTTGGCGTATGATCCACTATTTCTACCTTTGACCTAAGTTTACTAATATTAATGGGACCCCAGCTTACTGGCCTTGACTGGGCCCCTGGTTGTTTCCCTTATTGTGAGTGTTATAACCGTTTGCCACAAAATTTTTCTTGACGGGGCAATCCACTATCATATGGCCAACTTGACCATAACATGCCCTATTATTTCTGTATGTCCTATTAGGGCCATTATCGTTATTACTATTGTTATTTCTAAACTGGTTATTATTTCTATTATTTTCATTTCCATTATTAGCATTATTATTAGTATTATTATTTATATTATTACGATTATTGCTGTCATATCCATTATTTAGAGAATCTTGATATTGCGTATTCTGATTTTGCTGCTGTTGGTTTTGATAGCCGTTATTCTGAAGTGCTTTATAACCCCTTGGTATTGCTGATTCTGATATGGTTGTTGTTGGTTCTCCTGGCGTTCTTCCAGTCTATTTGATCCACATCTCCAACTCGATTCATGTCCGTATTTCTCGCATTCTCTGCAAAATGGTGTATTTTTTCTCAAATAACAGTCATCCCTTGTGTGTCGTGGTCTTGTGTAAAATGAACAGACTGGCCATTTCTCATGACACCCTCTGTATTCCCATTATTTCTATTGTGTTGACTTTTACCCGTGAATTTCTAATATCAGTTTCTTGATTTTTTTACTAACTGAGGTTCCATTCGGTCTTTTTTCAAAACTACACGCTGCAAAAAAGGGGCGCTCCCAAACATATTTTTGCAGGCATTATGTATATCTTTGGAGCTTTACGCAAACAAAAGTAGTATTTCATTTTCAAACATTATTATAATAACAGCTAAACATATTATTGTTTTCGTTTAAACATATTTATGTTCAGAATGATTAATTTTCGGCGTTCTTGCAGACATATATATGTTTGAATGTGAAAAACATTTTATTTACATGTAAACATATTTATGTTTACATTTAATTTTAATGTAAAAATAGTAAATTTAGTGCTAATATCTTCATTATACAATATTCGTTTTTTCCCTTTTATAAATTACAATTTTTTTATTTATATTATATAATTATAAACTTTAACTTTTTTTTTATTACACATATTTTATTTATACTTAATATTTTTATTTCCATCTGAGTTGAGTGAATTACGGATAAATTGGATATTTCACAAGCAGCCACTATCTGGTATTAACAGTAATTGACAAATTCTTCCACCAAAAAGAACTTTTGAACTATATGAAAAGTATTAATGTGAGTGTTACTGAGTGCTAAAAGTAGGCAGCGTTGTTATTTAATTGTGATATCGTAATGCCAAACATACATATAATCAAAATAATGCCATTATTTTTAATTTCGTTGTCACCCAGTAACAATCACGAATAACCAAATACATATAATTCAAAAAAACCTTTTATTGACGTTGGGTGTGTTAAATAGCAGAAATATCAAACATACATACATAAATATCTGATGAGAAATATATATTTCTACAGAAACATTAATATAGTAAATTCATGTAAATCCGCGATTAAAGCAATTCATGTTTAAATATCGTATAATAATATTTCAATCTGAACAAAATAATAATAATACAATTCAATAATAATGTAATTAGATATTACTCCCAATATTTATATGGTGATTTCGAATTACGTTATAATTAAATTCAAGCATATTCAAACAAATCTTTTCTATCCGTGTATACAGTTCCTCCGGTAATCTCAGCCCCCTCAGTATTGTGGCCTCTTAATTTTTCATTTTCCGCCTCTATACCGCAGGCGTGGTCTAACAACTCATGTTTTTCTGCTAATTTATCGTTTATATTTTTAGTTAATGCAGCAAATTCGCCTTCCCAGCCTTCTATCTCTTTTATTTTATTCTCACTTTTGTGTTCCAAGAAATATATTAATTCTTCGAACATGACATCTATTCCTTCTACTTTAGAAAACACCGTTGTGTTATTAACTTTATTTTTTTTTAATGTAAATGTTCTTTATTATTTACTTCGAGGCTAATTTGAGCCCACAATTTATCCGTAAACCTGTCCAAATGCCCTAGTATGTTTCCGTATGCTAACTGTAATTATTCCAATTCCGACATATATTTATCAACGACAAAAAAAATTACAATTTATTTCCTAGAACACTCCACAGTTCACGTGGCTCCACAATGTTAAAAAAAAAATATTATAAATTTTTTAAATCTGTTCACTAAAATCAGATATTTTATAACATATATTATTTAATTTAAAAAAAAAATCGAAAATTCCGTTTCTTATTAAGTTTAGAAAAATTTTTATTTACTTATCTGAGTTTAATATTAAATAAATTTCCTATTTTATTTTTATTTCGTTTGTTATTTCATCTTTATTTGTTTAATTTCAATTTGTATATTTATTTATTCAATCTGTATTTATTACTTTATTAAACACTGTAATAGTTGTTTAAATTTTCTTCTGTTATTCACGTATTTTTTTTTAATAACTAATTTTTAGTATCTTTCATTATTATATTTCAATTTTAATTATTTATTTATTTAAAAAAAAAATTTAAACAAAAAAAATTTTTTTTTTCAAAAGAAAAATTAAATAATCACCATTTTATCCTGTGATTTACAGTTCTTTTCTTCCTTCTATCGTCCTTCTTCTCTCGGTCTCTCGGTCCCTCGGTCCCTCTCGGCACCAAAAATTCGACTTTAACTTCCTTGATCCTTTTTATACATACTAAGTCCCTTTTTTATGTGTAAATTATTTAATAAAACCCGAGTCTTTTTACTTTCAGACACTTTATTTCGTTTTAAAGGGTTTTTCACTAGTTTTTAGAACTGGAGACTTCGGCTTATCGGAAACAATTGATTTTTAGTCTATACTTAACTTCTAAATAACACCTCGTATTCTTATAATTTCACAATAAATAGAGTACTTTCATCATGCTAAAATACCTTAGTTAGCATTACTAATTGACTCATAGGCTAAAATAACTAAGTCAGCATTGATTTGTATGATCAGAGTGACCTATTTATTGTGGGCGTACTATATGTTAACAGTAAATACATAATATATATAATATATATGTATATATACCCTGCAGTGAAATCTAAACTAGTAGAGTAAATATGTAGTATATTAGTAACCATGTTTCTAGTTCGGTAGCTAGTTAAAATGGATGCAGAGAAAAACAGTTCAAAACTTTGTTCGTAGAGGAACGTGTCAAAATTGTCAAAAACACATATTATATTATATTTCATTTATCTATTTTGCAGGAAACATCTGTCTTTTTAACTTTATTGTGGATTTCATAGTGCGATTGGTTTTATTTATTTCCGCCATGGACTTGTACAATTTAACAATAATCTATTTGAAAAACCCCTTACAACCGTGGCTTGGCTGCTGATAACAAGCCGAACCAATCGCTCTCTCCTACGCTGTCCACCATCAAGTATCATTTTACAAGCTTTCTTGACAGGAGCAATTTCAATCAATCGGTCCACATGACTTAGGCAGCGAAAACATAGGTTTTGATTCGCTGGACTATGTCAATTGTCGTCCAATAGATTACAGCTCTAGTGTTTAATAATAATCGAGTTTTAGCTAATACAGTTAGCTTGCACTTTCACAGCATAATGCTGGAAAATATTTACCCACTAAATTAGTTGGGCTCGTGAACAACACATGCATTTGTTACATTATTGTTTTATTCTACATTTGAGTTGATTTTTTGACAAATTTATATTATACTGTGGACAATTATTAACTAAATTACACATTCGATTGAAGGGTGAAGCAGCAACATAATCAGTTCTACTATAAGGTACATAAAAAAGAACATCACGATGTCTGCTACTTCTACGATTATGGTTAAAACTAATATAGTTAAGAAGCTCGGGTGAATCAAGTCTACCGGTTATTAATTGATGTATGTAAATGATATCGGCAATTTGTCTGCGCTCGTCAAGAGTCTTTAAATTTAGTAGTTTCAGACGATCTACATATGGAGGAAGATGTAAGTTATCCATCCAATTTAAACCCTTGAGAGCGAAACGTACGAAGTTTTTCTGTATCCTTTCGATTCGGTCATTATGTACCTTGTAGAAAGGAGACCATACTTGACTTGCATATTCTAATTGTGAACGAACCAGAGTGCAATATAGAGTCAAAGTTGTAAGGGTACTATTAAATTCTTTAGCACATCGTTTGATAAAACCAAGTAATGATGAGGCTTTTTTACATATATTTTCAATATGTAAATTAAACGATAAATTTGTATCGACAAACACACCAAGATCTTTCACCACTTGCACCCGATTTAAAATTTTCTCTTTTAGTGAATAGTTGTATTCTAGTTTATTTCTTTTGCGAGAAAATGTCATGGCTTGACACTTTTCTGTATTAAGAATCAAGTTATTCTTACAACACCACGTTTCAAATGATTTTAAATCGGACTGAAGTATATGAACGTCCTTATCGTCATTTATTGATTTATATATTTTCATATCATCGGCAAAAATTAATAAATGCGAGTACTTAATGTTGTATATCACATCATTAATAGCCAGTATAAATAACAGTGGACCAAGATGACTACCCTGGGGTACCCCAGATGTTGCAATAAATGGCGAAGATAAATTATTTCTGAATCGTATCAGATAAATAGGATCCTATCCACTTAACAAAGAATTCGGGAAATCCCAGTACCTTTAGTTTGAATAAAATTAAGTTATGAGGAAGTTTATCGAAAGCTTTACTGAAAACTGTGTAAATGCAGTCGACTTGTTTTCCTGATTCTATTGAACTTATTGCAAATGAAGTGAAGTCTAATATATTAGATACTGTGGATCTTCCGGTTACAAATCCGTACTGACGTGAGGTAATTACATCTCTACAGTGGATTTTAACTTGATCATATACAATACGTTCAAACAATTTCGGTATTGATGACAATTTAGCGATTGGCTTATAGTTATTTACATCATTTTTACACCCCTTTTTAAAAATTGGGCATATAAATGAGTTTTTCCAAAATATTGGGAAATTACTTTCATTAATTGATTTATTAAATATGGAACAAAGTGATTTACATAACGAAGTACCACATTTCTTTATAACTGTTGCCGGGATACCGTCTGGTCCAGAACTAAAATCATCATCAATCGTCAAAATATATTGCAAAATCTGCTCCGGAGAAAATGATATAGAGACTAATGAAGTTTTAGGAGCAGAACGCATGTAATCAAAATTATGAACATCGGTTATAAAGGAATCATTAGAGAATGATTGTTTAAACAGGCTTGCAAATAGTTTCAACTGGTAAATAGTAACCAGTTTAGAGATTAATCCCTCTCTAAACTAGTTTATAGACTGACCGTAAAAATTAGTCTATAGACTGGTAACAAGAAGCTAGTTTAAAAACTACAGTTCATTGTATGAAAATGAGGTCGAATTCAGGCTAGTTGAGTGTCTACGGAGAACTAGACCAATACTAGTATTCAACTAGTCCGTTATATATAATAATATAATAATAGTTTGGCGCTACAGTCCTGTATAGAACTTCGGCCGAGCTCTCTCACCATTTTGAGCTGTGCGTGTTATATTTGTACTCAAAGTGGTGGGACGTACAGTTTATTGCCGAATCCGAACGGCGGGTGAGAGCTTTTTCATAGGCAATGGTTTTACTTCGTAGGTTTGCCGTTTACTGACGAGAGGTAGCGCGGTATAGAAAATGTGTCTATGAAAAGATGTTGTTAGCCCCAGTCCAGTTTTGAACCGGGGACCTTTCGGCTCGCAGTCCAACGCACTAACCACTGAGCTACCGCGGCTACAATATATATATATATATATATATATATATATATATATATATATATATATATATATATATATATATATATATATATATATATATATATATATATATATATATATATATATATTGTAGCCGCGGTAGCTCAGTGGTTAGTTTCAACTATATATATATATATATATATATATATATATATATATATATATATATATATATATATATATATATATATATATATATATATATATTGTAGCCGCGGTAGCTCAGTGGTTAGTGCGTTGGACTGCGAGCCGAAAGGTCCCCGGTTCAAAACTGGACTGGGGCTAACATATATATATATATATATATATATATATATATTGTAGCCGCGGTAGCTCAGTGGTTAGTGCGTTGGACTGCGAGCCCAAATATCCCCGGTTCAAAACTGGACTGGAGCTAAAAACATCTTTTCATAGAAACATTTTCTATACCGCGCTACCTCTCGTCAGTAAATGGCAAACCTACGAGAGTAAAATCATTGCCTATGAAAAAGCTCTCACCCGCCGTTCGGATTCGGCAATAAACTGTAGGTCCCACCACTTTGAGTACAAATATAACACGCACAGCTCAAAATGGTGAGAGAGCTCGGCCGAAGTTCTATACAGGACTGTAGCGCCAAACTATTATTATATTATTATATATAACGGACTAGTTGAATACTAGTATTGGTCTAGTTCTCCGTAGACACTCAACTAGCCCGAATTCGACCCCATTTTCATACAATGATTTGTAGTTTTTAAACTAGCTTCTTGTAACCAGTCTATAGACTAATTTTTACGGTCAGTCTATAAACTAGTTTATTTAATCCCTCTCTAAACTGGTTACTATTTACCAGTTGAAACTATTTGCAAGCCTGTTTAAACAATCATTCTCTAATGATTCCTTTATAACCGATGTTCATAATTTTGATTACATGCGTTCTGCTCCTAAAACTTCATTAGTCTCTATATCATTTTCTCCGGAGCAGATTTTGCAATATATTTTGACGATTGATGATGATTTTAGTTCTGGACCAGACGGTATCCCGGCAACAGTTATAAAGAAATGTGGTACTTCGTTATGTAAATCACTTTGTTCCATATTTAATAAATCAATTAATGAAAGTAATTTCCCAATATTTTGGAAAAACTCATTTATATGCCCAATTTTTAAAAAGGGGTGTAAAAATGATGTAAATAACTATAAGCCAATCGCTAAATTGTCATCAATACCGAAATTGTTTGAACGTATTGTATATGATCAAGTTAAAATCCACTGTAGAGATGTAATTACCTCACGTCAGTACGGATTTGTAACCGGAAGATCCACAGTATCTAATCTATTAGACTTCACTTCATTTGCAATAAGTTCAATAGAATCAGGAAAACAAGTCGACTGCATTTACACAGTTTTCAGTAAAGCTTTCGATAAACTTCCTCATAACTTAATTTTATTCAAACTAAAGGTACTGGGATTTCCCGAATTCTTTGTTAAGTGGATAGGATCCTATTTATCTGATACGATTCAGAAATAATTTATCTTCGCCATTTATTGTAACATCTGGGGTACCCCAGGGTAGTCATCTTGGTCCACTGTTATTTATACTGGCTATTAATGATGTGATATACAACATTAAGTACTCGCATTTATTAATTTTTGCTGATGATATGAAAATATATAAATCAATAAATGACGATAAGGACGTTCATATACTTCAGTCCGATTTAAAATCATTTGAAACGTGGTGTTGTAAGAATAACTTGATTCTTAATCCAGAAAAGTGTCAAGCCATGACATTTTCTCGCAAAAGAAATAAACTAGAATACAACTATTCACTAAAAGAGAAAATTTTAAATCGGGTGCAAGTGGTGAAAGATCTTGGTGTGTTTGTCGATACAAATTTATCGTTTAATTTACATATTGAAAATATATGTAAAAAAGCCTCATCATTACTTGGTTTTATCAAACGATGTGCTAAAGAATTTAGTAGTCCCCTTACAACTTTGACTCTATATTGCACTCTGGTTCGTTCACAATTAGAATATGCAAGTCAAGTATGGTCTCCTTTCTACAAGGTACATAATGACCGAATCGAAAGGATACAGAAAAACTTCGTACGTTTCGCTCTCAAGGGTTTAAATTGGATGGATAACTTACATCTTCCTCCATACGTAGATCGTCTGAAACTACTAAATTTAAAGACTCTTGACGAGCGCAGACAAATTGCCGATATCATTTACATACATCAATTAATAACCGGTAGACTTGATTCACCCGAGCTTCTTAACTATATTAGTTTTAACCATAATCGTAGAAGTAGCAGACATCGTGATGTTCTTTTTTATGTACCTTATAGTAGAACTGATTATGTTGCTGCTTCACCCTTCAATCGAATGTGTAATTTAGTTAATAATTGTCCACAGTATAATATAAATTTGTCAAAAAATCAACTCAAATGTAGAATAAAACAATAATGTAACAAATGCATGTGTTGTTCACGAGCCCAACTAATTTAGTGGGTAAATATTTTCCAGCATTATGCTGTGAAAGTGCAAGCTAACTGTATTAGCTAAAACTCGATTATTATTAAACACTAGAGCTGTAATCTATTGGACGACAATTGACATAGTCCAGCGAATCAAAACCTATGTTTTCGCTGCCTAAGTCATGTGGACCGATTGATTGAAATTGCTCCTGTCAAGAAAGCTTGTAAAATGATACTTGATGGTGGACAGCGTAGGAGAGAGCGATTGGTTCGGCTTGTTATCAGCAGCCAAGCCACGGTTGTAAGGGGTTTTTCAAATAGATTATTGTTAAATTGTACAAGTCCATGGCGGAAATAAATAAAACCAATCGCACAATGAAATCCACAATAAAGTTAAAAAGAAAGATGTTTCCTGCAAAATAGATAAATGAAATATAATATAATATGTGTTTTTGACAATTTTGACACGTTCCTCTACGAACAAAGTTTTGAACTGTTTTTCTCTGCATCCATTTTAACTAGCTACCGAACTAGAAACATGGTTACTAATATACTACATATTTACTCTACTAGTTTAGATTTCACTGCAGGGTATATATACATATATATTATATATATTATGTATTTACTGTTAACATATAGTACGCCCACAATAAATAGGTCACTCTGATCATACAAATCAATGCTGACTTAGTTATTTTAGCCTATGAGTCAATTAGTAATGCTAACTAAGGTATTTTAGCATGATGAAAGTACTCTATTTATTGTGAAATTATAAGAATACGAGGTGTTATTTAGAAGTTAAGTATAGACTAAAAATCAATTGTTTCCGATAAGCCGAAGTCTCCAGTTCTAAAAACTAGTGATAAGTATAAGTTAAAAAACCCTTTAAAACGAAATAAAGTGTCTGAAAGTAAAAAGACTCGGGTTTTATTAAATAATTTACACATAAAAAAGGGACTTAGTATGTATAAAAAGGATCAAGGAAGTTAAAGTCGAATTTTTGGAGCAGCCGGTTTCTCAAAAAACGCTCTCAGGGACCGAGGGAAGAAGGACGATAGAAGGAAGAAAAGAACTGTAAATCACAGGATAAAATGGTGATTATTTAATTTTTCTTTTGAAAAAAAAATTTTTTTTTGTTTAAATTTTTTTTTAAAATAAATAAATAATTAAAATTGAAATATAATAATGAAAGATACTAAAAATTAGTTATTAAAAAAAAAATACGTGAATAACAGAAGAAAATTTAAACAACTATTACAGTGTTTAATAAAGTAATAAATACAGATTGAATAAATAAATATACAAATTGAAATTAAACAAATAAAGATGAAATAACAAACGAAATAAAAATAAAATAGGAAATTTATTTAATATTAAACTCAGATAAGTAAATAAAAATTTTTCTAAACTTAATATGAAACGGAATTTTCGATTTTTTTTTAAATTAAATAATATATGTTATAAAATATCTGATTTTAGTGAACAGATTTAAAAAATTTATAATATTTTTTTTTTAACATTGTGGAGCCACGTGAACTGTGGAGTGTTCTAGGAAATAAATTGTGATTTTTTTTGTCGTTGATAAATATATGTCGGAATTGGAATAATTACAGTTAGCATACGGAAACATACTAGGGCAATTGGACAGGTTTACGGATAAATTGTGGGCTCAAATTAGCCTCGAAGTAAATAATAAAGAACATTTATATATATATATATATATATATATATATATATATATATATATATATATATATATATATATATATATATATATATATATCTATATATATATTTATATATATATATATATATATATATATATATTTATATATATATTTATATATATATATATATATATATATATATATTTATATATATATATATATATATTGTTACGAAAAGACGTAATTTGCTCCACTGTGCAAGCAATCAACAATGATAAATGAGACGCAAGACAATTCAGCGCACTAAGCAATGAGTTAGAAAGAGACGAAAGATCATTCAGCGCACTGAGGCAGTGTGCGAGAAAGAGATGGAAGATCAGCGCATTAAAACACATGAGTGCGAATGAGATGCCAATAGCATGCGTCATTCACGAAACGAGTATAAGGTTCTCGAAACAAGTCAAAGCTTGTCGAAACGTGTCGAACTGATGCATGCAGTATATAAGGCCGCGCATCTGAGGCACTGTACTTCAGTTGTGATTTAATAATAATCGAGTTTTAGCTAATACAGCTAGCTTGCACTTTCACAGCATAATGCTGGAAAATATTTACCCACTAAATTAGTTAGGCTCGTGAACAACACATGCATTTGTTACATTATAGTTTAAATCTACATTTGAGTTGATTTTTTGACAGATTTATATTATACTGTGGACAATTATTAACTAAATTACACATTCGATTGAAGGGTGAAGCAGCTACATAATTAGTTCTACTATAAGGTACATAAAAAAGAACATCACGATGTCTGCTACTTCTACGATTATGGTTAAAACTAATATAGTTAAGAAGCTCGGGTGAATCAAGTCTACCGGTTATTAATTGATGTATGTAAATGATATCGGCAATCTGTCTGCGCTCGTCAAGAGTCTTTAAATTTAGTAGTTTCAGACGATCTACGTATGGAGGAAGATGTAAGTTATCCATCCAATTTAAACCCTTGAGAGCGAAACGTACAAAGTTTTTCTGTATCCTTTCGATTCGGTCATTATGTACCTTGTAGAAAGGAGACCATACTTGACTTGCATATTCTAATTGTGAACGAACCAGAGTGCAATATAGAGTCAAAGTTGTAAGGGGACTATTAAATTCTTTAGCCCATCGTTTGATAAAACCAAGTAATGATGAGGCTTTTTTACATATATTTTCAATATGTAAATTAAACGATAAATTTGTATCGACAAACACACCAAGATCTTTCACCACGTGCACCCGATTTAAAATTTTCTCTTTTAGTGAATAGTTGTATTCTAGTTTATTTCTTTTGCGAGAAAATGTCATGGCTTGACACTTTTCTGGATTAAGAATCAAGTTATTCTTACAACACCACGTTTCAAATGATTTTAAGTCGGACTGAAGTATATGAACGTCCTTATCGTCATTTATTGATTTATATATTTTCATATCATCGGCAAAAATTAATAAATGCGAGTACTTAATGTTGTATATCACATCATTAATAGCCAGTATAAATAACAGTGGACCAAGATGACTACCCTGGGGTACCCCAGATGTTGCAATAAATGGCGAAGATAAATTATTTCTGAATCGTATTTGATATGACCGATCAGATAAATAGGATCCTATCCACTTAACAAAGAATTCGGGAAATCCCAGTACCTTTAGTTTGAATAAAATTAAGTTATGAGGAAGTTTATCGAAAGCTTTACTGAAATCTGTGTAAATGCAGTCGACTTGTTTTCCTGATTCTATTGAACTTATTGCAAATGAAGTGAAGTCTAATAGATTAGATACTGTGGATCTTCCGGTTACAAATCCGTGCTGACGTGTGGTAATTACATCTCTACAGTGGATTTTAACTTGATCATATACAATACGTTCAAACACTTTCGGTATTGATGACAATTTAGCGATTGGCCTATAGTTATTTACATCATTTTTACACCCCTTTTTAAAAATTGGGCTTATAAATGAGTTTTTCCAAAATATTGGGAAATTACTTTCATTTATTGATTTATTAAATATGGAACAAAGTGGTTTACATAACGAAGTACCACATTTCTTTATAACTGTTGCCGGGATACCGTCTGGTCCAGAACTAAAATCATCATCAATCGTCGAAATATATTGCAAAATCTGCTCCGGAGAAAATGATATAGAGACTAATGAAGTTTTAGGAGCAGAACGTATGTAATCAAAATAATTAACATCGGTTATAAAAGAATCATTAGAGAATGATTGTTTAAACAGGCTTGCCACATATGACATTAGGGTCGCTAGTGAATCCATCATTATTTTTAAAAGAAGCAGGAAAACCATCGCTCTTTTTTTTAGTATTGATGAAACCCCAGAACTTTTTTGGATCTGATAAAATTTGTATCTTCATTTTATCAATATACTCAGTGTAAAGAATTTTAGATATAGACTGGAATTCCAGAAACAATTTGTTGTATGTTTCTAGGTCACTTGGGTCTTGACTGCTGACATATCTATTCCATGCTCTATTCCTAGAGTTACGTAGCATCTTCAATTCCTTAGTGTACCAGGGATACGATGAGATCTTAGTGAACTTAAGGCTATATGGTACAGATTGTGCTATGCAGGAAAAGAGTTCATGGTAAAAATAGTTTATGGCAACATCAAGTTCATTATCATTAATATAGTCTGATATTAAATCAATTTTAGCAGACAGCAATTCATTTAACAATGAAAAGTTGGCTTTTTTAAAATTAAATTCATAAGCCTTGTCTGCAGATTTACTATTAATGATATTCGCTCTATCAGATTGATAAAATATTGTTAGAGGCGGATGATATGCATCAATGTCCATTAGAACATTCGTCGAATTTGTAACTACAACATTGTTACTATCTGTAGTAAATACTAAGTCAAGTTGTCGTTCCAGACAATTAGTAATACAACTTACTTGTTGTAAGTCAGATGATATAGTGTCAACAAAAATCTGTTCTTGTCGAGATTTAGAGTTAGACGCACAGAAATATGTGTCGTCGTCAGAGTTATTCCATATTAAATCTGGTAAATTAAAATCACCTAAAAGTATGATATCATCAGAACTATAAAGCATTTCCAATACAAAATCTATGGACTTAGATAAGGTCTCATAGACTTCTACGCTACTTTTCGGAGGAATGTAAGCGTTTAAGACATATACACAGGAATTGTGAAGTACAATCCTAACACAAATAAGCTCTAATGAAGCAGCTATTGGAATTTCTAATAAGGAACTTATTAAGTTGTTCTTTATTGCTATTAATATTCCACCACCGACTGGAGATTTTTCGATGTCAAATCTATCTTTTCTAAAAACATTGAATGAATTATCAAATAATTCAACATTTGAAAAGCTCTTATTTAGCCATGTTTCAGTTAACGCGATGATATCGTTCGCGAAATTCTGAGTAGATAAAAAGAGATCCCGAGTCTTTGAACGCAATCCCCTTACGTTTTGGTAGTAAAGGGAGATACGCTTAAGTTTTTTGGATTTTGGTGGACTGTTTTAGTTGGTCTATTGTTTCTTTTGGTTTTGAATTCGGAAACAAGGATGTTATCAGTCCACAGATTTGAACTGATAACGGCCGCAGCATGTTCTTCCGCAATTGACAAAGTAAAAGATGCATGTGTTGGCCTGTTTCCGATTTTTTTACAAGAAATGTAAGTGTCAGTTGGCACGAGTTTATTCATTTTTATAAAATTGGAAACATTCTCCGTTGTTGTGTCAGGCATCAACCGAGATAAAAAAATTCTTTTTAATTTTGGGATTGCCTTTAACGTTGAACTAACTGGTGTCTTACTACTTGTGGTTGTTTTGGGCAGTGTAACTGCTATTAGTGGTGGACTAATAGAAGGAACAGAAGGGGTAACAGAAGTTGTTTGGGAACTACGTTTAGCCTTAGGAGGACTTAAAGATTTATTATTATATTTTCGTTTGCGTTTTTTTTCAACTTTTTTAGTTGAAGGTTCATTATCAGAGACTGATTCATTAATAATAGCTGTATTATCTTCAACACAGTCTGGCTTATTTGCGGTATCACTAATTTCTACTATTGAGCTAAATTCGTTTAACGAATTTAATATTTCACTGTAGTTTGAATTTAAAATACTAAGTTTTTCACCAAAGTTTTTAATTTTAACAAAAAAAACAGATGGAGAAAGGGGTCTACAAGTAGGACAGTACCACTGTAAACCTGAATGCACTGAACATAAAAATTCAGTGCATCCAATAGAAATATTAGCACATGTAGCGTGGTACAATTGACCACAGGGACCAGAACAGGAAAACATTGAGTTTAAAATGTTCTGACTTTTACATTTGTCCCTCAGTGAGCAGGCAGCGAAGTTTTCAACTGATAAGAAATCCATAGTATAAAACTATCGAAAAACACAAAGTTAAGAATTTAGTGATAAAAAAAAATTTAAGGTACGCAAGGGTTAATGCTACAGATTTTGAACACACTAACAACACAACAAGAGTTTAGCGTAAACAAATATAGCACAAAGAAGAATTGGAAATCACAAATAAACTAACAATAACAATTTACATGCAACAGAATTATTTTATGCAATTATTACAAAAAATGTGTGCAATTTGTTGAATAATTGCACATTAACTATTGGTTAAATCAATTGTTAGACAATAATGTAAAACAATGTACACTACACTTTATAAAATTTATATTACTTTGTTTTAATTTTTAAATAACACTGTTCTAATCACAAATGCATGCGCTAAAACAAAAACAACCGTCACCGACAAAGAAACGAAACCAACTGATAGTGAACTAGTGCGTCTCGTGAGTGAACATTGTAAAGATAAATTGTAGTAATTCAGCAATTGATATAAGTGATTATTCTTTAAGTTGTTATTTAAATAAATAAAGTTAATTAATACTAGTTGTAATAATACTAGTTAAAACCAAATATTAGTGTGTTTTTATTTTGTACACAATCCAGCGATACGAACACGTAGAACAGTTTTCCGTAGACTGAATTTTCATAACATTGGTGTCAGAAGTGGGATTGTGATACAAAATGGTTAAATTCGAACAACTTAAAGTCGACCAGCTAATGAAGGAGCTGGCGATTCATAATCTTCCAACTGTAGGTACGAAAGTAGAGCTACAAAAGCGTCTAATGGAAGAATTAGAGAACCAAGGCATTGACCTCGCAGATCACGAGTTTGAAGTGGAAGCTGCAACAGCGTCATCGAAAAGTGTGTCACGGAGCAAAAGGTACAGTCCCAAAGCTTGGATATGAGCAGCTCCAAGAAAATTCGACCAGAATGGAACAGAAACTTCTAGAAAATTCCAATCAGCTCAAATTATACATGAAGCATGAACTTGTAGAAAATTCTAACAAAATAGAACAGAAACTTCAGGAAAATTCTGAACAGCTTCAAGAACATTCTAAGCAACTTCTGGAAGTTTCTAATACTCTACATAGCAAAGTAAATGAACTTGAAGCGCATATAAATGATGTTGATGATAAAATTCAAAGATTAGAAAATGGTATAGACAAATAAATCCAGGAAATAAAAAAAGATTTGCACGTGTTGCAGATAAATGGACCTACACAGCATGTTGTTAGTGGTACGAGACTAAAATCGCCGATTTACGATGGAACCACAGCGTTCAACATTTTCAAGATGCAATTTGAGACCACGGCTGTAAGTAATCGATGGAATAATGAGGACAGCGTACCCGCACTTATCGTGACGCTAAAAGGAGGCGCAGCCGAAGTATTGCAGACTGTTCCAGAAAGTGATCGAAACAGTTATTTAGCGGTTATGGCTGCACTGCAGCGAAAATATGGCAGTGATCACATGAAACAGATATACCGAATGGAGTTGAAGGGCAGAATGCAACGAAATGGCGAAACTTTGCAGGCGTATGCAGCGGACGTCGAGAGGCTTGCACATTTGTCGTATGCAGATTCAACGAGTGATTTCATAGAAAAGTGCAAGATCGAAGCGTTTGTTGATGGTATACGCGATCAGGAGACAAAACGTGCAACAGTAATTGCGCCTAAGGTAACATTTACGGAAACGGTTATCATCGCTCTAACACAGGAGACAGCAAATGCGTTGTGCCGATCGGGTCCAAAGGCGCGTAGAATTGATGTGGAGAACGATGATTTATTTCAAGTAGTGTGCCAAGCAGTTAAAGCAGGCGTTAAAACCGAACACACATCAGCCAACAAAAACACCCAATTCAAAGGTAAATGTTACAACTGTGATACATATGGGCATATGGCACGTGACTGTCGTAAAAAACGCAAGCGCACAATTAATCAATCTGCAGATGAACCCAGACATGAAGAAAGACAGGAACATGTCGTAAATTTTAATCAAGCTTTAAACTAAAACGAGTCAGATCTGCGGGGCACGATCTGACTCCCATAACCGATTGCCCCATAACCGATTGCTCGAAAGTCGAATAGTTTAACTGTCAAGGGGCTAATTGATTGTGTAGCATATATGATAACGTTGGATACAGGAGCTTCACACTCAATTATAAGAAGTAACCTTGTTAGGGATGAAATAGAGCCGCTTATCGGAATAAGATTGCAAACACCGACAGGTGAAGAGGCTTCAATCAGAGGAAAAATTACCAAGGAAATCACTATTGGCACTACTACAGTTAAGCATTATTTTATAGTGGCGGAAATAGTAGACGAAATAATACTTGGAATGGACTTCATGATGAGAAACGGTTTCACACTAGATTTAACAAGAAAAATTTTGAGTTATGCTAACACGGAGATCCAACTAAACATTGATTGTGACCAGAGCCCGAAAATTAAACAGGTTATTGCTCATAAAAATTGAAAAATACCACCTAATTCAGAACCAATTGTTTGGGCGAAATTAAATGGAGATTGTGGGATAAGCAAGTTGTGGGTTATAGAAGCGAATGATGAGCAATTGAGCAGAAGTAATATTGTTGTCGGAAGAACATTAGTAGAAGCGACAAAAGACAAAGTTGTTCCAATAAGAGTTCTCAACATGGAAAACTCGTCCAAATTAATTAAAAAAGGAACGGGGATAGGCCAGTGTCAAGAGCCATCAGCGATTATAAATTGTGAGTCAAATCCATCAAGGGACTACGGCACATCGCAAATAAACAAACAATCTACTCACAGTTTTATAAATGAGTGGACGAAGGATTAAACTGCCAATGAATAGAATCAAGTGCAACAGCTAATTGACAAATATCGGTGTATATTTACTGAAAAGGGCCAAAAGGATGGCAGAACTGCCATTGTAAAACATCGAATAGACACTGGTGATTCTGACCCAATTCGTCAAGCACCAAGAAGGGTACCACTTGCGAAAAGAGACGAAGTATCACATTTGGTTGAAGAAATACACGTGGTGGAACCATCTGAGAGCCCATGGAGTTCACCAGTAGTATTGGTGAAAAAGAAGGACGGTAGCACTCGGTTCTGCGTTGATTACCGAAAACTTAATGATGTCACAAAGAAAGATAGTTATCCATAACCAAGAATCGATGACACATTGGATACACTATCTAATGCTAAGTGGTTTTCCACGTTGGACTTGCAAAGCGGTTACTGGCAAGTAGAAATCGATAAGAAAGATCGAGAGAAGACCGCATTCAGTACTGGAGATGGACTATGGCAATTTTTGGTAATGCCGTTTGGACTATGCAATGCCCCAGCAACATTCGAGCGGTTAATGGAGCACGTATTAAAAGGTTTACACTGGAAAACATGCCTAGTATACCTTGATGACATATTTGTTATGGGCAAGGATTTCAACGAACATCTAAGAAATCTAGAGGAAGTATTGCTTCGATTGAAAAATGCGGGTCTACAACTTAGTCCAAAGAAATGCTCACTTTTCAAGAAAGAAGTCAAGTAACTGGGCCATCGAGTTACCACGAAAGGAGTGCATACCGATGAAGATAAAATAGTTGCAGTGAAGGAGTGGCCGAGACCGCAAAACCTACATGACCTACGAAGTTTCTTGGGGCTATGTACATACTACAGGCGATTTGTTCCAGGTTTTGCCAATGTTGCTAGCAGTCTTCACGAGTTGACAAGAAAGAACCACGCATTTCAATGGGGCGATGATCAAGAAAGGGCGTTTTTGAAATTAAAAGATCTGCTGTGCTCGGCACCAATTCTTGCGTATCCAATTCCAGGTGAGAAATTTATACTTGATACGGATGCAAGTGAATACGGAATAGGCGGAGTTCTCTCTCAAGTGATCAATGGGCAAGAAAAAGTGATCGCATATTACAGTAAAACATTGTCCAAGCCCGAGCGAAATTACTGTGTCACCAGGAGGGAGCTTCTTGCTGTAATTTAAAGTGTGAAAAATTTCCATAAGTATCTGTACGGAAAACAGTTTCACTTAAGAACCGATCACGCAGCACTACGATGGTTACTTCAGTTCAAAGATCCGGATGGTCAAATTGCGCGTTGGATAGAGCGATTGCAGAGCTACGATTTCTCAATCGAACATCGTAAAGGAGGAAATCATGGAAATGCAGATGCTCTGTCACGACGCCCATGTAAACTAGAATGCAGACATTGTTCAAGAGCGGAAGGAAAAGAAAACATAATTGACATTGGTTTGCTAAATGTTTTGCCCGATGAAAAATGGACTCCGGAACAAATTCAAATTGATCAGAAGAGTGATCCCGACTTCACCAAAAACATAATGTTCAAGGAACAGCAAAGAAAACCATTATGGGAAGATATAGCTGCCGACAGTATCATAACTAAAGCTTACTGGGCACAGTGGCAGAGCTTAAAGCTACAAGATGGTTGCTTATATCGTGTATGGGAAAATGAAGATGGCACATCCGCTCGAAGTTTGATTGTTGTTCCCAAGTCTAAAATAAAAGAGATATTAGCGGTATACCATGGTGGATCTAGTGGTGATCATTTGGGCATTAATAAAACGGTCGAGAAAGTTAAGAAACGTTTTTATTGGATTGGGTGCCAAGAGTCAGTTGAGGCACTGTACTTCAGTTGTGATTTAATAGTGAACTAGTGCGTCTCGTGAGTAAACATTGTAAAGATAAATTGTAGTAATTCAGCAGTTGATATAAGTGATTATTCTTTAAGTTGTTATTTAAATAAATAAAGTTAATTAATACTAGTTGAAATAATACTAGTTAAAATCAAATATTAGTATCTGTACGGACAACAGTTTCACTTAAGAACCAATCACGCAGCACTACGATGGTTACTTCAGTTCAAAGATCCGGAAGGTCAAATTGCGCGTTGGATAGAGCGATTGCAGAGCTACGATTTCTCAATCGAACATCGTAAAGGAGAAAATCATGGAAATGCAAATGCTCTGTCACGACGCCCATGTAAACTAGAATGCAGACATTGTTCAAGAGCGGAAGGAAAAGAAAACATAATTGACATTCGAAATGGACTCCGGAACAAATTCAAATTGATCAAAAGAGTGATCCCGACCTCACAAAAATCATGATGTTCAAGGAACAGCAAAGAAAACCATCATGGGAAGATATAGCTGCCGACAGTACCATAACTAAAGCTTACTGGGCACAGTGGCAGAGTTTAAAGCTACAAGATGGTTGCTTATATCGTGTATGGGAAAATGAAGATGGCACATCCGCTCGAAGTTTGATTGTTGTTCCCAAGTCTAAAATAATAGAGATATTAGCGGTATACCATGGTGGATCTAGTGGTGATCATTTGAGCATTAATAAAACGGTCGAGAAGGTAAATAAACGTTTTTATTGGATTGGGTGCCAAGAGTCAGATGCCGATTGGATTCGCAGTTGCCCGCAATGTGTACCAGCAAAAGGACCAACAGTCAGAAGTCGCGGCAGGATGCATCAATGCAACGTGGGAGCACCATTCGAGCGTATTGCCATGGATGTCGCCGGGCCGTTTTCAATCAGTGATGCGGGGAATAAGTATGTGCTTGTCGTCATTGACTACTTCAGCAAGTGGCCTGAAGTGTATCCCATGCCGAATCAAGAAGCCACAACAGTTGCGGATGCATTAGTTAACAACTGGGTAAGCCGTTTTGGAGTACCGTTGGAATTGCATTCAGATCAAGGAAGAAATTTTGAGTCTGCTGTATTTAAAGAAGTATGCAAAGTCCTCAACATACACAAAACACGAACAACGCCTTTGCACCCGCAATCAGACGGCATGGTGGAGAGATTCAATAGGACTTTGGAAGAGTATCTCAGAAAAGTGGTTGATAAAAATCAAAAAGATTGGGATACACACATACCACTTTTCCTCATGGCTTATCGAACGGCGGTTCATGATACCACAGCAGCTTCACCATCTAAAATTGTTTTTGGAACAGACTTTAGATTACCTGCAGATTTAAAGTTTGGTGCGAGTCCTTCAGCTGGAATTCATGTACACAATTATGTTTTCAGAAAAAGTGAAGAAATGAATGAAGTGCATCAGTTTGTAAGACAGCGTACACAATTTGCGAGTGATAAGATGAAGGCCAGATACGACTTGCGCACAAATTCAGAGGGATTTACGGAAGGACAACTTGTTTTGCTCTATAACCCACAAAGAAAGAAAGGCCAATCCTCTAAGCTACAAACACACTGGGAAGGACCATACAAGATAATTAAAAGAATTAACGATGTCGTGTATCGGATTCAGAATACTGCAAGCGTTAGAAGAAAAATGAAAGTGGTACATTTAGAAAGGTTGGCGACGTATAGAGAGAGAGAGGATTAACATCTGTTCGGGACGAACAGATTTAGGTGGTGGGCAGTGTTACGAAAAGACGTTATTTGCTCCACTGTGCAAGCAATCAACAACGATAAATGAGACGCAAGACAATTCAGCGCACTAAGCAATGTGTTAGAAAGAGACGGAAGATCATTCAGCGCACTGAGGCAGTGTGAACGTGTCGAACTGATGCATGCAGTATATAAGGCCGCGCATCTGAGGCACTGTACTTCAGTTGTGATTTAATAGTGAACTAGTGCGTCTCGTGAGTGAACATTGTAAAGATAAATTGTAGTAATTCAGCAGTTGATATAAGTGATTATTCTTTAAGTTGTTATTTAAATAAATAAAGTTAATTAATACTAGATGAAATAATACTAGTTAAAATGAAATATTAGTGTGTTTTTATTTTGTACACGATCCAGCGATACGAACTCGTAGAACAGTTTTCCATAGACTGAATTTTCGTAACAATATATATATATATATATATAGATATATATATATATATATATATATATATATATATATATATATATATATATATATATATATATATATATATATATAATGACAACATTTCTGTCATTAAGCCCGCTTTTTTAACTTTAACGGGTTAAATGATCTATAAATATACTAGTTTTAAATGGACTAAATCTGGAAATATTTATAGAAGCTGTTTACTTACGTTTTATCATTAAAAAGTTCGAAAACTATATTGTATTGTAACGAGCTGGTTTCCGGGTTCAGAGCTGGGATAGCTTAGCGGGCTCGCTAAAAAATTTATAGTTGACAGGGGACCCCTCATGACTCCTTTACAAATAAATACGCCGTACACAGAGATTTAATAAGAGATAATAATTCTTTATTATAAATAATTCTGTTAGCTTAAATTATAATTATGGGCTGTTTCTGCAGCTTAATTCATGCGTTTTTGAATATGGCCGCATGTGGCACTCAGTATTCTGCTGGCCGCATGTGGCCGTTTCCTTCGGGGATTTCGATTATGCGGTGGCCGCATGTGGCACTCTCTGGTAGATTCCAATTCTGCTGGCCGCATGTGGCCGTTTTCTTCGGGGGTTTCAATTATGCGGTGGCCGCATGTGGCTGCTTTTGGTAATTAAGTAGGATGTCTTTTAGCCAAACTTACTCCTTCATTTCCGGTATTGTGCTAACTGTCTGTACCCATAACCAGGGCGGGAAACTGGCTCAGTCGTTAGTGATTTTTCGTGTGGTTCCGTAGAATCCGGGGCCACATGCTAGTCCACAGTATATCCTGTAGAATCCGAGAATACACTGCCACTAGTCACTGTCGTCCAGGTGTGCTGCAAGCGAAGAGCTATAGAAGAGAGAGCGATTTTCACTTGTGCATCGCCTTTTATAGGCGAGCATTTGGTGAACCGTTGGTGCATTGTAGCACGCCGTTGGTGCTTTTTTGCCCAACTATTTTGTAGTTTTTGCCTGTTGGTGTGCCAAAGCTCGCTCATCACTGCGCATGTGTTAGCGATCTCCATGTCGCTTCGCTCACTAGCGCGTGTATAGTGATGAGGCACACAGTGGTGATTTCTCTCGTTCGCTCACCTCCGTGTGTGTGTGTAAACGACATACGTTGTAGCTTTGTTGGTGAGCTTTTGCTCCTCTGCGCCTCGTTGTTTCGGACGGCGTTGCTAGCGCCGTCGAAGAGTGTCGTTCTCGCCGATATTGTGCGGTTACATTTGCCGCTAAATGTGATCGTCACACCCCCCGCTTACTCCGGGGTGCTAAAAGATGGCCGCGACAGTCGGGTGATGGTGACGTCCCCGGTGCGGCTGATGCGGATCCGGTAATTACATCCATCCACGGTACGTCTGCAGGAAATCTCCTTGCCAGGCTTCTGTTGACGTATAGTCTTCTCCAGCTCCACCAATTCCGCTGGCACTGCTGTGATATCGTCAGTGTCCACGATCCGTGGTACCTTGACCGCCTGCTCCTCATCGTCCCGTTGTGGCCCGCATTCTGTACCCTCGCCGGTACTGCCACTGCTGCTAGCCTAGCTAGCATGCCCGTATGCCTTCCGTGCGGCTACTGTGCGCCACGGTGTGGTAGTCGTCGGATGCCCACCTGAGCTCACCACTGTATCTGCGTCGTCGTGACGCTGCGGCGGTACAGCCATCCGCTGTGGGGCGCTTGCTGTCGCCTCAGCTTCTTGTGGGGCGCTGCCTGTCGCGCCAGCCACCTCCTGCTGCTTTGCCTTGGTTGCCTCGGCATCTGGTTGCGTCCCTACCATGGGTGCGGCGTCCAATACCTCCTCTGTCTGTATGCCTACAGCCGTCCGCTGCGCACTCCGCCAGACCTCCTCCCACTTTGGAGCGCTGGTCACCGCCTCTGCGGTCTCTTGATGGGTTCTCTCTCCCATATGTGCGTCTTGCTGACGCCGTACCTCCACAGCCGTCCGCTGTGAGGTGTCTCGCACCCAGTCTGCAACCCGCTGCATCGTTACATCCTGATCCCAGGTGGATGCCGCTCGCTGTTGCGCTGCTGCCTTTGTTGTCGTCGTTACCGGAGTGATATTCCTCGCTGCCGCTGTAGTGGGTGAAACACCCTGATGCGTCACTCGATGCCTGTTGAGCGCAGCCCTTTGCCGCACTGCTGTCGCTTGCTTTGTCGTTGTTGTCGCTGGTGTCGTTGCACACCACCCGTGCACACCACCCGTGCACACCACCCCGTGATGTCACCTGCAATACGGTGGGCGCAGCCTTCTGCCGCGCTGATGTCGTCGTCGCTGGAGCGATCTCCCTCGCTGTCAACGTCGTGTGTACACCACCCTGCGGTGCCACATGCAACAGTGTAGGCGCAGCCATCTGCCGCGCTGCTGTCGTCGTCTTCATCGCTGGAGCGATCTCCCTCGCTGCTGTCGCCGTCTTCGTCGTCAACGTTGCTGGGGCCAATCGTTGAAACGCCCGCTGTGCTGGCTGCCTTGCCAGATCAGGCCATACTGGGACCGCTGTCCATTCCTCAGTTGCCAAAAGGCGGATCTGTGGCGCTATGATCCCGCGCTGTGCGTCGCCGTCTTTACCACTGAACCATCTACTCCGGTCCATCGGCGGATACAGGTAGCGCTGTGGGTCTCGTCATAGGCACTCCATGTTCCGGAGCAAATATGCACCGCAGTCACACATATTTGGTTACTGCGGGATACTGACCTCATGGTAAGGCGTGTTGAGCTCCGTGAACTCGTGGCCTACCTTGCCATCCTTGCGCGAAACTGCTGTCAGGAACTCACGCAGCCTCACTGACACGTGGCGACGGGTCTGTGTTGCCAGCGAATCCATCACTAGGATACACGGGCCCGTTGTGAGCGGTTCGATGCCTTGCGCGGCTCGCCACGCTGGATTATCTGGTGTCGCGCCATTCATGCACAAAACTGCCAGGTACCAATGGTTCTGTTCGTTCACAGGCACCACTATAACGTCATGCGAGAATGGGTCTACATGCTTGGTCCATGTTCGTACACATCTATCCACTCTGTTGGACAGACTGGCGTGGAAAAATGTGTCGTACTCGTGCATGCGACGTCCTGGTAACGCGTCTTCGAAGTTCTGCTGCAACCACTGCACCCAGAAGTTGATGATAGAGTCGTTGATGAACCGGCCATATACTAGGCGGCGGTAATCCCCAACGGTTACAGGCACTCCTCGTATACCCGGCGGGTATTTGCATAGTTGGTTTGCATCACCTTTGCGGCTGTGTGCCGTGTCACTTGGTGCCACTAGCGTCGTCTGGTCCGTCTGCTCAGTCCGGTCAAGCCACCGTCTAATGGTGCGCCATCTTCCTTACTGAGCATCGCCAATAGTTGCAGCCGATATTCACCCGCGTCCTGCTCTACATTCATCATCTTGTGTTGACTCATCGTATTTACTAAAACTTGAAAAACTTTTAATTATTTGCGCTGCACACGTGTTGGTTGTTTGACTGTCGCGAAATTCGTGCCCCATACTTCGCGAATTGCTACGCCAAATTCCGCGAAACGCCGACGTTTGAATTTATAACGTCCGCCGATCATGCACGAACGTTACGCACACCACCATTTTCATATGTGTGTGTCCGCGTCGTGTCTCGCTCGCCGAGAGCGCCTGCGAGTCGCCGTTGATTGTTTTGGTGAGTTTTGCCACTCTCGACCGTGGTGTTTCTCTCGGTCACGGTTTGTGCGATTTGAGGTGTGTTTAAGTTTTTGGGCGCGACGTCGCCGTCACATTTTTAATGTTTTCTAAAATGTTTGCGACTTTCCATGACCCATGGATTTAAATTGCGTTGCAACTTGCGTTGCTGTCTCAAGCGACTCTGACTCGAATTATGCTCCCCTGAGTGTCGATTTTCCACGCGACATTGTGTTTTATTATGCTCCCTTGAGCGTTGATTTTCCACTCGACATTTTAATTTATTATGCTCCCTTGAGCGTTGATTTTCCACGTGACATTGTGTTTTATTATGCTCCCTTGAGCGTTGATTTTCCACGCGACATTTTAATTTATTATGCTCCCTTGAGCGTTGATTTTCCACGCGACATTGTGTTTTATTTTGCTCCCTTGAGCGTTGATTTTCCACGCGACATTTTAATTTATTATGCTCCCTTGAGCGTTGATTTTCCACGCGACATTGTGTTTTATAATGCTCTCTTGAGCGTTGATTTTCCACGCGACATTTTAATTTATTATGCTCTTTTTAGCGTTGATTTTCCACACGACAATTTAATTTATTATTCTCCCTTGAGCGTTGATTTTCCACGCGACAATTTAATTTATTATGCTCCCTTGAGCGTTGATTTTCCACGCGACATTGTAAGTTGTTCGTATAGCGGACGGGAATCGTCACCCCTGGTGGCGTCGGGACCCGAAACGGATTCAAAATTTTCATGCGAACTTGTCTTCAGTTAGGCTCCATTGAGTGTTGATCTTGCGAACGACATGGATGTGATTTCCCCTGAAATTCCATGTAACTTTTACGCGCGGTTCCCCTGCGGGGTTGCTCACTTGGATTGTAGCGTACGGTAATTGTCACCCCTGGTGGCGTCGGGACTCGAAACGGATTTGAAATTTCCACGAAATTTCTACTCCCTTGAGCGTTGATTTTCCACGCGACATTGTGTTTTATTATGCTCCCTTGAGCGTTGATTTTCCACGCGACATTTTAATTTATTATGCTCCCTTGAGCGTTGATTTTCCACGCGACATTGTGTTTTATTTTGCTCCCTTGAGCGTTGATTTTCCACGCGACATTTTAATTTATTATGCTCCCTTGAGCGTTGATTTTCCACGCGACATTGTGTTTTATAATGCTCTCTTGAGCGTTGATTTTCCACGCGACATTTTAATTTATTATGCTCTTTTTAGCGTTGATTTTCCACACGACAATTTAATTTATTATTCTCCCTTGAGCGTTGATTTTCCACGCGACAATTTAATGTATTATGCTCCCTTGAGCGTTGATTTTCCACGCGACATTGTAAGTTGTTCGTATAGCGGACGGGAATCGTCACCCCTGGTGGCGTCGGGACCCGAAACGGATTCAAAATTTTCATGCGAACTTGTCTTCAGTTAGGCTCCATTGAGTGTTGATCTTGCGAACGACATGGATGTGATTTCCCCTGAAATTCCATGTAACTTTTACGCGCGGTTCCCCTGCGGGGTTGCTCACTTGGATTGTAGCGTACGGTAATTGTCACCCCTGGTGGCGTCGGGACTCGAAACGGATTTGAAATTTCCACGAAATTTCTACTGCTATCGTTGTCACAAGTTCTGAGACCGCCTTGTGGTCGCTTTGAATACTGTCGCCTGTGTGTCGCGGTTACTGCCGCTGTCACTTGTGACACCTTGTGTGATTCCACTTCGCCGTTCTGGTGATTGCCTTCGTTGCTCTGATAGTTGTTATGCGACCGCCTTAAATATTGGCGCCTACGTGATTTCGCATCTCTCCTCATTACATCTGGTGTCTGCGTGGCCATGCATGTTCCTACCGTGACTTCGTAAAGTGTCTTCAACGCATTAGTTTTCTGCTCGCTGGGTATGTCGGGTCGCACCACTGTGCATATTGCCGGCTGTTGTTCTGATGACTGCGTCACATCTCCTAAGGTGACGTTCTGTCCACCGCAACTCAAGGTGGCTCCTGCCCGCTGCAGAAAGTCCATCCCGAGGATGATGTGGTCCACCACTGTGGGTAGCACCAGTAGTGTTAAAGGGCACTCCCTATCTCCGAGTCTGCCGATCGCCACTATCTCCTCGCTAACATGCCTGGTGGCACCATCCGCCATGCTCACCCTGACATCCGTGCTCCTACTATTGAATGGTGTTCGTATAATTTTTGCGCAAGCCTCGCTCACGAAACTCCTTGTTGCGCCTGTGTCAACTGTTGCGATCGCCAACTCGTTGTCGATGGCGATTGTAGCCACTATTCGGGTCGCTTCCTCTTTAAGCGCCACTGCTGGATACGGGGAGCTGTCTTTGGGACCGCCAGCCCACGAGGGTTCCATAGTTTCCCGAACGTCGTCGGCAGCAGTCAACGGTGCGTACGCCTCTGCGTCCGCAATTCCAACAAAATACTACCTCACCATTACGGCATTATGCCTGGTAATGTCCGTCGCGTCCGCAACGCCTGCATGCGGTCCTCGTGTTGATGTTCGCCTTTTCTGCATCACCTAGTCGCCGATTATGCTCCTCTCGTGGCCGTGCTGTGTGTTGTGCCGGTGCGTTCCCCATCTGAATAAGATCATATTCAACTGCCAAATCCACCAATTCCTCCACAGTGGAAAAGTCACTGCGCCGAATGTAGAGCTGGTACTCCTGGCGACATTAAAATGCACTGGCCACTTCCTCATTCGCTCCATCGCGATCTCGTATTTCACTGTTGCTCCTATATGAGCCGCTGGCCCTTGCTGATGGACTGGTGCCGCGCCTGTTCCGATGCCCAAGTCCATCCGTCCGATAGCTGTGGTCCCCTGACCCTGTCATATGTCATATGCGTCTGTCGCGCCATATGCGCCTGTGGTGACTGCTGTGCCTGCTGCACCTGTGGTTGCGCTCATTGCGCCTGTGGTTGTTCCTGATGTATCTGCCGTAGCGCCATTTGCGCCCGTTGTGCCTGTTGAATTTGTTCCTCCCTGTGTACCAACTGCTGCGCAACTTGCGCCTGTTGTTGCTCCTGTTCCATCAACTGCTGCGCCAATTGTGCCTGTTGAGCCTGTTGCCGAGCCTGTTGCTCCATTTGCTGTCGTAGCTGCTGCGCCATTTGCGTAATTTGTGCCTGTTGTTGTTCCTGTTGTTTCAACTGTTGCGCCAGTTGAGTAATTTGCGCCTGGTGCACCATTTGTGACTGTGTCCCCATTGTCGAAAATGTGTAGGGTGACGTCGTCCCTACCGACATTAACGGCCTAGTGACGAACGTGGGCAGTGTCCACGTCTGCTCGCTCGTTGTAAAAATTATCTTTAACTCACCCGCAGGTAGTGTTGTTTCGCACGTTGTCTGTCCAGTGAGTGGTACCTTCAATGATTCCTGTTCTACGGCTCCTGTCGTCGGCAATGGTGAGACACTCTTGCTGTGTCGCAGCTCCAGTTTCTCCAGCCGTTCCGCCTCATTACTGCCATAATTTCCTTCGTTGATGAAGGCGACGAAGCTCTTCCGCACCTCCTCTACGGTGCCAGCGCCGTTGAAACCCAATTCTGCGGCGTACGTAGTTAGGTCCTCCGTCCGGAGACCATACACCCATGTCACCTTGACCATGGCTGTTCTATTCACTTTTTTTTCTGTCCACTTATTCACTGTTCACTCACTGTTTTTCCCCTTTATTTTTCCTTTCTCTCTTTTTTACAATTGTTTTCACTTGGGGTTTTCTCACTTTTCTTCAGGCTTTTCTCTGTTTCTTTTATCGTTCGCATGGTTTTCTTTTCATTGCCTGTTTTTTTTTTTCACTTTTCATTCGGTTTTTTTTTCAAAGTTTCTTTCCTTCTATCTCTTTTTTGTTTTCACTGTCTATGTTCACTTTTACTTTATTCACTGCGTTGTTCACCTCATATTTTACCACTGCGACGATCGTTGTTCTGCTTATTTTTCGCTGCTTTGGTTATTTTCGACGCTCTGCTTATTTTTCGCCGCTTTGGTTATTTTCGACGCTCTGCTTATTTTTCGCTGCTTTGGTTATTTTCGACGCTCTGCTTATTTTTCGCTGCTTTGGATATTTTCGACACTCTGCTTATTTTTCGATGCGACGTGGTGTTTTATTTGTGTGCAAATCTTTACTTTTGCGTTGTACTGAGGGGTTCCTGCTCGGGCGCCATGTAACGAGCCGGTTTCCGGGTTCAGAGCTGGGATAGCTTAGCGGGCTCCAGTGGTCCGTACGCTACAAAATTTATAGTTGACAGGGGACCCCTCAAGACTCCTTTACAAATAAATACGACGTACACAGAGATTTAATAAGCGATAATAATTCTTTATTGTAAATAATTCTGTTAGCTTAAATTATAATTATGGGCTGTTTCTGCAGCTTAATTCATGCGTTTTTGAATATGGCCGCATGTGGCACTCAGTATTTTGCTGGCCGCATGTGCCCGTTTCCTTCGGGGATTTCGATTATGCGGTGGCCGCATGTGGCACTC
Source organism: Dryomyza anilis (assembly GCA_951804985.1). NCBI lineage: Eukaryota > Metazoa > Arthropoda > Insecta > Diptera > Dryomyzidae > Dryomyza > Dryomyza anilis. The sequence goes on along the minus strand of OX638135.1, from coordinate 31,428,928 downwards.
TCTCGTAGATTCCAATTCTGCTGGCCGCATGTGGCCGTTTTCCTCGGGGGTTTCAATTATGCGGTGGCCGCATGTGGCTGCTTTTGGTAATGAAGAAGGATGTCTTTTAACCAAACGTACTGCTAACTGTCTGTACCCATTCAAGGCGGGAAACTGGGTCAGTCGTTAGTGATTTTTCGTGTGGTCCCGTAGAATCCGGGGCCACATGCTAGTCCACAGTATATCCTGTAGAAGCCGAGGATACACTGCCACTAGTCACTGTCGTCCAGGTGTGCTGCAAGCGAAGAGCTATAGAAGAGATAGCGATTTTCACTTGTGCATCGCCTTTTATAGGCGAGCACTTGGTGAAGCGTTGGTGCATTGTAGCTTTGGCCTGTTGGTGTGCCAAAGCTCGCTCATCACTGCGCATGTGTTAGCGATCTCCATGTCGCTTCGCTCACTAGCGCGTGTATAGTGGTGAGGCACACAGTGGTGATTTCTCTCGTTCGCTCACCACCGTGTGTGTGTGTAAACGAAATACGTTGTAGCTTTGTTGGTGAGCTTTTGCTCCTCTGCGCCTCGTTGTTTCGGACGGCGTTGCTAGCGCCGTCGAATAGTGTCGTTATCGCCGAGATTGTGCACCGATATTGTGCGGTTACATTTGCCGACAAATGTGATCGTCACATTATATTATCAAAAATTTGCTTACAAAAGACAGACGAAGGCATTGCAGTAATTTGAAAAAAAGTGTATGGGGGTTATGTGCAGCCAGAATTTTGTTTTCCTAAAAGTGAAAATGTTCATTGTCATTGTGAATGTAATCAAGCATCGGAATAATGTGAAATAAAAAAGAAAACAATTACAGAAATTGACACTTTTTTCCGAAATAGTTACAATTAAAACTGTAATTTTCAATTCGAATATTAAAATATTATTTGAAATTTTTTCAAGTTAATTTTAAATGTTGTTTGAAGTACATGCACTACTACAACTATATTTAACAAAAAAAAATGTAGAAAATCACTAAGCATAACAAATTTTTGCACCTGCAAATTAAACAAATTATTCGACAATGTGCATTTGGGCGCATTGTTCAGGCATTGATATTTGGAGTCCCATTACAATATGTTTGTCTACATTTTGTTAACATTTTATTAAGTTTTCTTGTTATTGGGACAATTCACTATTATTCCTCATTTAAATATATGTCAAAATAAAAAAAAAATAAAAATGTCTAGCTAAATAGTGAAAATCGCACACTGTGCATCGTCCTAACGATTTACCATAACCCATGTTTTTTCGAATTTTAACCCTACTAATTACAAATTTTGACATACCGCGTGAACTCTAGAAAAAACATTACGTTGCATGCACATTTCACCAAAATTTTAGAAAGCTGAAATAAAAGTTATATATTCTTATGGATTTCGACATTCTAAAAACATTGACACATTCATTTTTTTCGTAAACGTCCTGTTTCAGGGATATTGTCAGTCAAATATACAAAATTAGGGTGTTTAAAGATAGTATATATTTTTATTTTATTTCAAAATATACAGATTTGGTGGTTTCAGCAATATTGTTTATCACGAATAGGTAGTATTATTTTACTTTGACACCATCTTCCAAACTCTATCCTATAACCTTAATTTTATCGAATTTTAACCCTACTAATTACAAATTGTCATACTCTTTTTGGCAAAGATGTTTCCCAGAAAAAATGAGATGAAGTCCTTAAAAAACAAAATCGTCTCAGATAAGTCATTAAACAGAATGATAAAAAACGATAAATTTTGTATTTTGTTCATTACTTGTGTTCAAAATTTTCGGCAGCAAAAATAAATGTTATATATTCTTATTAATTTCAATATTATAAAAATAATGGCGTTTTCAGTTTTTTTTTCCTGGACGTTCTGGTTCAAGGATATACGACAAAAGTAGTGCCGTGACATAACCCCCAATGTTCGACGGTGTTTCGAACGTAAACCCCAAGTTTTCGAATTTCGAATTTAGGGTTTAAGTCCAACTATAAATTCGGCCATTACCCCCATTGTTCGATTTTATATTTTTGATTTTTTTTTTAAATGCGAATTTATTTATTTATTTTGTTTAATTTGTTTGTTATTTATATTTTTTAAATACAATTTTTTGTAAATTTGTAAATAACTTTTTTTCTAAATAAAATTTTGTTTTCCATTCATGAACAAATATATAATTTTATATTGATATTTTTTGAATTTATGTAAAACTGAGGCGCCGCAGTCGAAATTTTATTTCCAAAAATCGCGAGATTTATTGTAAATAAAATTTAGTTCTTCTCTTATGAATCAAAGAAATTTTTTATATTAATTTGTTCTTTTTTTTAAATTATGCGAAACTGGAGCGGCGCAGGCGAAATTTTCAAAAAATCGCTCGATTTCGGTCCGTTGTGACCTGTGATATGATCATTTATATTCAAATAACTCATATAAAATGTACATCTACAGATCAATTTTACTGTATACGTGCTTAGGTAAACTTTTCGGTAAAATATATAATACTTCATGCTCAAATGCATGAAAATAATGTTTTCACGCGAAACAACTTGTGGTTCCCAAAAAAAAAACGGAATTCGGTACCTATATACGGTACCTATACCTGGTGACCTATATACCACTTTGAATGGTAACCGCACATATAGGGTATCTATAGTCGCCTTAGACCGACTATAATTTTGATAATCCTAAGTATCATAATAACACCTACTAAAATGTCCCTACTTTAAAATTTCCCATGTGATCTAACCTTTCCAACTGGTTTTATTTTGAGATTTTTTGAATTTTTTGTACTTTGTATATGTATATTTAGGCAATTAGTACAATAAGTTTGGATTCTTTTGAAGTACAACATGGATAAAAACATTTATCATCAAATTAACAATTATTATAATCAAATTAAGATTAAAATAGTAAAGGAATACTTACATAATGACATTGTTTTGATAATTAAATTATAAATTAACAAAATTAACATTAATAAATAAATTTAACATTGAATTTAATATTAAGTGAGTAGAGAATAAGAAAAATAGAAGACAAAAGTATTAAAAGAGATATATAGGTAAGAAGGAATATATGCACAAAAGTTAATAGAAGTTTGGTTCGGCAAATAAGTAATACAAATAAAAATTTTTAAGGGTGATTAGAAAAATATGACAAAATGGAAAACTCAAAGAAATTAGTACTGACAATAGATTTTTTATTTAACGGGAGCGAATTCCAGAGTTTTATGGCGTTGATGAAAAACAGTCTTTTAGAGTGCAAATAAGTATATTTAGGTACTAGCTGGACCCGTGCATGACTCGTGCCAAGATTTTCTGAATTCAAATAATATAATATTTTTATTAATATAAAAAACATTTTATTATTTATATGACGGGCCCGTGCTTAACTGCTGAAATTTTTTTATTGGTTTTATAAATGTGGTAACCAAATAATTCTCCGCCAAAACAACTTTTCTCAAAGACAATTTTTTCTCAGACTGCGCTTCTCCGCAGAATTATTCCCAGTAGAAATCTTCCCCGTAAAATCCACATAGAACGCTTTCCCGTAGAATTCTCAACGTAGAATTCAACCCGGTAGAATTGTTCCCGGTAGAATTGTTCCCGGTAGAATTCTTTCCCGTAGAATTCTTCCCCGTAGAGTTTTTCCCAGTAGAAGTTTTAGTGTGGTGGGTTTTAATGTAGTAAGTTTCGGTGTGGTGAGTTTAGATGTGGTGAATTTTGGAGTGGTGAGTTTAATTGTGGTTAGTTTTGGTGTGGTGAGTTTTAGTGTGGTGAGTTATAGTGTGGTGAATTATAGTGTGGTGGGTTTTAGTGTGTTGAATTTTAATGTGATGAATTTTATTGTGGTGAGTTTTAGTGTAGTGAATTTTAGGGTGGTGAGTTTTAGTGTGGTGTTTTTAAGTGTGGTGAGTTTTAGAGTGGTCAATTATAGTGTGGCGTGTTTTAGTGTGGCATGTTTTAGTGTAGCGAGTTTTAGTGTGGTGAATTTTATTGTGGTGAGTTTTAGTGTGATGAATTTTAATGTGATGAATTTTATTGTGGTGAGTTTTAGTGTAGTGAATTTTAGGGTGGTGAGTTTTAGTGTGGTGTTTTTAAGTGTGGTGAGTTTTAGAGTGGTCAATTATAGTGTGGTGGGTTTTAGTGTGGTGAATTTTAGTGCGGTGAGTTTTAGTGTGGTGAGTTTTAGTGTATCGAAATTTGAGTGTAGTGAGTTTTAATGTGGTGAGTTTAAAAGTGGTGAATTTTAATGTGGTGAAATTTTAGTGTAGTGAGTTTTAGTGTGGTGAATTTTATTGCGGTGAGTTTTAGTGTGATGAATTTTAATGTGATGAATTTTATTGTGGTGAGTTTTAGTGCAGTGAATTTTAGGGTGGTGAGTTTAAGTGTGGTGTTTTTAAGTGTGGTGAGTTTTAGTGTGGTCAATTATAGTGTGGTGGGTTTTAGTGTGGTGAATTTTAATGTAACGTGTTTTAGTGTGGCATGTTTTAGTGTAGCGAGTTTTAGTGTGGTGAATTTTATTGTGGTGAGTTTTAGTGTGATGAATTTTAATGTGATGAATTTTATTGTGGTGAGTTTTAGTGTAGTGAAATTTGAGTGTAGTGAGTTTTAATGTGGTGAGTTTAAAAGTGGTGAATTTTAATGTGGTGAAATTTTAGTGTAGTGAGTTTTAGTGTGGTGAGTTTTAGTGTGGTGAAATTGTAGTGTGGTGAGTTTTAGTGTGGTGAGTTTCTGTGTGGTGAGTTTTAGTGTGGTGAATTTTAGTGCGGTGAGTTTTAGTTTGGTGAGTTTTAGTGTATCGAAATTTGAGTGTAGTGAGTTTTAATGTGGTGAGTTTAAAAGTGGTGAATTTTAATGTGGTGAAATTTTAGTGTAGTGAGTTTTAGTGTGGTGAGTTTTAGTGTGGTGAAATTGTAGTGTGGTGAGTTTTAGTGTGGTGAGTTTTTGTGTGGTGAGTTTTAGTGTGGTGAATTTTAGTGTGTTGAATTTTTGTGTGGTGAGTTTTAGTGTGGTGAGTTTTAGTGTGGTAAGTTTTAGTGTGGTGAGTTTTTGTTTGGTGAGTTTTAGTGTTATGAATTTTAGTGTGTTGAATTTTTGTGTGGTGAGTTTTAGTGTGGTGAGTTTTAGTGTGGTGAGTTTTATAGTGGTGAGTTTTAGTGTGGTGAGTTTTAGTGTGGTGAATTTTAGTGTGGTGAGTTTTAGTGTGGTGAATTATAGTGTGGTGGGTTTTAGTGAGGTTAATTTAAGGGTGAATTTTAGTGTGGTGAGTTTCAGTTTGGTTAGTTTTAGTGCGGTGAGTTTGTTTTTCTTTTTCTTTCCTTTTTAATTTTTTCATTTAGTTTGGATTGTGGTTTTATGTGATTGGTTTTGTTTTTGTATTTTTGCTTTTGTTTTGTGTTGTGCTTTTTTGTTTTTAATTTTTTTTTGTATTTGAGTTTTTTTGTTTCATGTTCGTTGCTGGTGAAAGTGCCGAGTTATATCGTATTGAAAGTTTAGGTTGTATGGGAGGTGCCACGCCTCTTTGTCCAATCCCGCCCATATATAGCCTATCATTCCTTCCAGACCATACCGCATCTGTGGTAAAAATCGGATCAGCCGTTTAGACGGAGAAGCGGAACAAACGTACAAACAGATTTATTATATTAATAGGATTATTAAATAACAACATCTACCAGAAACACTGAGACGTAGCTTTTCATAGATATAAGATGGGGTCGTATAATTAATGAACTTGTGTAAAAAGATACAATGTTTTGCGTCCAAATAGTTTGTAATGCTACAACACAAAATATCTTTATATTTTCTGGTATATGATCATAAACAAATGTAGCAGCATCATTAAATGAGGCTAGTAGAAATATGTCAGGTAGTTGGCTGTGGTCGATATTATCCATAGAGATAGGTAAATATATGATTTATTAACATTAAGGCTCAGATCATTCTCATATGTCCAATTGTTAATTGCAACAAGATATTCATTTAATATACAACATAAATCTTCACCTAGTCATGCGAAACAGAAGCATCGCAGGCGAATTTTTCTTTCTAAAAAATTGCGTGATTTTTTGTAAATAAGATTTCATTCTTCTTATTATTGAATAAAACAAGGATATAATTAGAATTTATGTGTAACTGAGCGCCCCAGGGCAAATTTTAATTCCCAAAAAAATCGAGCATGATAACGTATTATTTGGGGTTTAGACACTCACAGAAAAAAACATGAACACCACAATCATGTTTTGACGGCATCATTTAATGATTGGAATTATTATTGTAACAATCATGCTGCAAATTACTAAATTCATTTATATATATATATATATATATATATATATATATATATATATATATATATATATATATATCTATATATCTATATATATATATATATATATATATATATATATATATATATATATATATATATATATAGCCTATACTCTGCCCAGACCCAACATACATATCAGATATATATATATATATCTATATATATTGTTACGAAAAGAGGTAATTTGCCCCACTGTGCAAGCATTCAACAATAATAAATGAGACGCAAGACAATTCAGCGTACTGAGCAATGTGCGAGAAAGAGATGGAAGATCAGCACATTAAAACCCATGAGTGCGAATGAGATGTCAATAGCATGCGTCATTCACGAAACGAGTGATAAATGTCAAGTTGTTAGAATTTGTTATTAGTAAAGTTGTTTATATATATATTAGGTGCCACTGTTACCAAAGAAGAGAAATCCATTTTGTGATTGAACTTCAGTTTTTATGTAATAAAATGTGTTTTTTGACTGTAAAAGTTACATATTGATAACGCAGCCAACTTGTACTTGCCATTAAAGTATTGATTATTTATATATTTTGTTGTGAGTTTTATGTAGTAAGGTGTTCACTTATCATGTCGTGTTGATTTTTATTTTATTTTTCCATTAAATTCGCATTTTTATGTCAATAGTATTAGACAAAGTCGACACAAGCCTTTGGTCAAAGTAGATTCCGCGAAAATATAATTTATGAAACTTTTTGTTCTATGAGTTTTCCAAAATAATCCATTCTTACAATATAATGAGACTTTCCAATCATTTGACCATGATTTAAGAAGTTATTGCAATAAAATGTGAATAATATGAATAATGGTCAAACAATTTCGCGGGACCAGAATAAAACAGCACGATTAGTTTTACCTTGGAATATATAATTCAATCAATTTGAAAGATATCAGCAAAAATGTGCATTCGCGGAAAAAGTGGGTTGTATTGACTTTACCCCGGCCTATTTTCAGAAGCAGGTTTGAGGATGTGTCGCATTTGTATTTGTTTCGTGGAAACTAAATATTGTAGATCTTTACAGCTTATGGAACATTTTTAGCTAATGAATAAATCAATCCAACTATATTATTATTTTTGTCCTATGTCATTGATAAAGTGATCAAAATTAGCATTGAAAAAAAAGTGTCGACTTAGCCCCGGTCTCCCCTACAACCATATCAGGTTTTAGTAGTAAATTGTTAGTTTGTCATATAGTTTGTTGGATCTGAAATACAATATTTGTGCAGATTTTGCGAATTCTTGACTATTGATGAGGGTCCTGTGTTATATTTATTTCCTATGTTTTTATTATAGTTCATTAAAAAATCAAAATTTTTTATTTCATATTTAACAAAAATTGTTTTAAAAATATTAATTTTATAATTAGAACTATTGCTAATAAATTTTAAAATTTGATGAATACAATCTATCTTAAAATTAGGTATAATGACCATTTTTCACAGTCAGAAACTAAATCGCCAACCATTAATTCAAAGCTTTTAAAAAAACAAGCTTTTCAGATGCAGAAAGCTTTAGTTTACTCTGAATTTAAAATTGTAGGTTTGTTTCTTCTGTTATACTATTATAATTTTCAAAAGTTCGAAACATTTCTTCAGACTCATATGGATTAACACTTGTTACATCACGGTGCACTTTACAAATACGACAAAAAAGAATTCAAGGGTTTCAAGAACGTTATTTCGCAAAAATTCGTCTAAATAAACAAAAATAGGTAAAAGAAGTACATGAGATTTAGTAAATTGCTTTATTTTTTCATTCCATAGTGAATTTGTTCAAATAAAATTGAAAATAGAAGCCGCAATGGCATCAATGCAATATTAAAATCTAAAGTTTTAAATATAGCTTGACCATCTGAACTAATAACTTCTTGAACTTCTTTATGTAATGATATAAATTGAGTTTCTACAAAAAAATGTTTTTTTAAGTTCTGTGAGAATTTTATATTCCGATTCAACTGAACTATTTCAGCACAGATGATCTACAAGCGGTCAGCCATAGTATTCGAAGCACGGGAATAACATGTAACCCTTGGGTACGTGCCGTAACTGCATGGGTATTATGGAAGTGTGACTAAGACCTCCAAGTGGTGACCGCTGGAAACAGTCTCAGTATGGTCATGTCTCTGCTGAGAGCTGGCAGCATAGTCGTGCGCAACTGGACGATATGTGGAGGATTATGCCTAAATGTATAATACAGAATCATTAAAATCATATATTCCCCTAGTCCACGATGTTAGGCGACCCGTGTCATTGGACGGTTGCAGTCAGGGGCAAAAGATTGTGATGGAACGGAGCCTCGCTGATACCTGGTCGCCTCAGCGAGTATGTGTGGCCTTGTCATGGTATAAGGGGCTATGCCATGACCGACCTATAATCCCCTCTTATATATTTACAGATGAACAGAAACATGGAAACAACTTTAAAAAAGCAGGGCTTAACTGCTTGGGAACTGGCGGACAGAATGGATACTCATCTCCATGACGACGACCGCCAGGGGCAGAACAAACAAAAACAAAAAGAAGAAACCCCAAAGGTAACTAAGACCACGAAACATGCCAAAACTGTTAAGCGTGAAGCGCCCAAGGAAGAAACAGTGTGTGAAGAGAAACCCACAACAAGTAGAGGGGCTGCTTTGGCAGAGACGAAGATACAAAAATCCCGCCACATGCCAACATTACAACCATTGGGGAAACCTGGTGGGGCAGACGATCCCCGGCGCGAGGGACTGAGCGGTTCTGGCCGGAAGTGGTACCTGCGGTACCTTGTAAAGGGGTTTAAACCCACGAGGCCCGCAACAAGGCACTAGAGCACCAGCAGGGAAACCAAGGCACAGCAGAAGCCACAGAAGGCAAGAAAAGAGCTAGCGATGCCGTTACGCCGCCAGAAAAGAATACAAAAAGATGCGAACGGAAAAGGACTTAAACACAGGTGGAGGGCACTTCACAAAGCCAGCACACGGGAAACCACCCTAACCGAGAACAAGCTATGCTAGTGCCGTGAAGTCGGTAAGGGTGGCCGTATTGGCGAAGGACTTTCCCGATCAAGTACTCACCACTGAGGATCTCTCAACTCTGGAGGAGGCGATCGTGGATGAAATGGATCTCAGATGGACGTGTAAACTGATATTCGAGTGCATATCCTTCAAGCCAGGAATGCTGCTAGTGGAATGCACCAACCAGGAGACTGCAGACTGGTTAAAACAGGCGGCTGGAAAACTAACGGCGTGGAAGGGGGTGGAGTTGATGGCATGTTTGGGTGATGACATACCTCACATGCACACCATCAAAATCTACTTTCACAGAAGCGTTGGGAAAGAAACCAGCAAGTTGCTAACCCTTCTGGACAAGCAGAACGAAGGGTTGAATACCGGTATATGGAAGGTGTACCGGGTCACCGAAGATGCCAATGTCAACTATTCCTGATTGGGGTCGATACTCAATCGATGGAAGAGATCGAGAAGGCAGGACGCGTGCTAAAGTACAGATTCGGCAACGTATCTGTGCACGTGTCGAAGAACAGGGATGACAAAGATGTCGATGAAAATAATAAAGAAGAAGCACCAACGACATCGTCAGCAGGTAGACTGCATGTGTCCCAGATGGAGGTGGATGATGTACCGTCAACCTCGACAGCAGGTCTGCAACTGCATAATGTCGATGAGGCCGCAGATGAAGAAATTGGAGACTACGTCGGCCTACCACGCTCTAAGGAGGAAATGTCGGATATCGACATAGCCCTTCTGTATGTGGGCGACTTCAGCAACCAGACCCTAATAGAGGACGAGGCGACATCATCACACAGGTCGTTGCAAAGCAACAAATTGGGATGGTGCTGATTCAAGAACCCTGGGTACTCAGGGGCCAGATTAAAGGTCTGGCAAGTAAGGATGCAAAGGTAATATGGGATATCAGGATGGATAATCCTAGAGCTTGTATCTTGAATAGAAATGATATTAAATATCTTTGTCTTTCAGAATTCCTAACGCGGGATCAAGTAGTCATTCAGGTCTCTCTGATGATGAACGATAACCCCCGCGAAGTAGTCATAGCGGCGTGTTATATCCCTGGCGAGGAAACCATAGCGCCACCAGGAGATATCCAGAAGGTGGAGGAGTACTGCCAAAAGAAGAGCCTTTCATTAATCATCGGAAGTGACGCAAATGCGCATAATGAGGTATGGGGAAGCACAGACACAAATAAAAGGGTGAGTCCCTTTTAGAATTTTTAGTATCATATAACATAGATATTTACAATCCACCAACATTTGTAACTAGGGTACGTCAAGAGGTTGTTGATATCATTTTCGGGAACAGGTATATGACAGCCTATGTAAAAAACTGGAGAGTGTCCAGCGAACCATCTATGTCAGATCACAGGATAATACTGTCCGATATAGATGGGCTCACACCAAAAGTAAGTAATATAATAAATACCAGGAAAACAGACTGGGAGAAGTATAAAGACATACTAAAAACCAATTTAGATTGTATTAGTACAGGAAGAGATGCAAGGCACCCATTAAAACTGGAAAGTATTGTAAATGAAATAAACTATGCAATAAATGATGCCTATGCATCCAGCGGCACAGAGAAAAAAGTAACCAGGCAAAGAGAAACTCCATGGTGGAGCGACCACTTGTCAAAACTCAGAACCGAAGTACGTAGGCTATTTAATAGGGCAAAGTTTACCGGGGACTGGCAGGCCTACTCTGCCCTTCTTACCACGTATAATAAAGAAATAAGAAAAGCGAAGAGGAAAAGCTTCCGAAACTTCTGTGAGAACATCACTGACACATCAGCTGCAGCGAGGATATACAAGGCTATAGCAAAAGTTGAAACAGAATCATCACTCTCACTAAAAAGGGAGGATGGGAGCTATACCGAAAATGAGAATCAAAAGGTTTCACTTTTGCTAAAGACTCACTTTCCAGGCAGCACGCAAAACGTGCAATAACACGATGAAATTCCGATTAGACCCAGAAGAGAAGACTGGGAGATGGCAAACAAGGTCTTTACAGAAGAAAGAATTGATGGGCCTTACAAACATTCCAACCTTTCAAGTCCCCAGGTGTTTACGGCAAATTCCCTGCTTTGCTACAACAGGGCAAATATTACCTAACAACACTTGATAAGAATAACTAGAAGCAGCCTAGCACTGGGCTACATACCAAGCATTTGGAGAAGAGCCAAGGTGGTATTTATACCAAAGTTGGGTAAAAAAGATCCCACATATCCAAAGTCCTTCAGGCCAATTAGTCTTACATCCTTTGTACTCAAAACAATGGAAAAGATAATAGACAATTATATCAGAGAGAATACTCTGAAAGAAATCCCACTACATGCTTGTCAGCATGCGTAAAGAGCAGGTACATCCACAGAAACCGCTCTATATCAACTGACAAATATAATACAGAAAACCATAGATCAAAAAGAGATCGCACTGTGTGCCTTCCTTGACATCGAGAGTGCCTTTGATAATACCTCTCATGAGGGCATCAAGAGGTCCTGGAGGTTAAGGGAGTAAACAACACTATGTCAAGATGGATGAGCGAAATGCTAAAATGCAGCAGAAGTAACGGTTGAGACAACCAACATAAGAATTATTACAACTAGAGGCTGTCCACAAGGGGGGGTACTCTCACCCCTTATGTGGGGCTTGGTTGTAGATGAGCTACTGTGGAAACTTACAAACATGGGATTTGAATGACAAGGGTACGTCGACGACATAGTAATCATATGCAGAGGGAAATTTGAAGACACTATATGTGATAGAATAAAATTAGGTCTCAGAACAACAAAGGAATGATGTCTAACTGTAGGACTAAATATAAATCCGGCAAAAACCACCATGGTACCCTTTACAAGAAGAAGAAACCATAATATTAGACCAATCCGGCTAGACGGAGTCGAAGTAAGCCGGAGTGAAGAAGTCAAATATTTTGGAATTACACTAGACAGCAAACTGCTATGGAAGCAACAAGAAAAAGAAATCATAATCAAAACCACACGGGTAATTATTATAAGTAGGTCCATTGCAGGCAAAAGTTGGGGATGCACACCCAAAATAATGCGATGGATGTATACAAAACGAAGAGATTCAACTTCGTAAAAAATTTCAAGACGAAACGCAGTAACAAAAAGATATGGAAAAACATATCTGATACATATGATATACACAAGAATATGATCACGGGGTACACGGATGGATCATTAACAGATAAAGGAATCGGAGCAGGAGTATATGGGCCTAGAACCAAATACTTGGCCATGGGAAAATACACCAGTATCTTTCAATCTGGATAGAAATTATAGCAATCCTGTCGGACAGCCAGTCAGCCATAATGGCATTAGAGTCTTACGAGATAAATTCAGAACTAGTATGGGAATGCCTAGGTAATATAAATAAACTAGGTATGAATAATTGTGTCACCATAGTCTGGGTCCCTAGCCACAGGGGAATAGAAGACAATGAAGAAGCTGACAAAATTGCACGGAAAGGAGCCGCCACAAAGCCACTGGAATCGGTGACAGTGTTGTAAAAAAGTTATTACGAGTAGAACTACTTAATACCAGAGAAGAACTATGGTTGGGGCAGGCTAAAATGCGTCAATCAAAGAAATTCATTGGGTCCTATGACTTAAGAAGATTTAAAGAATATATTAAACTATCGAAGAAAAACCTGAGAATTCTAACAGGACTTTTTACAGGTCATTGTCGGTTTGCTAAACATTTGACTAGGATGGGTATACAAACGGACAGTACATGTAGATTCTGCCTAGAAGACGATGAAGATCCAGAACAATTTTAGAAACGTGTCCAGCGCAAATGCGTACAAGAATGCAAATAATTGGGAATCGACAACCAAGTCCAAACGATATTAGAAAGATGAACCCTAACCATATAATCAGGTTTTTAACTGAGATAGACTTGACGTACATCCTATAGAACTATTAAATCCAGAACCCCCTATAAATAGTATAGGGAGATGCCACAGTTGAGAATGGCTTCAGTCATTGTATCAAGCGGGGCACAATAGATCTATTCAGGTCGCAGTGCATTACCCCGAAGCCATAATAATAAATAATAATAAGTCAAGCACATCTTTTGTTACGTTAGTATCGTTTAATTTACTTTTTAGTATAAGTAAATGATTTTTAAAACAATTCATGATACCTTTTATAAAATCATGACTCTTATTTCTTGGAATAGATTCATAACAATATGCTTTCATAATTTGCTTCAGTAAATCTAATCATATCGGTGATTGGTATTGTACTATATGTAGTATTTTCATTTGAAATTGTATTGATATGAGTCGTATTAGAAGAATCAGTGATTTCTATAAGATCATTATTAATGGGGGTTGCAATTAGAGTATCTTGAAATGTAGGTGTGGTTACAGTTACTTCTTTATAATGCGTGTTTAAATGGGATCGATATGAATTTATCTGACTGTATATTTTATTGCAATTAGGATAAACACATAACATTGAAATAATGTTGGGATGAAGATTCCTAATATGTTTAATAAATTCATTTAGGATCTCAAATTCCAGCGAGCAATGAAAACATATTATTGAATTCATTGCTATTTTTATTGTAAACGACAACAACAAAAGAAATATTGTTTGATATGTTTTTCAAAATAGCCCGAAATCAATAAAAACACAAAACGATTTTATCGTACTTAAAAATTAAGAAAAAAATACTTCTACATAATATCTACATTTTTGAGAGATCGTGGATAAGTGGGTCCACCGATGGTACTATGATATCCCACGATGAAAAGAAAATACCAAGCCTAATATGTACATGTTTGAGATCGTGGATAAATGTGTTCACCGATGGTACTACGATATCCCACGGTGTACTTAATTGGAATACCAATTTTTGGATAAACAGCCAAACATGAGCGCAACAAGATGGATATTTTATATTCATTCCTATGAAACAATGGAAACAAACTTCTATTGCCTTAATTGGATTCTTATATTTAAATCGCCTTCCAGCTATGTCGACGTATGCAATTGCGTTCTTGCTGTCACCAATGAAATATATTTTTGGCTGGCTCTCACTTTTTAATTTATTGGCTGCTCTTGTTACGTCATCCGCCTCGAGAATATTCTATTAAGAATTTTTTTTGTTAAAATTAAATATACATAATTTTGTTTTTTTTTTACATTGCAATAATGAATGAATGCAAGTTAAATTTCATATTTCGACCACATTTTGCTACTTGCTAGAAGGTATGGAATCAGCAGAAATGCTAGTGCATGTTTTGTATCTGTAATAAAATAAATAATTTTTCTACTCAACACAATTTTTCTATAGGTACCACATAAAATTATGTAAAATTATACCACTTACTTTCCTTTTCTGAACTTTTTATATATCGTAAAATTTCTTTAACAGTCGGATCTTTTATACAGCAGGCTTTTTCGATGATTTGATTATAAAAACATGTCCATACGTCAATGTTTGTAGATGCAGGGTACAAATTTTAAAACCAATTTCAAACTGTTAAATAAATCTCATTGTATTAGTTAAACATAACAAATTTGGATAAACATACTAGTTCGTTATTCCTTTCGGGAATTCTATTGTTTTAAAATCTTGATTTTTTAATTCCATCTGTCTTAAATTGTGATACTACAATACTAAGTGTTGCTGTTTCTCCTGTTGTAACAGGAGACTCCTGTTACTTTGGTCTAAATTTTCACAATCTTCTGCCTCCTGTTCCGAGTAATTTTTTTCTCAATTCTCCTGTTATTAATTTGAGGAAATCTTCTATGTAATAAGACCTTAAACTCAACTTCCATTGTACGATCTAACTTAAAAGATGATGGCTTAGATTGTACAAAATTTAAAGTACAAGAAAGCCACATACTCGCAATGATAAAAAAATGAACACCTAAATAATTCTTGTCATTACTCAGTCTGCCACGTCTCGGAGCACTTCGACACCTCGAAGCCTTCCCGTACTAACTTCGATAAAAAGTTCAATCTCGTTGCTTTATCGCAACTTATTTTTAAAATTTCTTGTACAATAAAGGGGACTATGGGGGCCATTATCACAAGGCAACGTGTCTGAGTGCTTCAACATGGCGAAGCCAGCGCAATCCTTGTCGGTGTCGTCTCAAGTCAACTCACTGGTCACCAGAATTGGCAATTGTCAAATGGTGACACCTCCACTTCGGTGGAAGTCCTCCTCGTGGAAGTCCCTGGAAACGGCGCTCTACACCACCCGGTGTAGAAGTCGGCTAAAGTGAGTGGCGAGCATCTCCCTCAGAGTGAGGGTTCGTGCGTTGGGTTTGGGTCCCACCACGGAAAAAACCTATGCGCCCAATGAAAACAAAAAAGGAGGCCTCGGATAACGACCGATTACAACGATGACGACCCACGCAAACATTTTAAGGACCATGATTTACGGATATGCACCTGGAATGTCCGGACCCTTTATAGGGAAGGTGCCTCTATCCAGCTGGCAGATGTCCTCGAAAAATATAAGGCTGACATCACCGCTATCCAGGAGACGCGATGGACGGGACAGGGCTGTTCGAAACAAGCGTCCTGTGATATCTACTACAGCTGCCATGCGGAGAGACACGAATTTGGATGTGGATTTGTGATCGGCAAGAGACTCCGCCACCTTGTCTCTAGGTTCACGCCCGTGGACGAAAGGCTGGCAACAATTCGCATCAAGGCTAAATATTTCCATATCAGCCTAATTTGTGCACACGCTCCGACGAACGAGAAAGATGACGAGACAAAAGAGCGCTTCTACGAGCGCCTAGACAACGCATACGAGCGCTGCCCCCGCCACGATATCAAAATCGTGCTAGGCGATTTTAACGCCAAGGTGGGCAGAGAAGCCATCTATTGTCCAACAATCGGAAAATTTAGCCTCCATGCCAACACTTCCGATAACGGAACGAGGCTAATCGACTTCGCCGCAGCACGAAATATGGTAGTTATTAGCACTAGATTCGAACATTTCGATATCCACAAGTCCACATGGTTGTCGCCCGATCAAAAAACTCGAAATCACGTTGTGATTGACGGAAGGCACGCTTCGAGCGTGATGGACGTACGCACTATCCGAGGTGCCAATATGGACTCGGATCATTACCTTGTAGCAGCCAAGGTCCGCACACGCTTAAGCGCTGCGAAGAACGTACGGAACCAAACGCAGAGAAAGCCAGACGTCGGAAAGCTGCAATCACAACAGACAACGCAAGCCTTTTCCACTCGACTCTCACACCTACTTAGACAAAGCACTCCTCCTCTCGATGATATAAGCGCGCAGTTGAATCATATCTCCTGCTCTATGCGTACGGCTGCCGAAGAGGTGCTTGGATTCCAACGCCCCCTGAGAAATCAGTGGTATGACCAAGAGTGTCGCGCGGCCACTGCAGAGAAAGACGCTGCGTACAAATCCACCCTGCAGTCAGTAGCTACGCGAGCTGCGAAGGAGCGATACAAAGAGAAGAGGAGGGCGTAAAAAAAGCGATGCAGAAAGACGTGAGTGTGAGGAGATTGAGATGCATGGGGACAGGAATGAGGCACGAAAATTCTTCGAGAAAATAAGACGCCTAGCCGGAGGTTCAAAATCCGGAGCCTCTTCCTGTAAAGATGAGAACGGAAATCTAGTGACAGATATCCAGAGCACACTGAAAATATGGAGGGATCACTTCTCTAAACTGCTAACCGGTGATGATGACCGCAATTCCACCGATAGAGAAGCAAACCCGGCAACACCAGTACTTGATGACGACGTTGAGATTCGGCCACCCGACCACGACGAGGTCAGAACAGCCATTGCTCGGCTGAAAAACAACAAAGCCGCCGGTGCTGATGGCCTGCCTGCTGAATTGTTTAAGACCGGAGGCGAAGAGCTAATAGAGAGCATGCACGAGCTCGTAAGCAGAATATGGTCGGATGAAAGCATGCCAAGTGACTTGAACATCAGTGTACTCTGCCCAATCCTAAAGAAAGGGGATCCCACTATCTGCGCCAACTACCGTGGGATCAGCCTACTCAATATCGCATACAAGGTTCTATCGAGCGTATTATGTGAAAGACTGAAGCCCATTGTCAACAGACTGATTGGACCTTATCAGTGCGGCTTCAGACCTGGAAAGTCCACCATAGACCAGATTTTCACATTGCGCCTAATCCAGGAAAAGACCCTAGAACAACAGATCGACACCTTCCACCTATTAGTCGACTATAAAGCCGCCTTCGACACTCCGATAAGGGAACGATTATACGCAGCAATGTCTGAGTTCGGTATACCTGCGAATCTTATAAGGCTTTGCAGGATGACCCAGAGCAACACACGTTGCTCAGTGAGAATAGGAAAAGTCCTCTCCGAGCCATTTCATACCGAACGAGGTTTCAGACAGGGTGACTCCCTATCGTGCGACTTTTTTAACTTATTGATGGAGAAAATAGTTCGAGCTGCCGAACTCCGTCAAAGCGGCACTATCCTCAACAAAAGTGTCATGCCGCTCGCATATGCCGACGATATTGATATCATTGGCAGGAGCACACGAGCAGTCAGCGCAGCATTCTCCAGATTGGAGAAAGAGTCGCGTCGAATGGGTCTAGCGGTGAACGAGTCCGTGCGTCTTGGACAAAAAGCTGATTTTGACACCCACAAGTTCGACATTGTGAAGGACTTCGTCTATCTGGGATCCACAAGTCACTCATCATGCCCGTCCTACTTTATGGTGCAGAAACATGGACGCTGGCCACCACCGATGAGAGAGTACTGGGAGCGTTCGAGAGAAAGATTCTCCGTAAAATCTTTGGCCCTATCTGCTTTGCTAACGAGTATCGAATCAGGATGAACCACGAGCTGTATGAGTTATTCGACGACATTGACATAGTCAAGCGCATCAAGATCCAGCGGCTTCGCTGGCTAAGTCATGTCGAACGAATGGATGACAACACTCCAGCTAAGAAGGTGCTTGCATCGAGTCTCGAAGGTGGTCAGCGTAGAAGAGGGCGTCCAAATCTGCGTTGGAAAGACCAAGTTGACGACAACCTGGCAACGCTTGGTATTTCTAACTGGCGTCAGCGCGCGCAAAGCAGATCCGACTGGCGCGGCTTCATCTCAGCGGCCAAAACCGACCCACGGTTGTAAGGGCCATTTAAGTAAGTAAGTACAATAAAGTTTTATGACAATATTTAATATTTATACATTTTTCATCTCGATATCGCAATATTTCTTCGAAGCAATATAGAACAATAATTTCTATAACAAATGCAGAATATTGTACAGTCCATATTGAAGACATTTTAATATGGTCTGTACAAAAATGTAGAAATTTTCATTTGTACCAACAGTTATGAAAACGACGATATATCGGGTTTATGGTGCATTTTATCTGCCAAATAGAAAACTGCCACTTAACTTTGCATAATATATTGTTGTAGATTTAATTTTTGTAATGAAGTGATGAAAAATTAAATGAATTCCTTCTGTGGCAAGAATTTGTTACAATAACTAAGAAACATCTATTATTTAACGTTATTATTAATATACATCTTGACAAGAACTTAAAAAACAGTTATGGCCTGTAAAAAATGTATGCAATTGATTTGAAAATATATTTAATTTCACTTTATTTTATTTAAAATAAATTTTAAAACGTAGTGTGCTTTCCGTTTGTTTGTTTTTTTATTATTTTTATTTTTGATGTCAAAAAATTTGTATTCAAACATTTAAAATAAAAACAATGATTGAGTTCGTTGACTGTATTTCGAACATGTTTTTGTTTATATATAATTTAAACATTTCAATATATAAGAAAAGCCCAGTCAACAGAAGAAGCAAATCACAGCTGAAAAGGAGGTTGTTAGAAATTTCGATGATGTAATCGATTCAATATCAGAAGATGGAATGAAGCGATGATGAGGAACATTAAGATGCAAAATAGATTTAGTTTTTTATGTTTTATTTTGTCATTGCGAATGTCATATATTGATGACGCACTTATTTATGTTTATAATGTCAATGTGAAAATTTCGATATCATTGCACTATTCAATGCGATATCGATCCAGAATAGTTTTTATTCTCGTTTCGAATAAAACTGCGATATTACGCAGTTCATAGTAACATTTCAAATAGGAATAAAACCTCAATCATATTGAAAAACAGTTTTTAGATTCATACTTAGCGAGAACTCAGCTAGAAAATACATCATATTTTATTCAAATGTGGCACGAATAATAATATATTTTTTAAAATATGAAATTTATGATATGCACCTGCATTTCAAATGCAAATAAAAACCGCAAACGAATTGATCTAAAAAACTGTTTGCGCACAAATTCTCAGAATGATCCCTAGTTTAACTTACATATCGATTTTTTTTCAGTGTGTAAATTACTGTCGCACGGTGTTATATATAAACTTCAACTGCTTCGACTACTCTACAAAACTATAAAATTAATTTTAGAGGTTTTTGTTACCTTTTTGTCAAAAATGAAGGTTATGTTTAGAATAATTATAAGTTATAACGTTTTAAAATTTAGATACAACGGACTATTGCCTAATCACGCACACACTCTGACTATAACACTACCCAACAAGACAAAATATTGGCCATGGATTTCCCCTACATCAATTCTATATAATGCTGATTTTGACTGCATACTCAGTTTTTGTATATTACGTTATGTTTTTAAGAAAATTGCTATTGATATTTCATGCTCTTTTCAGACATTTTTTAGAATTTAAAAAAGTCTCTTACATAATGAGTTTTCCAAAAAACTGTAAACGCAATTTTCAATTTTTCAATTGTCAAGACTAATTCGAGTTTAATAATACTTTTGCAATTTGCTGAAAAACGTTACGTAATAGATAAAAAACTGAGTCAAACTCAGCACTAGTGAATTATATAGAATTGATGTATGGGATATCCATCTTTCATAATTCAGGCGCCATTTACTTGTTTTTAAAGATTCAGCATTTGTTTACGAAAATTAAAAACAAAAACAAAAATTTAAATAAATGAATCACAATATTTTGACATTTTGCTCAATATCTCCAAAAACACCGTAGTTTATGGAAAAAGAGCAATAGTAAATTTGTGCAATGAAACAATAATAAAATCAAAAATAAAATGCAAAAAACAAAACCATTAAGTTGCCGAAGGTATTGACATTTGTAATTTTTTATAAACTTTACCGTAAATCGTAACCGTAAACTTTACCGTTACTGCATGTTTTTTTCTATTACGAAAAGTCTTTACGTAATATGAAAAAACATGCAGTAACAATTTAATTATATAGAAATTATATGCGGAATAATTGTGTTACTTGCAGCAGTTGACGGAATGTTCGTCGGATCTATAAAATAAGTTTTTTAAGTTCCGGTTGCGCCTTCATCATCAAATTTTTCCTGTGCAATTACTGGATCCCAGACTTCTTCGAAAACGTCTGTCTCATCTGCAATAAAAACTATTTTAATCTAATTTTTTTTTTTTTTACAAATTAACCAACGCTCAGGGGATGCCCCTTATTCATGCAATGCATAGTGTTGATCGTAAGAAGGGATGATAGGTTAAAGGGAGGGGGAAAAGATGGAGTAGTGTCGGTAAATGTTTGTTTTGAACTTGCCAATATCGAAAATGTCGGGAAAAACAGACGCAGGGAGATTGTTCCACAAACGTGTCGTGCGACCGAAGAACGAATTCTCTCTGTAATGCGTGGTTCTGTTGAGAGTCGAGTGGACAACGAAGGGGTAGGCTTGGTTTGATGCCCGAGTAGAACGAGAAAACACACGACCTGGTGGAATCAGGTCACGTATTTCACTCGAACACTTACCGTTGTAATACCTATAAAACAGGCTTACACACCCAACGGTCCTTCGGTGCTGAGAACCAATAGAAGATGAGATATTTTCATCACCTATCAAATATATCGCACGTTGTTGAATTCGGTCCAGGAACTCCAAGGAGGATTTTTAAGTTCCTGCCCAAATGTGCGAATTTAATTCCATTTTAGGCCGTATGTAGGTAGTGTAGATAGTGCGTAGGTCAGCAGGAATGTTTTACACCGTTTTAAAAAACCGAGGCACATGGACACATTAAATATGTGATCATTCCAACGGAGATCACATTGAATTGATATGCCCAGAACGTCAAGAGCAGCTGACTGCGCAATATCCACAGCACCCATATTGAGGGGTGAATCCATTCTTTTGTGGGATAACAGACAACATTGGGTCTTGCTGGCATTAAAATCTACTCTATTTGCAACACCCCACTCGGAGATTGATTTAAGGTCATTATTGAGCGTGTCATTCATAGTGCGTCTTTTACTCTCAATCTCCAAAGAGTTTGGGTGCTTGTGGAACGAGTATGAATGACAAATATTACTGTCATCTGCAAAGGAATGAACTTGGTTCTGGGTCAGTGATAGAAGGTCATTGATAAATACCAGAAATAGGGAAGGGGATAGGACGGAACCCTGCGGAACTCCAGAATTGATGGAATGTTTTTCTGAAAAAACACCATCCATCGCATCTCGTATAGAACGACCCTGGAGAAAACTCGATATCCATCGAGTTTGAAACGAGTGCTTTATGTCACATTCGATCAAAAGCCTTGGAAATATCGAGAGCAAGTCTTACTCTCCCCAAAAAGGTGAATACAATTATTCCACTTTTCGGAGAGGACCGCCATCAAGTCACCTGTGGATCTGGCCCTACGGAAACCATATTGGCGGTCACTGAGCAATTCGTTGTGCTCAATATAGTTCACAATGGTGAAAATATGTCCTCATTTAGTTCATATTCATTAGAGCACAAAGTTATAGCTTTTTGAGTATTAAACTTATTTTGAACTAAAATACGAAAATTAAAATTTTAAAAAATAAATAAAAAATATACATATTTAATATATAACGTTTTTAAGGTAAAATTTGTAGTAAGATTTAAATCAAAAATGCGTATCACATCCAACAAATAATATTATCTTTCGTCACACGTTTCAAATCTCACTTTAAAATAAATTTAGTTTAATTAGTTTAGCTTAGTTAATTTACAATCAATTACAAAACTTGTACCGAACCGAACATGTACCGAACTGTTATAAAAATTGAAAAATAAATTTATGAAAATTTAATAATTTAATTTTATAAAAACATTGCACCGCCTTGCAAAAGCTCTCGGCTTTAAACTGTAGGTCCCGCCATTTGAATAAAAATATAACACGAGCAACTCAAAGAGACAAGGGAGAGCTCGGATTAGTGGATTCGTGGTTTATCGTCAATTATACATATTTATGTGAAAACAATTCTGTCACTGTTCCATAGTGTGAGTCTTCAAGTTTTGTTGAAACCGACAGTGACCGATGCGCAGGGGTTGGAACATTTACGCTGACATGGGCAAAGTTAAGTTAACACGCTATTCTTTATTTATAAATTCACGCACGCAATCGGAACCCCTGCTCATCGGTCAATGGTCAAACCGCGTACTGTTCTCAAATACCTGCGCCCATCGGTAAAATCCTGAGGAATTGCACAGCACGAAACAGGGTTCCACGCAATTGGAACTAGTATCTTGGTGAAAGACTTCAAGTTTTGTTGTAAATCAGTTTCTAGATCAGCGACTGAATCGCATGGGGTTGGTGAAATGTTTCTAGTTTTGTCGCAAATCAGCTCAACTTTCAAGGCCAGCTACCGATGCGCAGGGGTTGTAGTAACTTTGACATACACGCAATCGGAACCACAGGTCAACGAGAGAATTGACGGAGGCTGCGGTCGTGAAATATATATAACCACAATTTACCTTTTTTTACTAACAATGTATAATTGTTAATTCCAACGAAATTGACGGCGACAACCTTTTTTATTATCGAAATTTATTTTTAAAAGTTTAAGGCCTTCCATTTTATTAAAACTTATCTTTTTTTTGTATAACTTCGCTTATAACTTTATTAACAAAACTAAATGAAAATATTTTACTCACTTGCCTCTTGTTTTTATGCGAAATAAAAATGTCGTGCTGGACATTAAATGCAGGGATGAAAAATTAGTACTTTAGTATTTATGTTGATTTTTATGTTAAGAAAGTAGTCATGTCAGGAAAAGTACTTATGTTGTTATATGCAAATTTTGAGCATATAATTGAAAAATATCTAGAAAGTAGTTCGAGAAAAATAATAATGAAGCACAATTTGCTTTATTGATAGTTTTGCATATACATTTTATTAATATTTTCAAACAGAATTGAAAAACGTAGTTAATACTTCAGTAGTTTATTTTTTATGCATGCTACCGCTAATGTATACTACTAAATTATAGCAATCATACTGTTATTATAACAATCATGCTTCGAGACTAACATGATTGCCACAAAAATGAGCTCTATATAACATGATTTCGGGAATCATTGCATGATTAAAATCCATCATTCAATTATTCTGGCAATCATGCATACACAAATTATATTTTTGTCACAATCATTGATATGATTGCAGAAATCATTTAATGAAAGACACAACCATTTAAAAAAAAAATGGGAATGATTACGACAATCAAGAATGATAATAACAAGCATACTATTATTACTACAATCATAGTTTTTTGCCACAATCATGGCTCAATCATATCAACACATAATCCCCAAATTCGAATTGGGGGGTTATGTCCATGGAGGTTATGTCCGGGCACCGACAAAAGCGAAATGCTGTGTTTTAAGGCAGACATGTCAAACTCATTCGGCATCACGGGCATTTGTGTACCATAAGAATTTTTTACATTTGGTTCTTAAGTTGTAAAATAAAATATAATGTTAAGATGATTAAATTTTCCATTTATCTTCGTTAAAGCGCCGCAATCGATTTTTTTTTTTTTCAAAAAATGGTGCGATTTTTTTCGTTTCAAATATATCGAAAAATATCCAAACTTCTTTGATCCTGCCAAAAATTTTGTTTAAGGTTTTTACTATGGAGTATATTTCAAACACTAGAGAAAATTTTATAAAACAGACACCTGACAATCATCCAAAATTGTTGCAACTTTTTATGTCGGCAAAATTGTACGATATCGAATTAAATCTTGTACCAATATCGAAGGCCAAATCGTACCAAAACTGCAAAAATAGTTCAAAGAGACATAAAGCAGTTTTATTTTCGAAACTATAATAAAACCGATTCTGGATCAAATAGTTCAAATATATCGAGATTTATTTGAAAAACATTGCGATATCGATATGGACAATGCTTAAATATCCTTACATACAATTTTACTATACGAAAATTACGAAATTTTAAAAACTAGCAACAAGATTGGATTTTTGTTATCCAAGTTAGTTCGAGAAATCTTCGAGGCATAAATCACATGGCAGACTGGTTACCAAATTTTTTAGATTTTCGGTACAAACAATACTTAAACATATAAAAAAAAATTGTTTTTAGAAACCCGTATATAATTTCAATATTTGAATAAATTTGAAAAGGTTTCCTTTTTATGAACAATTAAGATGTTCGGATTTAGAAGTATATCCTTAAAACGAGGTGTGCAGCATTCTACGGTCAGTAGAATTTTCCACAACCACAAAAAGTGATTATTGATTCATTTTTTCAAACTTTGGACCACTGTTTGCCTGGAGAAGCTGAGTGAGTCTTGAACTCTGGTAGATCTGGTGTGGAATGTCTCTAATACAAAAAGTTTTACTTACTAAAAAAAATGTTAAAATGATTCTAATTCCAGTTTATGCAAAGCAGGACTCTTGGTTAAAAACATGTCGATATTTTTTTAATAAAAGTCAAAATTTTTGTTTCTTGCTTTATTCTGATTGCGCCTTTATTTGATACTGGAACTGATTGCGAAATGGTTTTGCTAAATAGTTCAGTGTTTGAGATTATTAAGTTTTTATTATTTTTCTCTCCTTTTGTTTTTAATAGTAAAACTAAAACAATAATATAATTTTTTTTTCTGTGTTAAACGTAGAAAACCATGCGCTAACATAAATATAGCCATGGGAAATTCCAAACTTAACAATAAATTTAAAATGTTATGAATAAAAAACAATATTACTTGTAGAAAATACAACGCCATGTATAATATTTAAAATTACAATTGGAAAAATAAATTAAAACCCTATATTAAAAACTTATCACATTCTCATTATTAAATTTTGGAAAATAATATACCAAAAATTGTTTTTTTTTAATAAATTAATAAGTTTTTAACCAAGATTAGTAATTATAGTAATTATTAGTAATTTTTTATATGCCATGTTAAATTAGCCTAAAATGCACAATAGTAAATAATAATCATTTTAACGCTTGAAAATAAAATGTTTAGAAATTTTTTTCAATTCTTAAAAATACATTTTTTTGGTATTATTCAAAAAGTCTTCGCGGGTCGCTGATGAGGGGTTGGTGGGCCGCGTGTCTGACATGCCTGTTTAAGGTATACTTTTGTTTAGTAGAAATTAAGCTTATAGATTTTGGATCCAAAAAAGTACAGACGAATTAATATTATAATGCTATTTTAAAACTGATATAATTTGCTAAGCTAAAAAGGATGGTATACACCTGTATGCCGTGAAATAAATACCCAAAAATGATTTTTTTTGTCCCAAAATCTGCTACTTTATTTCTTAAATCTCGAGAACCATGATAAGTATTTTTAAAATCAATATCAATACTAAATGTGTAGCATTTATGTACATTTTAGATACAAGAAATATGAGTGTGACTTTCCACCTATCGCCTACCATGCAAAATCATGCCTAACCAGTTGGGAAGGTTAGATCACATGGGAAATTTTAAAGTAGGTGTAATTATGATAGTTGGGATTATCAAAACCCTATTTTGATAATTATAAATACCCTACACATATGTGTGGTTACCATTCAAAGTGATATATAGGTCACCAGGGTATACGAATCCTGAAAATAACTACAAACATTCAATCGCTGAAGAATTTCCATTCATTTGATACCCATATTTACAAATGGGTAGGTGTACCGAATTTCGATTTTTTTTTTGTGAACCACAAGTCTTTTCGCCGGAAAACATTATAATCGTGTATTTGAGCATGAGTCAATATATATTTTACCAAAAAAAGTTTACCTAAGCACGTATACATAAAAATTGATCTTTATGTGTACATTTTATATGAGGTATTTGAACATAAGTGGTCCGATCATAGGTCACAATGGACCGATTTCGCACATACAGCGTAGGTATATTAGTAATCTAAGTTATAAGTTTCATTTATCTAGCTCTTCAATTTTAAAAGTAGTAGGGATTTCAACAGACAGACAGACGGACAGACAGACGCACATCGCTAAATCGACTCAGGAGGTCATGCTGATCAAGAATATATATACTTTTCCATACCGGAGATGCTTCCTTCTGGGTGTTACAAACGGCGTACCAAACTGAATATACCCTTTCACTCTTAGTGTAGGGTATAAAAACAGAAATTTTCGTATTTGTCAAATATCCTTGAAACAGAATGTCTCGGAAGAAAAGTAAATACGCCATTGTTTGTAGAACATCGAAATTCACAAGAATATATAATTTTCATTTCAGCTTTCGAAAAACTTTGTGAAATGTGCCTGCAACGTTATAAAAAAAGTACAAAATATATTGTTTTTTTTTTAGCTTTTTTTGTGTGGATCTGAGTTCATTCCTTTATTTGAGGACCTCTCCTAGTAGAAATTTGCCCGATGCGCCATCGGGAAATGATCGGGTTTTCAACGGGTAACTCCTAATAGAACAAATATGATCATTGCCTTGTCATGCCATTATCATGCTAAGTCAATGGACCCGATCATTGCAACATTAGTTGTATCTCAAAAAGAAATTTGTATCGGGTAATGATCGGAATTTAATGACGAAAAATCCTAAATATTTTTTTATAAATTTATCAAAAATATTTTACCATTATTATAAATATATTTTTTTTAAATATTTACATTTAACGGTCACTTTCATCAGGTGTATGATGAATCTTTCTTATTTTTATCTTAAATTAAATATATAATTTTTATACCCTACACTAAAAGTGAAAGGGTATATTCAGTTTGGTACGCCGTTTGTAACACCCAGAAGGAAGCATCTCCGGTATGGATCAGCATGACCTCCTGAGTCGATTGAACGATGTCCGTCTGTCCGTCTGTCTGCCTGTCTGTTGAAATCCCTACTACTTAAACAATTGAAGAGTTAGATAAATGAAACTCATAATTAAGATTACTTATACACCTACGCTGTATGTGCGAATTAGGCATATCGGTCAATTGTGACCTGTGATCTGATCATTTATATTCAAATAACTCATACAAAATTTACATCTACAGTTCAGTTTTACTGTATACGTGCTTAGGTAAACTTTTTTGGTCAAATGTATATTGACTTCATGCTCAAATACACGGAAATAATGTTTTCCCCTCGAAACGACTTGTGGTTCCCAAAAAAAATCGAAATTCGGTACACCTGTCCATTTGTAAATATGGGTATCAAATGAATGGACATTTTTCAGCGATTGAAAGTTTGTAGTTATTTTCAGGATTTGTATACCTGGTGACCTATAACCACTTTGAATGGTAACCACACATATGTGTAGGGTATTTATAGTCGGCTTAGACCGACTATAATTTTGATAATCCTAACTATCATAATGTAGTCGCGGTAGCTCAGTGGTTAGTGCGTTGGACTGCGAGCCGAAAGGTCCCCGGTTCAAGCCGGGACTGGGGCTAACATTTACTACCTCTCGGCAGTAAATGGCAAACCTACGAGAGTAAAAAATTGCCTATGAAAAAGCTCTCACCCGCCGTTCGGATTCGGCAATAAACTGAAGGTCCCACCACTTTGAGTACAAATATAACACGCACAGCTCAAAATGGTGAGAGAGCTCGGCCGAAGTCCTATACAGGACTGTAGCGTAAACTATTATTATTAACTATCATAATAACACCAAATTTAAAATTTCCCATGTTATCTAACCTTCCCAACTGGTTAATTTTCCAAATATTTAACTAATGTTGCAAATAATTAGTTTATCGGGGTATTATGTTAAAAATGTGAAGATCTATTTTTATAAAGCATAATTAAATATATGGAGAGTAAAGCCTGAATCACACGATTGAATAAACAATCAATTTTTGAATCAATTTCCAAAACAATTTAAATATCAAACGTGTGTTTGCCTAATTTTCCATACAAAACTTGGGCAATCACACGATTGATATTGTGTGATATCGTAATTATATGTAATTTATTTTGTAATTTTAGAAATATTTATTACTACACTAAGAAAACAAAGATGACTACCAGAAATATCACAGCCCTAAATATCAAGTTATTTACAAATTATTTAGATCGTATTTGAGACAACCATCTCTCAAACATCCGTCAAATACGATAAATATTGCTAGCAACCATCTTTCAAATTAACGATTATGTATAGCAACCATGAATTAAACATCTTACAAATAGGAAGATAGTTGATGAATATTTGGAAAATGTACTCCATTAGAATTTGCAGGGTATTTTTTTATTGAATTGAAATAAAATGAATCAAATGTATTTGTATTTTAAACTCAGGATGTTTGCTATCAGTCAACTGTAAATATCACAATTTTCATTGCTGTTGTGGCAAACATCTCGTAACTATCTGCATATATGTCATATTTAAAATATATTAATAGTTTTGCTGCAACTTTATTGAAACTTATGGGATGTTTGAATATTTGCTACACCCAGAAAAAAATCATGGTAAATTGATAGTATTTCAATAGAAAAACAATAATTTATACCATTAAAGTTGGTCAATAGGATGCGTCCCATTTGTTCAGTAATATTGAAACTGTTAATACAATGTGTAGTTATACCATATATTTTATAATGTGATATTTTAATTACAATAAGAAAGACCTACACAAATTTAATGATACGTATTATTAATTTTATGGTATAGTCGAATTACATTTTCCAAATAATTTATTAAAACAAAAATGTATTTCAGTTAATTTGTTGTATATATTATTTTATTTAAATGTCGAAATTGATATTCACTTTTACAACATACACATAAAAAGACACTTCTTGCTGCAAAAGGTTATAACACATTTAATGTTTGCTTCGGTTTCCAATAATTGATTGTAGTACTTGAGTCTGCAGTTGTTTTTGAGTCCGTTGCCATAATAGAAGTTCGATGTATTATTTATTTTCTATAATAAATAAAAATATAAATAAATATATAAATATAATTTATTTACATTAAATACATTGAGTCCTTACCAATGTCGCGTTTAATAATGTGGATTATTACAAAATAATACATGCGACCATTTTGAGCAAACACGCAGAATGACGTACAAAACGAACTTGTTTGTATTCTTTTTATGTTTTTTTACACCACGTTTATTATTATAGGAGGAAACCATTAAAACAAAAGTATTTATTCTATTTAAAATAATAATATTGAAATATTTAATGTATGGTACTGAATTTTTCAAATACTATTGAATTAATTAGAAAACTTTTGATTTAAAAAGAAAAACTATTAATACATGAACCATAAGATCAATGGTCGTACCATAAATTACTTAATGGTACATTTTCTTCTGAGTGTACAAGGCGTAAATTTAAAAGGCTAGTTGCAGCAAGACATTCATAAACATCTTGTTTTCTTAGTGTAAGTTCAAACAAAACCAATATTTTACTACGCTAAACAAGATGAAATGACACAGGAAAATTAAAATCAGTCTAAATACGAAAAATCAAATTTATCAAGCCGATGTAAACCGGACGTTGGCCAGCCACCCCGTCCGACTAAAAAGGACGTTGGATTCGGTTATTGTTGTTGCTACATTTGCTTCAGCTACATTTGCTTCAGTAACAACAGCTGCAGTAGCAACAGTTGTTTGATGTGTAGCCGCGGCATTCAGTAGATAATTGTCTAGTAATTCATCTTCCATGCGCGCTACAAGCAATTGTTGTCGTTGCTCATCAGGTCCATCTGTGCCGGCGGCAGCTTCTACTGGTGCCGCATTGTTCACACTCAGGAAATCTTTCGACGATGAAGGGCTGCGACAACGCCTTTGATTAGATGCTGCATTATCGTCCAGTTCAATTATATTATTTAGACGCCCCTACAGCACGAAAATATTGCAGCAACGTTGCTGAGACATTGCACAGCAAGATTGCAATATTGCCAGAAATATTGCAGCAACGTTCCAGCAATCTATCTATGTCCGCCTCCTGGAATATTGCAGAAAAATTGCAGCAATATTTCAGCAATATTTTATGCAATGATCCAGCAATTTAATGGCAATGTTGTGGCAATATATTTAATAATGATTATAGCACTTACATAAATCATAACCAATATTGAATTTTTTTTTATAAAATTTAATTCGTACAATTTTTTTATAACAATATTTTTCATATGTAAATTTAAGGCAAACATAATTTGTAATTATCATGTAAAATATAATAATTAAAAACAAAAACATATAAGATTTAAAAAATCAAATCAATTCATTGATTAACATTTACGTTCTCCTTCCCTTCTTTCCGAGTACGCCTTGTTTTGGCCTGCGCCAACCAGCGAGAAACACTGGTTTTTATTTCGTCGTCAGTACTATGTGGTCCGCACAACGTGTGTATTTCTCCTAACGTTTAAATTTTCAATGTTAAAATGTTTAAATTATATTAAATAACTCACTTTTCAGCAGCTTAGCAGTCTCCAGATCTTTAAATTGCAGTTTTGACTTTCTGCCATCCCAGCTATAAAGCTCTGAAACGTCGTCTGTCATGAGTTGCCTCATCATTCTACAGGCTACGGTGTTCACATCCTTGCCCCCAACTCTACGAAGAATGCGCCCCTGCAAAAAAGATTACATTCTTATATGTATAAAGTAAAAACTGTAAAGAAATATATTTATCTAAAACTCATAACTTAGATTACTAATATACCTACGCTGTATGTGCGAAAAAATTGGCGAGATCGGTCCATTGTGACCTATGATCCGAACACTTATGTTCAAATACCTCATATAAAATTTACATATACAGATCAATTTTAATGTATACGAGCTTAGGTAAACTTTTTTGGTCAAATATATATTGACATCATGCTCAAATACATGATAATAATGTTTTCCGGCGAAAAGACTTGTGGTTCACAAAAAAAAATCGAAATTCGGTACACCTACCCATTTGTATATATGGGTATCAAATGAATGAAAATTCTTCTGCGATTGAATGTTTGTAGTTATTTTCAGGATTCGTATACCCTGGTGACCTATATACCACTATGAATGGTAACCACACATATGTGTAGGGTATTTATAGTCGGCTTAGACCGACTATAATTTTGATAATCCTAACTATCATAATTACATCTACTTTAAAATTTCCCATGTGATATAACCTTCCCAACTGGTGTTTTGTTGTTCTTACCATTTTATTTTTAAATTCACTTCGATATAAAAATTTCTCAAAATCGAGTAACTGCGCGGCACTCTTGAGTGGTAACTCCATTCCTTCATCCATGTCAGTGTTCTCGCTTTCTGCAACTCTAACACTCGATAGCTTTTCAACTGCTGCCTCGATTACACGCAGCCGATATGACATTTCAATCAATTTTTGCGTAACGAACCGTTTATGGTTATCATCGACATCTAAATATGAAGATTTAGTTTGACATTTAATATAACATTATTATAATTGGTGTATACAATATGAAGTTAAAAAATATTATATATAATAATACAAAAATAATATCAATTATTACCATTGTTAGATTCAGCAGTGGCTTTTGGCGTGTCGGTCCAATGAAAATCTGAAAGTTTATAATCGGAAATATGGGATGCAAAAACTATATACAATGGTGTGTAATAAAATAGGTTCGCCACACTGAAAGTTGTTATAAAATAATCGGCGTACGTCACAACGCCCAAATGTAAAATGCCCTAATCACGAAATGTCATAAGCCCAAATATGGTTATATTGTACAAAAACAGAAAACCAAAATGTCATATCGGCGAAATGCAATGTCATAAAGCATAAATTCATTTTTTTTTTTTGGGCTTTATGACATTTTCGAATTTGAGTGTTATGATAATGGGCGTTAAGCGTTATGACAAAATATGTCATAAAGCCAAAACTGAATGTCATAATGCCCAAAAAAAAACCACATGGGCGTTATGACATTTTCAATTTAAGTGTTATGCATTCGGCCGTTATGACCGTATGCCAAAACAATCAGCTTACCATTGTACATTGATGGAGTATCCAATGTAGAACCACTATAATATCCTGCTGATGTCGATGCTTCTTCTAAGTTTGCTCCTCTCGATGCGTTACCTTTTGGCGGCGCAGATATCCCACGAGTAGAGGTAGTGTGTGGCGGTGTTACTGTATTTTCAAGGCGTGTCTTCTTTAAAAAGGTAGCGTGTGGCGGCACAGTACTTAATTCTACGTTTATTTAATTATAAAAAGTAATTTAAAGCATAAATTCTTTTTTTTTTTTTGGGCTTTATGACATTTTCGAATTTGGGTGTTATGATAATGGGCGTTAAGCGTTATGACAAAAAATGTCATAAAGCCAAAACTGAATGTCATAATGCCCAAAAAAAACCACTTGGGCGTTATGACATTTTCAATTTAAGTGTTATGCATTCGGCCGTTATGACCGTATGCCAAAACAATCAGCTTACCATTGTACATTGATGGAGTATCCAATGTAGAACCACTGTAATATCCTGATGATGTCGATGCTTCTTCTAAGTTTGCTCCTCTCGATGCGTTACCTTTTGGCGGCGCAGATATCCCACGAGTAGAGGTAGTGTGTGGCGGTGTTACTGTATTTTCAAGGCGTGTCTTCTTTAAAAAGGTAGCGTGTGGCGGCACAGAACTTAATTCTACGTTTATTTAATTATAAAAAGTAATTTAAAATAAATTATTTAAAGAATTTTACCTTGGTCATCGTCATCCTCGTCATCGCTAAACAATACTCGGGCTCTTTCGCGCCGCCTTTTGATTGCCACGCGGTCGGCATTAGTGTCGTCGGCATCCGTGTCGTCCAAGTTGGACGTTTCCTCCGCTTGGACTACCTTGTCGAGGGCACTCGACCATGTGTCTGTAAAAAAAACTGATGTAAAAATGTCCTCATGGAATATTATTTAACTTACCAGCCATACCAAACATTTTTTTTATATTCAATAACTGCCAATTTTGCTTGTCCGTGGGTTCATTTCCGCGGATCACAAGGCGGTTAATGGCAAGTTTGGATTTTATATTTGTAGGCCACCAACACTTCCGATCGCCTTGCATCCACAATGTAGGCACGATTTGAAGGCCATCTTCAAATTCCGCGATTGCAAATTTTTTCATTTTATTTTATATAATTTTTTCTTGAAACAATTTGAAACAATTAATGACAGACTTCTCAATGTATTCAGTAATTTCAATAATAATCATAATTTTTCTAAAAATTCAATGTCACTTTTTTTAATTTCAAATAAATTTTATTGTTAAATGAAACATATAAACAAATTAAACAAATTAAACAAATGTTAAGAAAATATATTAACAATAATCCAGAAGAAGAACATGTCATCGAAAATTGTAAATATATTTTTAATATATGTAAGAGGAACATGGCCAAGGAATGAAACCGAATAGTGGCGTGATGCTCCTATCACTTTATGATCTGTCGTCAGAATTTACTATTAAAAAGTAATTTTACTACAATGCAAATAATTTGCAAATGAATCATATTGTATATGCAACTAGAGAAGAGCGCGTGACGTGATTTTTCGTTTAACGTAAGAATATTTGAGTTTGTGAAAAATCTTCGTGCGTGGTAGTTGATGCTGGTGCTTCCAAAATCAAGCACGCGTCCATCTCTTAAATGCAACAATCAAATACAATATAATTGTAAAACATTAATTTTCGACTTCTATGCAAAACTATTGTAACTATTTTAACTGCAATTAATTGTAAATTTGGACAACAATGTGAGGCAAGTGAGTTCTAAGTGCCGCACAGAGTAATTCCTTCTGGCTTTTGTTTGATGGTATCATATAATATTAGATGTTCAATGAATTAAATTTTAATACTTTTAGATACTAAACGGAGAAGAAAAGAGTTTCATGCATACTCGTCTCGGCACAAAAGACGAATAATTCAAGAAGAAGCTGTTCTTCAAAATATAGTACATCGTACTCAATTAAGTAAGGCATCTAACCAACAGAGAGATAATTCCATCAGTTTCGACTGTGACGAAAATGACAATTTATCGCGAGAGTTTTTGGATGAAGAAGAAAATCAAAATTTGAATTTATCAAGACACTTTTTGCAAGATGAATATGAATCATGGAATATGAATCAGGAAATCGATAAAATCGATGGAGACGTGGATTATAACGACTCAAATAATGAAAACGAAGAAACAGAATTTTTGCCACAATTTGCAAAATGGGCCAAAACGTTCAATATTCGCCACAATGCTATATATGGCCTTTTGCTTATACTTAACAATTGTATTCCAAACTGTTCATTGCCAAAAGATCCGAGGACAATACTTGGAACACCTCGTGTTACTAATATTTTGAATATAGCTGGAGGTGAATATTTACATTTTGGATTAGAAACAGCACTTCTATCGTTCATTGGTGAATATAAGTCTGATGTTACTGATATTGTAATATCATTTAATATTGATGGACTACCATTATCAAGATCATCGTCCAGTTCTTTCTGGCCTATCCTGGTTTTAGATAATGTATCCAGATCTGTTCAAATGGTTGGTGTATACTATGGCGAAAAAAAACCTTTATCGGCCAACATATATTTAAGAAAATTTGTAGATGAATTGAAACACGTCATTGATAATGGTTTTATGTATCATGGTAGAATAATTAGGATTTCTGTTTCAGCTATTGTGTGTGATGCTCCTGCAAAATCCTTTATCCTAAACACCAAAGGTCATAATGGATTTTCAAGTTGTTCAAAGTGTACAATTTACGGCACATCGATCAATAAAACTACTTGTTTTCCTTATGAAGAAGAGCCAAGTCGAGCACGAACAGATGAAGACTTTAAACTAAAATTAGATGAAGAATATCATCGTGGCCACACAATTTTAATAGAAATACCAAATATTGGTTTGGTAAGTAATGTTGTACTTGATTATATGCACTTAATATGTTTAGGTACTGTAAAAAAACTTTTGATTCTTTGGCAAAAAGGGCCAGTATCAGTTAGAATGGGTAACAACCAAATCAATAATATTTCGAAAAAGCTAAATTCTATGCGTAACATGATACCATGTGAATTTTCACGAAGGCCGAGAGGGTTATCAGAAATGTGCAACTGGAAAGCTACAGAATTTAGACAGTTTCTACTGTATACGGGACCGAGTGTTTTAAAAGATTCTCTAAAAACTGAATTGTATGTTCATTTTTTAACTCTTCACGTTGCAGTTTCAATATTGGTAAATTCAGAATTAGTTAAACATGAGTATAACATAAAATACGCTGAAGATTTATTAAAATACTTTGTAAAACAATTCGAAATCATTTACGGAAAACAATATGTATCTCATAATATACACAATTTAATTCACATATGTAACGACGTTAGAAGATTTGGTTCTTTAGATGTTTTCAGTGCATTTCCATTTGAAAATTTTTTATCTAAAATAAAAACATACGTTAGAAAACCGGAAAAACCACTTCAACAAATGGCTCGTAGATATGGTGAGCAGATAATGTCCATTCCGTTAAAACATCAACTAATTTCAGATGGGATTGTTTGTCAAAAACCACATTATGATCGTCAATTAACATTCAACTCTCAATATAACAATCTAGTTCAGTATAAAGAATTAAAGACCAGTAAATTTTATTTGAATTGCGATGATAATCGAAATAATTGTGTCTTGTTGAAAGATAATACAGTAATCATTGTATTAAATATATTGCAATCAACAAATAATATATATATTGAAGGAAGAACATGTAAAGTCATTCGAAAACTATACGATAAACCATGTTCTTCGGGACTTTTAGATATTTATGAAGTACATATTGAAAACGAATCTTTGTCTCGATGGCAAGTATCAATGATTATGAGAAAAATGTTTAAATTTGAACTTTCAAATTCAAAATATTGTGTAGTACCAATAATACATACATGTATGTAATATATAATGTTTTTTATACTGAATTATATCGTTTTATTTTAACATTTAATATAAATTATAAATCATAAAAAATCTCATTGAAATTGGACAATAGAATAATTATTTATTTAATAGTATACAAATAATAAATATTTTCTCATATAAACTCAATATAACTTACATAGTACTTTGTTGTATTTAATGGTATTTACCGATTAAAATAATAATTTATCCTATTGACTAATTTTAATAGTAAATAACTATTAATTATTTGGTTTTTTTTATGAGTGTATGAACAAAAACGCATATCTATATCATAAAATATCTATTCTAACTGATTGTCAACCTTTTTATAAGTAAGATACTTGTTATGTGCATATGTTTAGGTAGAACATTACTTACCAAACCAATTTAAATACCGGTATCCTAATTTAGAAACACTTTATTTACCAAATCGCCGAAAATTCGGTTTTGATTTTACCGAAAACATTTCGTCACCTGAAATTTTATTTTGCACAAACGCCATTTTGGGTGAATGGAGTTAGGAGTTGGATATATATGAGGTATATATTCTCCTTCTAACTTTGTTATCCGTACCAAATATGAGATATTCAGCATCGACTTTGATCAAAATCGAAAATTTGCTGCTATTTTAACACAAATGCAAATCTTTTTTATCGTTTTCTCGAAATTGTCTCAATGGAGTTAGAGCCAAATAACTTCTCAGGTGACGATTTGTATTTTGGTCAGAAACTCCGATTTTAAAAATGTGGGTATGATCTTATTTGAATTAGCACTACGATGTTCATCATGTCATTATTAATTATTAAAGTCTGCATCTATTCAAGCTCGACGTAGAGTGTACTTAAAATAAAAACAAAAAATCAGAACGTAAAGCAGAACGAATATCTTAATTCATAAATCCGTTATCAATGATAAGTTTTAATTAATTTATTTATACATTTATATGAACAGATCTGGATACATGATCTCTCAATAATATAAGTTACGTAACTATGTACAATAACTTATGTACATCACACTATAGTTTCTAATCGAAAATATATAAATATTTTTTTGCAAACGTCATTTGTTGTTAAATAATATTTGTTGTTAAATAATATTTGTTGTTTGTATACGATAAAATTGTGAAAAAAATAAATACTTTAATAAATAATTTTTGTAAATTAAATATAATTATAATTAAATATAATTAAATATAATACAGAAAATAAAAATTCTTTTTAATTTGCAATGATCTGAAGTATGATAACGATATTAAGTAAAATAAATGTTCAATATAGGCAGAACAACAGTTGAAAAATATCTTGCACAATGTTTGCTAAAATATGTCTGTGCAATATTGCTATAAAATATCTTTTGTATATTGCTGGAACATTGCTGGAACACTGCCGTGAAATATTGCTATGCAATACTGCTGCAATGTTGCAGCAATATATCGTTTGAAATATAATGTACATGCAATGTAGCAATATTGCCGCAAGATTGCAGCAATATTTGTGCTGTAGGGGCGTCCTCACGAATCATTGCAACACACAGTGTGCCCAAACGCTCTTAAATCGGGTGAAATTCAGTATTTTCGGAACCACTCAACCGATTTTAAAAATTTTAAAAATGTTGTACAGAGAGAACTTGAGAATTTAAAATTGGAGTTTGTATCTTTAATGGTTATGGAGATAAAAATCAGTAAAGTTAAGATTTTGTTCATGAACCATTTTTCAAAAATTGTAAAAAATCCAAAAGTTATCCGATATGTTCAATCAAATTAGTTTTGCTTAATTTCCCATACAACATACTAAACCTGATTCTGGTGTAGATAATTTTGTATTTCGTATGGGAAATTAAGCAAAACTAACATTGAATTTGATTGAACATATCTAACACTATATTAACGCAAAAAATTGATTTCATAATAAAATGTATAATCTATGTATAAATATGTAAAGTAAAGTCTTCAAAAATAATAAAAAGAAATCATGTTCTAGTATATATCTACAAAACTAATCAAGATATTTTCTCCTATAAGCACATTTTCTTTAGATCTCAATGTAAGCTTTTCATAAACAAAAAAATTTTTAAAATCGGATAACTTTTGGATTTTTTACAATTTTTGAAAAAATTTTCAAAAAAAATCTCAACTTTACTGATTTTTATCTCCATAACCATTAAATATACAAACTCCAATTTTAAAACTTAAGTTCTCTCTGTACAACACTTTTTAAATTTTTAAAATCGGTTGAGTGGTTCCGAAAATACTGAATTTCACCCGATTTTAGAGCTTTTGGGCACATTGTGCGACGTCGCACATGTGATGTGGATGATTACAATTGTTATTTTCGACAATGTGAGCTCGAGTTGGAGCTATCGCTCTCGTTGTCCTCACTCGACGAATCCATACGTCGATTGGCAGGTCCTGCCAATACACTGTTCCAAAGGGCGGTGAGGCTGCAATTATCGCTGCAATTGTTGACAAAGTAAATCTACAAAAAATTATTTTATTTTGTGAATTTAATTAAATAAAGTGTCACACATACCAACATTTTCACGTGACATCTCTCGCACTTTCTCCACAGCGTATTTTTGCCAAACATTCTGTTGAAATGCGCTGCACCCAATGAAAAGGGGTTTTGTCCTCTGATCTGTTGAGTAGCGATCCTCGATTTGTAGACATTCCCCGATCAGTTGTTGTTTTGTCATTTTCTCCAGGCGTTCGACGCGTGCCTTCTAATAGACATTGACAACTTCTTTAGTCAGAATTTCCTTAACTTCTTGCAGCAAATAGTAGTAATTATCATCCTGATAGTGTCAGCAACGCAGATGTGCCTAATCTCTGAAATGTTCCTCCATTTGTTGGTATTGTATTTAACATGCGAACGTGAGCGTGCCAGTTATGTACATTGTTCATTGACACCGTTGCCACCATTAGTACCGTCACAATCATCCGATGTAGTTGGGACGGGGCACTTGAATATCCAATTGCTGTTTTCGTAGGGTTTATTGGAGTTTTGGCCTTTTGTTTGCGTTTAGTTTTCTATTGCTGCGGTTGTCCTGCTGCACCAGTTACTGTTTCGGTTGCTTATTGGTTGAATATTAGGCTAAAATAATACATATTTAAAGTTATTTAAAATAAATTAAACTAAAAAGACACTAACGATATTAAATATAGATTTTTATTTATTGACATCATAAATCATATGTTACTTATGTCACTTCCACTAATTCGTGCAGTGTTGCATTAGTATGTATTCAATACAATTTATAGTACGTTTTTATTTTAAAGCTGCATTCAGAGCCTTCAACAGTTGCGAAACTGTCATTTTTGGCAGTTATTCAAATAATTTTGTATTGAAATAACAATTCAAATATGATTGTATTCAATAGTTTTTCAATCTTTATTTAAAAAAAAAACAAACATTTTAAACATTTGTGAATATCGTCGTTATAGAATGAAAAGTAACCAAATACATGTTTATGACAAACTTAAATTTCGAGTTTGTTGATTAATGTTATAAAAAGTAATAGATGCATTTTAAAATTTGCAATATCTATTATAGGCAGAAATGAATAGTCTGGGAACGACGTTAACATGTCAAAGTGCGGATGTCATTCATTGTCAGCTCGCAGAAAGATCTCGAAATTAAAATAAAATAATCTTTTCTTAACATAAATAAATTTGCGTAATATTTAAGCATAAAACATAACATGGTATCAGATGTGTGTTAAACCTAATAACTCCAAGATGATTGATAAAGATTTTATATGCCAACAAATGCAGGTGATGCAAGGAATGATGGAGCAGAAGGCTACCATGCAGCAGAAGTGTATTTCAACAACCTCTGCGGATGCGCAAATACCATTTCCAAAACCACTACAGATTAGTGGCAATGTTAAGGATAATTTTGAATTGTTTAAGGATAATTGGACATCATATGCTGAAGCAACAGGTGTTGCAAAATGGCCTACTGAAAACGAGCCGAAAAAGGTCAATATTTTGTGGTCGATGGTAGGTGATGAAGCCAAGTTAAAGTACAATAACTTTGGTGTCCAAGATGAGGACAGAGTTTCATGCCAATTACTGCTTCAGAGGATTGAATCGTGTGTTACAATAAGCAGACACACCCTTTTCGAGAGATGGTCATTCCACACATGCAACCAGGTGGAATTGGAAACGTTTGATGAGTACTTACGTAGACTGAACAAGACAGCAGATAACTGTGACTTTGACAAAATTTGTCAAAGTGATACCAAATCAACGATGATTCGCGACAGATTAATTTTTGGGATACGTGACGAGAACTTGCAAAAGTCATTTTTAAAAGAGGATCTGACTAAGTTGACAATTGACGATGTGGTCAACATATGCAAAGTTAATGAGATAACTGAGGAAAGATTTACTGCTATGGTCAACGAGGGCGAAAAGTCAATAAACAAAATGAAAGCACGAGTTCAAGTTCAGAAGAAATTATGTAAATTTTGTGGAGGTTCACACCCATTCATAAGTGACAAAATGCCCAACATTTAATAAAAATTGTAATATATGCAAAAGAAAAGGACATTTTTCCAAGTGCTGTTATTCAAAAAATAAGTCGAACGAGAATTTCAACAAAGTTCATGCTGATGGAGCCAACAATGATGCAGATAAGTCCTCCGGTTTTGAGTCATCACTGTATCAGTTAGCTAACAAAGAGCAGAAAAATAGTACTAAGGCCACTTTAGAGCTAATGATAAAAGAAAATTGGAATGAATACCAGTGTGACAAACTTGGCTGTTCAGAAAAAGTTAATTCGCTTAGATTAGAAGCTGGGAATATGGTTAAGCAGTTCAGCGATGTGTTTGAAGGCTATGGGAAGCTTCCAGGAAAGGTGGCATTAGAAATTGATACTGCAGTTCAACCAATAATACAAAAGCCAAGACGAATACCAGTAGCTCTGAGAGACAAGTTAAAATACGAATTAGATAAGCTAGAGAAGGATAATATTGTGACCAAAGTGGAGACTCACACAGAGTGGGTAAATAATGTTTTACTTGTTCAAAAAACCGACTCTTTTCGTATTTGTATCGATCCTATACCACTAAACAAAGCTCTAAAAATACCAAATCTACAATTTACAACTATTGATGAAGTATTGCCTGAACTATCAAATGGAAAAGTTTTTTCAACCGTTGATGCTAAAAAAGGATTTTGGCAACTTGAATTGTATCACGATAGTAGATTTCTCACTACTTTTTGGACTTCATTTGGCAAGTATCGTTGGAAACGTTTACCTTTTGGAGTTTCTTCGGCTCCGGAATTATTTCAGTTAAAAATCCGGGAGATGACGCACGATTTGCAAGGAATAGAAATAATGGCTGATGACATGCTAATTTATGGTTGTGGTGATACTTTAGAAGATGCAATGGTTGATCACAATAAAAAATTTTAATTACTATTGGAACGCTGCCTCAAATGGAACTGTAAGCTAAATAAAAGCAAAATGTCTTTATGTGAACCGTTTGTTAAATTTTATGGTCACATTTTATCTGATGATGGAATCAAACCTGACACGTCTAAAATTGAGGATATAGCTAATTTCCCTCGTCCCGAGAATAAGGGTGACCTTCAAAGATTCCTGGGCATGGTTAATTACTTAAGTCGATTTGTTCCAAACCTGTCTATGTTAAACTCTGACCTTCGTAAACTTCTTCTAGAGAACGCCCCATGGATATGGTCAGAGTTAGCAGGTGCTGAGTTTGAAAATTTGAAGAATCTTATAACCAACATTGAGGGTTTACAATATTACAAGATAGGAGAACCTCTCGAAATTCATTGCGATGTGTCTTCGATTGGTCTGGGTGTTGCCATATTTCAGAAGGATAAGCCAGAGGCTTTCACATCGAGACAGTTGTCTAAGGCCGAACAGATATGCTATGATAGAAAAGGAGCTTTGGACGATTGTTTTTGCGTGTATTCGGTTTGATCAGTTGATTGTTGGCAATCCTGCCATGTCTATAAAAACGGATCACAAGCCATTAATAAATATTTTCAAGAATCCTTTACTGAAAGCACCCAAAAGACTACAACTAATGCTGATGATACTTCAACGCTATTCGTTTGATTTAAACATCGTTTGTGGCAGCAATGAAGTTAAAGTAGCGAAAAGAATTATAACTAAAGCTGATGAAGAAAACGAAGATATAAGGTGGTCTTTGTTACACTGGCGAAACACAGCAAACAAGATGGGAAATAGCCCTACTCAAAGATTAATGTGCAGAAAGACGAGATGTGGCTTACCAGCTTTAGCCAGTAGTTTTGCTCCTCAGATCATACATAAATAAAACTTAATAAGAGAAAAAGTAAATCCTACTATAACCTTTCGACAAAGGAACTACCTGAGTTAGAAATTGGCCAAGAATTGCGAGTGCAGATAAGACCAGAAACTAAAAAATATGGTCCAAAGGTTTTGTGAAAAATATAGTGTCTAGTCGATCATATATTGTGGACGTTGATAATACTCCATATAGAAGAGACCGAATTAATATAAGACAGACTCCATCAACCAGCTCGTCAACAAATAATTTAACGGACGCCGAGCAAAATATATCGACCGAATCATTCGAAGTACCATCTAATCAAAACTCATTAGGCAACAACCCCATTCCTATTTTACACACTAATTCGCAACATATTCTTACAGATAATGCAACACCACAAAGCAGACCAGAAGTGCGACTACAACGTCCAAAAAGATAAACTTATATGCCAAGACGTTATATGCTGACTATGACTACTGCCAAGATTAAAAAAACTACCGATGCATCTGGTCTTAGAAAAAATGGATGATGTTATAGACAGAAATGAATAGTCTGGGAACGACGTTAACATGTCAAAGTGCGGATGTCATTCGTTGTCAGCTCGCAGAAAGATCTCGAAATTAAAATAAAATAATCTTATCTTTACATAAATAAATTTGCGTTTTATTTAAGCAATAAACATAACAACATCTATTGATAGGTTTACATTTTCTTATCGTGTGGTAAAACAATAGAGATCATCGATTAAAAATTGACAGATATATAATATATAAAGATTTTTGTAAATGCATATTTAGCATTTTAAAATGTATTTTGTGACTTTTGAATTTACAACGACGATATAAATTAATTCAAAATAAAAATATGCAAATAAATTTGAAATGGTTTTCATAAAAACCAAATTTATTATTTCTTCAAAATTTTGGAATATAAAAACTAAAAAAATAATGAATAAACAAATCAAGCTTTTTATAGCATATAGAACAGCCATTTATTCAGTATATCGTAAGAAAAATTAAAATAATTTATTCGTTATTGTTTTTATTTGTGTTTATAGTTTTATATATATATATATATATATATATATATATATATATATATATATATATATTCATATATATATATATATATATATATATATATATATATAGTCGAACGAGAATTTCAACAAAGTTCATGCTGATGGAGCCAACAATGATGCAGATAAGTCCTCCGGTTTTGAGTCATCACTGTATCAGTTAGCTAACAAAGAGCAGAAAAATAGTACTAAGGCCACTTTAGAGCTAATGATAAAAGAAAATTGGAATGAATACCAGTGTGACAAACTTGGCTGTTCAGAAAAAGTTAATTCGCTTAGATTAGAAGCTGGGAATATGGTTAAGCAGTTCAGCGATGTGTTTGAAGGCTATGGGAAGCTTCCAGGAAAGGTGGCATTAGAAATTGATACTGCAGTTCAACCAATAATACAAAAGCCAAGACGAATACCAGTAGCTCTGAGAGACAAGTTAAAATACGAATTAGATAAGCTAGAGAAGGATAATATTGTGACCAAAGTGGAGACTCACACAGAGTGGGTAAATAATGTTTTACTTGTTCAAAAAACCGACTCTTTTCGTATTTGTATCGATCCTATACCACTAAACAAAGCTCTAAAAATACCAAATCTACAATTTACAACTATTGATGAAGTATTGCCTGAACTATCAAATGGAAAAGTTTTTTCAACCGTTGATGCTAAAAAAGGATTTTGGCAACTTGAATTGTA
The DNA here is from genome assembly GCA_951804985.1 of Dryomyza anilis. NCBI lineage: Eukaryota > Metazoa > Arthropoda > Insecta > Diptera > Dryomyzidae > Dryomyza > Dryomyza anilis. Next base: position 31,384,331 of record OX638135.1, on the reverse strand, counting down.
TCACGATAGTAGATTTCTTACTACTTTTTGGACTTCATTTGGCAAGTATCGTTGGAAACGTTTACCTTTTGGAGTTTCTTCGGCTCCGGAATTATTTCAGTTAAAAATCCGGGAGATGACGCACGATTTGCAAGGAATAGAAATAATGGCTGATGACATGCTAATTTATGGTTGTGGTGATACTTTAGAAGATGCAATGGTTGATCACAATAAAAAATTTTAATTACTATTGGAACGCTGCCTCAAATGGAACTGTAAGCTAAATAAAAGCAAAATGTCTTTATGTGAACCGTTTGTTAAATTTTATGGTCACATTTTATCTGATGATGGAATCAAACCTGACACGTCTAAAATTGAGGATATAGCTAATTTCCCTCGTCCCGAGAATAAGGGTGACCTTCAAAGATTCCTGGGCATGGTTAATTACTTAAGTCGATTTGTTCCAAACCTGTCTATGTTAAACTCTGACCTTCGTAAACTTCTTCTAGAGAACGCCCCATGGATATGGTCAGAGTTAGCAGGTGCTGAGTTTGAAAATTTGAAGAATCTTATAACCAACATTGAGGGTTTACAATATTACAAGATAGGAGAACCTCTCGAAATTCATTGCGATGTGTCTTCGATTGGTCTGGGTGTTGCCATATTTCAGAAGGATAAGCCAGAGGCTTTCACATCGAGACAGTTGTCTAAGGCCGAACAGATATGCTATGATAGAAAAGGAGCTTTGGACGATTGTTTTTGCGTGTATTCGGTTTGATCAGTTGATTGTTGGCAATCCTGCCATGTCTATAAAAACGGATCACAAGCCATTAATAAATATTTTCAAGAATCCTTTACTGAAAGCACCCAAAAGACTACAACTAATGCTGATGATACTTCAACGCTATTCGTTTGATTTAAACATCGTTTGTGGCAGCAATGAAGTTAAAGTAGCGAAAAGAATTATAACTAAAGCTGATGAAGAAAACGAAGATATAAGGTGGTCTTTGTTACACTGGCGAAACACAGCAAACAAGATGGGAAATAGCCCTACTCAAAGATTAATGTGCAGAAAGACGAGATGTGGCTTACCAGCTTTAGCCAGTAGTTTTGCTCCTCAGATCATACATAAATAAAACTTAATAAGAGAAAAAGTAAATCCTACTATAACCTTTCGACAAAGGAACTACCTGAGTTAGAAATTGGCCAAGAATTGCGAGTGCAGATAAGACCAGAAACTAAAAAATATGGTCCAAAGGTTTTGTGAAAAATATAGTGTCTAGTCGATCATATATTGTGGACGTTGATAATACTCCATATAGAAGAGACCGAGTTAATATAAGACAGGCTCCATCAACCAGCTCGTCAACAAATAATTTAACGGACGCCGAGCAAAATATATCGACCGAATCATTCGAAGTACCATCTAATTAAAACTCATTAGGCAACAACCCCATTCCTATTTTACACACTAATTCGCAACATATTCTTACAGATAATGCAACACCACAAAGCAGACCAGAAGTGCGACTACAACGTCCAAAAAGATAAACTTATATGCCAAGACGTTATATGCTGACTATGACTACTGCCAAGATTAAAAAAACTACCGATGCATCTGGTCTTAGAAAAAATGGATGATGTTATAGACAGAAATGAATAGTCTGGGAACGACGTTAACATGTCAAAGTGCGGATGTCATTCGTTGTCAGCTCGCAGAAAGATCTCGAAATTAAAATAAAATAATCTTATCTTTACATAAATAAATTTGCGTTTTATTTAAGCAATAAACATAACAACATCTATTGATAGGTTTACATTTTCTTATCGTGTGGTAAAACAATAGAGATCATCGATTAAAAATTGACAGATATATAATATATAAAGATTTTTGTAAATGCATATTTAGCATTTTAAAATGTATTTTGTGACTTTTGAATTTACAACGACGATATAAATTAATTCAAAATAAAAATATGCAAATAAATTTGAAATGGTTTTCATAAAAACCAAATTTATTATTTCTTCAAAATTTTGGAATAAAAAAACTAAAAAAATAATGAATAAACAAATCAAGCTTTTTATAGCATATAGAACAGCCATTTATTCAGTATATCGTAAGAAAAATTAAAATAATTTATTCGTTATTGTTTTTATTTGTGTTTATAGTTTTATATATATATATATATATATATATATATATATATATATATATATATATATATATATATATATATATATATATTCATATATATATATATATATATATATATATATATATATATATATATATATATATATATATGTATATATATATATATATATATATATATATATATATATATAGTAGTCCTCTTTTGGATGCAAATATTTTAAATGTTTGAGAGTTAAGGTCTATTTGCAACATCCAATGATTTCCAGGGTGTTTTCAAATTTTACTTTACAAAAATTTATACAACCGTATATTTAATTATAACTTCTTCAATGTACAGCCCAGAACATAAATATTACATTCATTTTAAACATAATCGATCATAGTTTCTAGTAAAATTTTAATATTGGCATTTTAAGTGGTGTGATAGGAGATTTTGTTCATCAAAGTAATAAATAAATACTTTAATACAACTTTTTTTATTAAAATCCGTTTTTCTCGAAATTTGTATCTACTATTTTATTTATCTTACTTAATATTTGAATGTAGCATAGTTTAGTAAACCATTTCTTCATACACTATTTTTATCTCGGGCTTACCGTTTTCCTTGCGAATCACTCCTTGTAGTGCTCACAAAATTCTCAAATTCCTCATTATATGACTTTATAATAAAAAACAATATATAGTTTTTAAAGAATTCTTTTTTAATTTATTTTACAAAATTTTCATACAGAATAATTGTTAAAAAGTGTTTTTCGTTAGCCTGTATACAAATCAAGGATTGAAACCTAAACGAATAACGGTTTCGATTTCGGTTTCGGTTTTTTCCGCGTTTCGGTTTCGGTTACGGTTTCGGTTTTAAGTTTTTATAACGAAACTGTTTCGGTATACCGGTTCCATGTTACGGTTTCGGTTTTGATTTCGGTTTTTGTATAAATTTTCTTTCTTTCCATATTTTTCAAATAATTTTACATTTTTTATATGGTGCTAAATTATGTTCAAATTATGATACTGCGGTAAAGTGGGAAACGTAATTTAAACAATGTTTCTTGTTATTTTAGTAAAAATATTGTGTTATATGAATTATTTAATTGATTACGCCAGGAAAAAAAAAATGTTGACTTCACCTGAGATATGATCTGTATTGCAAAGAAGAAGAATTTTGTACAAATTTTCATCCATAAATGCCAATGAAATTAAATTTCAACAATTCTGTGGACTGCAATATATGTAAATTAGTGATGATCATTTGCAAGAGCAAGGCAAGAAATGGTAATCTTTAGACTTAAACTGCATATTAATTATGAAAACGAATAGAATTTGAACACTAATTGTATTTAAGTTACTGATTTTCCACAATTTACTAAAAAAAAAAAAATCCAATAACATAAAAATTTGAATTATATTTTAATAAGAATTAACTAATATAAAATAATTGTATAAATCAAGTGATGTTGACGAGATAATTCAAAATCTCAAGGCCATAATAAAATGAATGAAAAGTCACCAAATACATTTTCAAAATGCTAAATATTTTTTTACAAACTTCTTTATGTATCTGTCAATTGATAAGAAAATGTAAATCTATTAGTTGATATTTCAACATTAAAAATGCATCAATTACTTTTTATAATATTAATCAACAAACTCGAAAATTAAGTTTTTCATAAAAATGTGTTTGGTGACTTTTCGTTCTACAATACAATAAATATAAGGAATATTTCGTATAGGCATATATCTGTTTTCGTCACAGATTAAAAAATCAGTATGCTACACATACCGTATGTCTAGAGAACTCAAATAATGTCTTGCATAGTAACACTTTTCTTTGCGAACACAAACTCAAACGCTACAAAGCGAATACTAACAGAAAGAAGAGAATATAACAATAACGATTAGGATTCTTATTCACACACTTTCACAACGACAACTCTTCGTTGCTATCCTGTATCATCGCATGACAACAAACCGACGCATGACAACAGACAGACGCATGACAACGGACAGACGCATGACACAGACAGACGCATGACAACGGACAGACGCATGGCACCACACTACATGTATGTATCTAGTACAGCTCTCTAGTTGGCAACAACAACTTTCCCGCCAAAAATTCTATCAAAAGCTTGGATGCTGCTTTATTCGCATTTTTGTTGTTGTTGCACTTTCAAACGAATCAGCGGATTTGTGAAAAAAGAAAAACACAAAAAGCAATATATCAGCTAAATATATCACACTGTAAAATGTTCATATATTATTTTTTATTACTTCATGATTTTACAATTAACAAAAAAACTATATAAAGTAAAACAAAAATAATAATGTGCATAATACAGTGCATATGCACAATCGATGTACGAAGTAGCGTAGCGAAGAAAAGAGAAAAAACATTGTTTTGTCTTTTTTATCTTTTTGAAGCGATTTTTGAAGCACTTTTAAAGCTATTTACCGCTTCAAAAGTGCTTCACAGGCCTTATTTTTAAGATATATTTTAGAATTTACAAGAACAAAAAAAAAAAAAACTCACATCTTTATTAATGTTCACGTTCATAAATATTTTGCACGCTTTCCATTGTTACTTGTTGTTCAATATATAGTAATATCATGAATTCTTTTATATATCATTATTACCTTAAAAGCATAATAAATAGATTAAAATCATAAAAAACGCAAGAGTCTTCCATTTCTTGCAATCTTAGTCTTGCACCTGTTCTTTTTCTTGCAAAATCTCGATCTTTTTCTCGCTTTTGTTCTTGCAAAAAAAAAATGCAAGAACAAAATAGAACAAGAATTTTTTAATCATTACAAATATCTTCCTCATACTTGAAATGTTTAAACTTGACGAACTTGCACTTCATTTTTCGTATTTCCTTAAATAGTTTTTTTTTTTTTTTTGAATATCTACTAAGATCCACAGCACTCAGACAGACTATATCCATTGTTCTGTGAAATCTATTCCCTACAATTTTGTGGTTAATATCACCACGAGCGCCCATGCCCAAACTGGGATTCGAACCCGAGACCTTCAGAATGCAAGTTCAGCGCGCTACCTCTGGACTGCTGAGGCCGGCAATAGTTACTGAGTTGTTAATAATTTTAAACTTTTTTTACATTTTTTCTTGCATTACCATTGTTTTGTTTATGTCCGAAATTGAGCTGTTTTGAAACATCAGTCAAAAATCAATTAGAAGACTTATAAATGGTATTTTATTGAATAGATCCTTTAAAAGAATTTTTAAAATATTCAAATGAACTTTTCAAAACTTGTCCCACTTTACCCCAAGCTCCCCTATATATTTTACTAATAAAATAAATAAAACACCAATATTATTAAAATTTGAATCATTTTTTAACGTAAAAATTTTGCTTGGAGTTGCTGGTGCTTTATTGTTAATTCGATTAATGAAACAAAAAACAAATTTTAGACCAAATACCGTTGTTTTGGAAATATCGTTTCCCAAAAAACAACATGTGAATTTTTGTACAACCAAAAATGTTTATTTTGGGAACTCCAAATTTTAATTAATGACATTTTACTTAAAATCTTCTATATAAAATAAAATATGTTTTTCTGTTTCTTTTTATACTTTTTTAAAAACCGTTTTAAACCGGTATAAAACCGAAACCGTTTATATCGGTTTTGGATATCGGTTTATTTCTGATTTTCGTATAACGGTTTCGGTTACGGTTTCGGTTTTAAAAATGTAACGGTTTTAAACGGATATCGGTTTCGGTTACGGTTTCAATCCTTGATACAAATCAACATTTTTTTTTGTATATACATTGCCGGAGCTTCTAGAAGATATCCCGATTGAAAAGTGGGCATCTACTCACCAACACGTTGGAGCTTCGCGTAACTATGGTCGAAATTTAAAAGATTGGTTAAATAAAAATTGCACCAATATTCCAATTGGAATGTCCATGAAGATAACAATTCTTCATTTTTCTTCATGGTTCCCAATGAAGGAATTGGTTTATTCTACTGAAATAATTACTGTGAATGATTTTAACCAAAGGATAACAGCAGAAGCAAATGAAATAAGACGTGACTTGCGAACAAAGAATGTTAATAGTCTTATTCTAAAACATTTTTTTACTTGTGTTCTGGCTAACGGAGAACACTTTTTAAAAACTATTCTGAATGAATATTTTTTTTAAATAAATACTTAAAAAATAATACTTTAAAACTACATGTTGTTTTTTTGTAATAAAATTGTATTTTGAAAAAATTGAGAATTTTGAGAGCCCTACAAGGAGTGCTCCGCAAGGAAAACGGTAAGTGCGAAATAAAAATTATGTATGAAGAAATTGTTATTACAATATAATACATTCAAGTATTAAAAAAAGATAAATAAAATAATAGTTAATAATTTCGAGAAAAACGGAGTTTTATAAAAAAAGTTGTAATAAAATATTTATTTTTTTTTAATTTGATGAGAAAAATCTCTTTGCACACCACATAAAATTCCAATATTAAAATTTACATTGCAATACATTGTAGAAGTTATAGTTATGTATATGGTTGTATAAATTTTTGTAAAGTAAATTTTGAAAACACATGTATATCTTTGGGTGTTCCAAATAGACCCTAATTCCAGAAGATTTTTTTCATGAAATGAACAAAAGAATCATTTCCCAATATGCACCGGAATTATATTCGAGAACTTGAAACATACACTAAGAAAAAAGTGACGTAATAAAATTAAATAAAATTTATTTAAATTTGATTTAAATACTTTTATAATAAAATACGTAATACTCCATACAAACAATATTACGGGCGTATTTAATTTCAAAATAAATAAAAAAGTATTTAATTTTATTAAAAATTTCGAAAAAAAGTAAAATAAAATATAATTTTATCTCTTCCTAATCTTCTTTATATGAAATAAATAGTTTTTATAATACCAATTTACATATTTATGATGTTGTGATTAAATTCAAATGTTATAACCTTAATACAAAGTGATAAAAAGTATTTACTTCAAATTTTATTAGATACGTAATAAATTTAAATAAAATGTATTTACTTCAAATTTTATTACGTACGTAATAAATTTGAATAAAAAGTATTTACATGAAGTTTAAATAAAAAGTATTTAATTTAATTCTACGGGTGAAAAACGTGTCGAAAAGTATTTAAATTTATTACTTTTTTATTTACTTTTATTACTTCTTTCCCTCAGTGTACAAGCTTAAAATTGATCATGTTGTGATTGACGGAAGGCACGCTACTAGTGTGATGGATGTACGTTCGATCCGAAATGCCAACATCGACTCCGATCACTTCCTTGTAGCCGCCAAGATACGCACACGCTTATGCGCTGCCAAAAACGCACAGAAACCCACACAAAGAAATCTAGACGTCAGTAAGCTGCACACACAACAGACCGAACAAGCCTATGCCGCTCGACTCTCACATCAGCTTGCCCAAGGCACTCCGTCTCTCGATGATATATGTGCGCAGTGGACACACGTCTCCCGCTCAATGCGTACGGCTTCCAAAGAGGTGCTTGGATTCCAACGCCCACTACGGAACAAGTGGTATGACGAAGAGTGTCGCGCAGCCACTGAAGAGAAAGACGCTGCATATAGTGCTACCCTGCAGTCGGTAGTTACGCGAGCCGCGATGGAGCGATGCAGAGAGAAGAGGAAGGAGGAGAGACACCTTTTTAGGCGCAAGAAAAGAGAATTAGAAAGAGGCGAGTGTGAAGATATTGACATGCATGGCGACAGGAACGAGGCTCGAAAATTCTTTCAAAAGATAAGACGCCTGACCGGAGGTTTAATGACCGGACCCTCTTCCTGTCAGGACGATGACGGGAATCTAGTAACAGATGTCCAGGGTACACTGAGATTATGGAGAGAGCACTTCTTTGATCTTCTAGCAGGCGATGATGACAACTATTCCGGTGATAGAGAAGACAGCTTGACAACCCCAGTTGCTGACGACGGCGTTGACATACCACCGCCTGACCGTGAAGAGGTCTGCACAGCCATCAACAGGCTGAAAAACAACAAAGCCGCAGGATCGGATGGTCTGCCTGCTGAGTTGTTTAAGACCGGAGGTGATGAGCTCATAACGAGCATGAACCAGCTCATAAGCAGAATATAGTCAGAAAAAAGCATGTCTAGCGAATGGAATCTCAGTATATTCTGCCCAATCCTTAAGAAGTGGGATCCCACGATACGCGCCAACTAACGTGGCATAAGTCTCCTCAACATCGCGTATAAAGTTCTAACGAGCGTATTATGTGAAAGACTGAAGCCCATCGTCAACAGACTGATTGGATCTTATCAGTGCGGCTTCAGACCTGGCAAGTCCACCATAGAACCGATTTTCACGTTGCGCCAAATCCTGGAAAAGTCCAAAGAGAGGCAGATCGACACCCACAAAGCTGCCTTCGACAGTCCGACAAGAAGTCGGCTATACGCCACCATGTCTGAGTTCGGTATACCTTCGAAACTTATAAGGCTTTGCAGGATGACCCTGAGCGACACACATTGCTCAGTGAGAATTGGGAACAAGCTCACCGATACGTTTAATACCTAACGAGGTTTCCGACAAGGCGATTCCCTATCGTGTGACTTCTTCAACCTAATAATGGAGAATATTGTAAGAGCTGCACAACTCCATCGCAATGGCACTATCTTCAACAAAAGTTCCATGCTGCTCGGGTACGCTGATGATATGGACATCATTGGACAGAGCGTACGAGCAGTCACTGCAGCATTCTCCAGTTTAGATAGGGAATAGCGTCGAATGGGTCTTACGGAGAACGAGGACAAGACGAAGTACCTAGTGTCAACAAACAATGAGTCTCGGCATTTTGGACAACACGTCACTATTGACAGCCACAACTTCGAAGTAGTGAATATATATATCGAGAGAGGGCTCTGCTCCTCAATTGTCTACTGAGCCCAAAGTAACACCTGTTGGCAAGAGTTATTCTTCGGCTAATCTCCAGGCAGACATTGTTTTCCTTGTTGATGCAGGTTCCTAGGTATTCGAAGTCCTTCACTACTTCGAAGCTAAAGTATTTCGTGGCCAAAATTTAATTTTTACTATAGTATCAAAGAAGTCTTCAGGGACAATTATTTTAAAAGATGCTTTCATCCTAGAATATTGATAGTTATATTTGAATACTAAAATATCAGACATATTTAACGTGGAGCCAATAGTGTAAAAATGTGATATTTTATATCATCAACTGTGGTATTAGGTGCAAACCGAGATGCAAATATTGATTTTTTTGGAGGAACTATAACTAATTCCTTCCGTATGGTTTCTAAATTAATGCTATGGTCAGTTGCTAAGTTTGACTAGTAGTCGGGTTAGCAATTGTATCACGGTTATCAGGCAAATGTACAGCGTCAGGGAAAGTATTAACTGGTGTCGAGGGAGTTATTTCAATTTCTATTTGGTTAGAAATTTCTGGCAATGATTCAGTAACAGGGAGCTTTTGTTTTTGTTTGTTTCTCAATGTCCTCTTCCTTTATCATTGCAATTTAGAATAGAGCAAATCATTTTATAAATAGTTATTAAATCTAGATGACCCAAAAAGTATGCAATGGTTTAAATAAATTTATATAAAGATAACAGTTTAAGAAGCACAGCAATAGTTCTTAAACTATGCAGTCGTTTTATGAAGGTAAAATGTCAAAAGAATAGTAAACAACAGAAAATTTAAATTTGCAGAGAATATTTGTATAAATAATGTCAAAAAATAATGCACAGAATTGTTATTGTGTATGTTTATAAACTACAGAAAATTGCAATTTATAAAGAATATATAATGTTTTTCACTAAAATTTTTATTAAAAACACTGAAGCACTGCTTTAGTAAGAAGCACTGTTAAAAAATTTTAATTATAAAGCGCGATAACCACTATAAAACACTAAAAATTTGAGAGCAGATTAAAAAACACTGTAACAAGGCGAAAGAGGTGCCAATTTTGACAATAAATTTTAACGAGTTTCTTTATAAGGTATGAGTTTTTTTCTTAAATCGACAACACTAATCTAATTCGTTTACTTTGTTTTAATTATGACTTGATATGAGATATTGAATTAATAATAAGTAACAAAAGGAATACTTATATATTGTATATGGCCAATAAGCAATAAATCTAAAATTTTTAATGAAACAAAAACATCTGTTTTTGGTACAGCAAACTGAAAACTACCATATTACATAAATATGAAATAGGTGTGTTCCAGAAATATGAGACAATTCAACAATTCTGCTAATGTACATCGGCAGATGCTCCGTTTCGTGAATACCTTTATTATTATTATAAAAATTAAACTATTTTTTTGTTGAAAGAAGTGAAATGTGAATAAATGAAAATATTTGCTGACGTCAACAACATCTGTTTACTTTGACGAGTTGCAAGCAACGCCAGGGTTTACTGCAGTTAGAAAAAGTACTTTAAATACTACTAACAATGTACTATTTAAAATTTAAACGTTTGTGGAAACCGATTTTCGGTTTGCAAATTTTGAAAAGTTATGTGCCGTCGGATCAAAATTGACGAACAAAATAAAAATATTCCGACGAATAAATTTGAAAATAGTATTTGAAATTTAAAAAAAAAAATATAATTTGTCGCCTGAGAATTAGTTTGTTACATCGACATTTTATTTTTGGTGAATTGACCTTGGAATTCGATTTATATATCCGTTTTTCAATAATTTATATTCTTAATAACTTTTATATAAAATTGCATGAAAAGATATTGTTCGGCTGGCGAACGAAGTAATGGCAATTGGCGGATTAGGAAACACGAATTGAAATACGTAATTTCAATTTATTGAGTCGAGTGGGTCACGATTTATGTGGCAAAATACAATATATAAAATACAAGATTTTACCTTATTTTTCAGTGGGTTATGCCGAGTATGTTGTGTAAATGTTGTAATTCCGTGTTGTTTCTGTTGAAGTGTTTGTAGTGTAGGATTCCTCCTGTGGTTGTTGTGTTTGTGTTGATTGTATTTTTGGTTTTAATTGTTTATGTTTATTTGTCGCGGGACCGATTTGGCGCGTTGACGGGTTTTTGGGTTGTCGCGGTGACGGGTGAATTTAGTTTATTTAAAACTTTAAACTTTAAATGTCGCGGAGACGGGTGGGTTTTCGTGCGTTTGGTTAAAAGAAAACGTAACGAGAGACATTATGTGCGGTGAACGTTGACAGAGCCGACGGTCGATCGGTTCGCCGCAGTAATCGATAAATAATCGATTGAGTGGATATGACGGACGGAGATGTTCAAACATATCGAGTTTACGTTTGTACGTAAACATTCCGCCCGCCTTGCAGTGTCTGCAATACTTAATTCCATTTTTTAAATTCATTTTGTTTTTTATTATAAGGGTCTTAGGTTCTAGAGTTTATATTAAGGAAAAATCCTTGGGTCATGGGGCTCAGAGACTACATGGACCAGAGAGTGTCCAGCCGAACGCAGTGCTCAGAGCCACTGCGTATCCACATTCGCAGTTATAAACTCCTGGATTAAGTATTTGCGAGTAAACATCCGCACCCAACTCTAGCATCACTGGGTCGGAAGCCGTAACTTTTGGGTCGGCGAGCATCATGTGAGTGAATCGGCTCAAGATGGCTTCATCAACGTCACGCTCGTACGGCTTCCTAGGCAACTCGGTTGACACTAGTGCGTTAATGTCGCATCTAAATGGGTCGTCAAACCGAGAACCCACTACCACCTTGCAGATCGTCAAAGTGTCCAGACGGCTCGTACTCAGTTTTAACTGATGCACGAGCTCTTGAGCGATGATAGTGACGCTCCTCGTCGGGTTTATCAAAGCTCGTACAATTTGCGAAATTTTGCCATGGTACACCTTGACAGTGGCAGTGGGTATGAGGGTCTGCCTTAAAAACTTGCTAGGGTTAGCAATGGGTCTGTGGTTTGTGGAATTGCCTGGGTTATCAGCGGGTCGTTTGTTGCTCGCATTGCTTGCGTTCGCAACGGGTTGTTTAAGTCCTGTACTGCTTGGGTTCCGGTCGCCTTGATTGAGTCGCGAATGTCCATGCAAGCTTGTGTGGTGCCTTTCTTGGCATATCGCACACCTTTCCTTGCTGGTGCAGCTATCAAGAAGATGCGACCGGGCTAAACAGTTAATGCAGTAATGATACTGCATCACCACCTCATACTTCTCCACCAGGTTCTTCTCCCTGAACCTGAAGCAGGTGGACAGGCGATGATCTTGGCGGCAAATTCCACACGCCACATGTTGGGTCGATGGTCGAGTGTGTCGTCCAGTTGAATCGGAACGACGGCTAGAGTGGGCGGAGTTAAGTCGGGAAGACTTTTTGTTGCGCCAGCTGGTGTTGTTGTTGCGGTTGCCCTCGGTGCGACTGTCACTGCTCGTGCTGGCATTATTGTCGTTGGTGTTGTTTCACCGCTTGTTGTTGGGCCGCTTGCTGTTGGCGCGCTTTTTATTGGCACCGCTGTGGTTGGGGCGCTTATTATTTGCGCGCTTGGTGTTTGCACCGCTGTTGTTGGAACCGCTGCTGACGCGCTTGTTGTTTGGGGCCATGGCTACTGAAAAATAAGGGTGGGTCAAATTGTATATTGCCATGGCGACCTAAATGGGTATTTATTGGGTGGTAGGACTACTACTTTTGTAATGGGTCTAGTAGTAGTCCCTTTGGCCGTTCGAATATCGACGACTCTGGTTCTTGAGTCTGAACCTAGATACGTTTTTACTACTCGCCCTAGGGTCCACTCGTTTGGGGGTAAATTCTCGTGTCGAATAACAACGAGATCATTTACTTCAACGCATTTCTGCGGGTTTTTCCATTTATAGCGTTTATGTAATTCTTTAAGATATTCATCTTTCCATCTGTTACAGAAATGGTGATGTAATATCTTCAGCTTCTGCCAACGATTTACAACATTTAGGGTCGAGTTGCTTAAATCGGGTTCAGCTGGGGTCAATAACGGAGTACCAATTAGAAAGTGTCCTGGGGTCAATGGCGAAAAATCGAAAGGATTTTCGCTTGAAGGGCTTAAGGGTCGTGAATTAAGGCAACCTTCAATTCGTGCAAGCAAAGTCGAAATCTCTTCGAACGTAAATCTTTGACTTGCAGATATCTTTTTTAAATGTGTCTTGAAACTTTTGACGCCGGCTTCCCAGAGTCCACCCATCATGTGTGGAGCTCCGGGTGGATTAAAATGCCAGGTTAGTTCTTGATGACTGTGGGTCGCTACTACTTGGGTCTGCAGTGTCTTTATAAAATCTTGCCGATCTTTCTTCAGCATTTGTGCTGCTCCGACAAAATTAGTTCCGTTGTCGGAGTAAATGGCGGCAGGACATCCGCGCCTCGAAAAAAATCGAGAGAAAGCCGCTAAAAAGGCTTGGGTCGTAAGATCACTGGCTGGTTCAAGATGAACCGCTTTTGTTGCAAAGCAAACAAACACGCACACATAGCCTTTTGTAATCAAACAGGCTCGTCCGGTGTAATTTTTGATTTCAATGGGTCCTGCGAAATCTACACCTGTGTTTGTGAATGGGCGCGTGAGTGTGGTGCGCTCTGGAGGCAATGCAGCCATTATTTGTGTTTGTTGTTTCTTTTTGTGCAACACACAAATTTTGCAATTATTGATCGTAGTTTTGATCAGGGTCTTGAGCTTAATAATCCAAAATTCAGCTCGTAGTAGCCTCAAAACTAATTGGTTACCACCGTGTAGGGTCATATGGGTCAAGAGTTTAGCAAGTCTACAATGATACGCTAAAATTATTGGGTGACGTTCATTATATGTAAGGGTCGGTGACTTTGCTAATCTACCATGTGCTCTTAATAGACCTTTACTGTCTATAAATGGGTTTAGGGTTAGTAGTGAACTTTTGCACGAAATTTGGGTTTTATTCGTCAAAGCGATATATTCATCAGAAAAACACATTTTCTGACATACTACTATGAGTCTTTCTTTGACCATCTTAATTTCCTCGGGTACTATTTCAATAGTTGAGTGGGTCATTTGAGTACGACGCGATGGTAAAGAATTTCTCACGAATCTTAGAACGTACGCTAAGACTCTTAATGCTTTCGGAAGTGTGGAAAATCGTTCCAACACATCCTCTTGGGTCGTGATCGCAAATGTCTTAATTGGTTTAAGATCAAGGGTCGTGTCGATCGGGTCAGTGGACATTGGCCATTCATCTCTTACGCACCTTAGCCAACTTGGACCGTTCCACCAGAGTTCTTGTTCTGCCAGTTCTAGCGCAGAACAACCGCGGCTTGCTACGTCCGCCGGGTTTTCGTGTGAATCGACATGTTTCCAATTTTCAACACCAACGCTTTCTGTAATGGTCGAAATACGGTTGGCTACAAAAGTGGTCCAAGTGCAGGGCGGTTTATTGAGCCAGCCTAAGACAATAGTCGAGTCTGTCCAAAAGTACGTATTGTACTGGGTCATGTCTATTTTAGGTAGAATGGCATCAACTATATTTGCGAACAAAACAGCACCGCATAGTTCGAATCGTGGCAGTGAAACGGTTTTGACGGGTGCTACACGCGTATTCGCTGCCAGAAGGGTCGTGACGACAGCGCCGTTGGCATCTTGTATGCGAGCATAGAGAGCTGCAGCATATGCCTTTTCTGAGGCGTCGCAAAATCCGTGAAATTGAACGGAAACGTCGGGTGCGAAATGAGTCCATCTGGGAATCTCAATTCTGTTTATCGATGGATAACCATCGATAAACGATTGCCATCTACTTTGGGTCAACGGGTTAAGAATATCGTCCCACTCAGTTTTGTCGAGCCATACCTGTTGCATAATTATTTTGGCGGCCACTATAATTGGCGCTAACCAACCAGCAGGGTCAAACAGCTTCGCAATAGAAGACAAAACTTCGCGTTTTGTGTATGCATCTTTTAGTTCGATGAGTGGGATTTGAAAAAAGAAAATATCTTTTAGCATTCCATCGAATGCCTAGGGTATTTGCATTACCATGACATTGCTCAGATAAATTGAGTAAATCTGTTAGCAGCAAGTGTTCTTGTGCAGATTTTCCAATATTTCGGGTGCGTTCGCAATCCACTTGCGCAAAGAAAATCCTGCTGATTTTAAAGCAGCGATTAGCTCATCTCGAGCATTAATAGCACTTTCAATCTCATGAGTGCCTGCCAGAACATCATCTACGTACATGCAGTTTCGTAGAATATACGAAGCCTGTGGGTGGGTCTCAGGTACGTCTTGCGCTAATTGATGTAGGGTCCGAATGGCAAGGTAAGGGGCACAGTTAACACCAAATGTAACTGTTTGCAACTCATAATCCTGAATGGGTTCTTCTAAGGATTTCCTAAACAAAATTCTTTGATAGGGTGAGTGTGCAGGGTCGACGCAAATTTGACGATGCATTTTTTCAATGTCAGCATTAAAGACAAATTTGAAAAGACGCCATTTAATAATTTGCAAAACTAAATCTTGTTGTAGAACGGGTCCAGTATGCAACACATCATTTAGGCTCTTGCCGTTGGCAGTATTGCTGGATTCATTAAATACGACACGCAGCTTTATTGTGACACGATCGGGTTTTATGACTGCATGATGTGGTAAATAGTAGTGGGTGGGTGTGCAAGATTTAGCTGGCGAATGAGTCACTTTTCTCATATGACCAAGTTGCAAATATTCGCAAATCGCTTGGTCATATTCTGCTTTAACAGCGGGTCTTTTGAGTAAGGACTTTTCATTTCTCAAATATTGCGCCATTGCAATATGTCTTGATAGTCCAAGATCAATGCAATTTGGGTCTTTAAATGGCAGGGTCACTACATAACGGCCTGAGGGTTCTCGGCGTAATGTCTGTATGAAATTGTTTTCACAATTCATATCTGCATTTGAGAGGGTCGTGGATTTTGGTACTTCTTCAATTTCCCAGAAACGAGTCAATAAAGTATCGAGGGTCACTTTATTAAAATATGTAACAATATTGTTGGGTCTTGACTCAGGAATTGGCCCAGAAAGTATCCAGCCGAATTCAGTTTCTTGCGCCAACAAAATTCTACAATGTTGTGCTGAACACCGTTACGTATAATTTGTGGGTATAGATCACATCCTATGATCATATCCACGGGTCGGGTTTTATAAAACTGGCTATCAGCCAACTGTATACCATTTAAATTTCCATAGAGGGTCGGGTCGATTTGATATGATGGCAAGTCACTTGTGAGGGTCTTAAGTACATGTGCTTGCGTTTTGACTCTGAAATTCGGGTAAATTGTTGAAGGCAATGTCAATGGACACGATTTGGACGGGGTGGCTGCAACTGTTTGGTTGAGTCCTGTTACCTGAGCGCCTATGGCGTTAGTTGGAAATCCTATCCGCTTCCTCAACTGCTCCGTGATAAAAGTCGCTTCTGATCCAGAGTCGATTAGAGCGCGCGCCAGGAACATTTCGCCTTCGTGTTCAATGTTGAGCATTGCTGTTCCCAGAAGAATGCTCTTCATCGCAAAACGTGTCTCTTCGATGTCTTGGGTGGGTCTTGAGTCAGTGGACTGTATAAGGGTCGTGAAAGCTTGCCGCTGTGAAGTTGACGGCTGATCAGATTTAGATGCAGCTGCACTTGTGCTTGGGCGGTCTTTTGGGTCTGCTTTCGGGTCTAGCGATGCTAAATGTAAAAGCGAATGATGCTTTTTGCTACAAAAGCGGCATTTATATCCGCTCTTACAGTCCCTGATGCTGTGAGATACTGCTAAACAATTAAAACAGCACTCAAATCTTTTCACAGCATCGTGTCTATCCTCTACTTTCATGGATATGAATCTGGGGCACTCACGAAGAGTGTGCTTACCATTGCAAATCCTGCAAATGGCACCATCAACTTCCCATTTTGATGGCTTGGCATGGATGGGTCTTGGCTCAACAAATCTGGGTCTTGTCGTTTTTGTTGCAAATGAATTTTCATATACAATTGTGTGAAATGCGTTCACACGTTTGTCTCCCCAAGTTTTGGGTCCAGCATTACTGGAAACCGTTTGTTGACTAGTCTTCGTAGTCGAAGACTTAATGTCGCCAACAGTCTTGTATGTTTAGGTCAAAAACTTGTCCAAAATTCTCCATTCAGGAATTTCTGAACTATCTGCTAGAGATCTTTCAAATATCTCTAGCGTGTTTTTGGGGAGACGGGTCGAACACAGATAAACTAGAATTAGACTGCAGTTATCTGTGTCTATATCCAACATTTGCAGGGTCGTCACACAGTTGTTGTTTGTCCGTTGTAGCTTTTTAATAGAGCTACCGGACTCAGACGAAACTGGTGGCAAATTCAATAGGGTCTTGAGTTGAGCATTTACTTGCATTCTTTTATTCTCGTATTGTTCAACGAGATTACTCCATGCCAGTATAAAATCATCATTGGTAAGAGGAGCATTCTTAACAATGTCTCCTGCTTCGCCTCGGGTCTTTTGATTAAGATGGAAAAGTTTTTCCACATTGCTTAATCTGGCGTTGTTGATGTAGAGAGCAGAAAACATATCTCTAAAAGTAGGCCAGGTGACGTAGTCACCATCAAAATTATCCGTGTCACACGGGGGTAAATGAATAGAGGGTGCAAATTGAATTGGGGTCGTTTCTTCTCTTGCCTTAGGAGTTTCAATCGGTTGTTTTAGGGTCTCCATTATTTGTGAAAGAGAAGAAATACAGCGTATATATGCGTTGTATCTTTTCGTATATTTATCTTTCAGCTTCTTTCGGTCCACATCGGAACTGTCGGGTTCACTTCGTATAGTATTATACGAAGTTTGGAAATTATCCCACAGAAAAGTCAGCTGCTTCCAAAGAAATTCTAAGGCATGAGGTACTAAATCTTGGGTAGGGGTCTCGCAAATAGTTTGCTCAAATTCAATAATGTCGTTTCCGAATTGAATAAATGCTGTCAGAGCCGCCATCTTTTTTATTATTGGGGTTGTGTTTAAATAATATTCAATTTAAATAACTTCACAAATTCTGATAAAATTCAATAATAAAATGTTGGGTCTGGATGGCTTAATTTAAAAAATGATTTTTAAATTAATAACGAGTCGCAATACTTTTTCAAAAAATAAATTTGAAAAAATTCACAAAAAATTTATAAGCAAATTTTATGTGTGGGTCAATGTGATTAATCTTCAAAAATTATTTTGGATTTCACGGGTCGTATATATTTTTTCAGAAAACTTCTACAAAAAATTTAAAAACTTTTTATAAAAATAAATAAAATTATTTTTGGGTTTGGAAGGGTTAACAGCAATTATTATTACCAACGAAACGTATTGCAAAACTTATTTTTTTAGATAAAATTTCAACAAATTTTGAAAATTTTATCTTTGGGTCGCAATGGGTTAACTTTAAAATTTTATTTAGTGGTAAACCGGGTCGCAAATAAAATTGTATAGCGTAGTTAAGCTTTTTGGGTCGCAATGTGTTAAAAATTAAAAATATTTTTTATAAAAATTCGATGAAAGAATTTATTTTGTAAAAAAAAATTCTTAAACTTTATTTAAAAAATCAATTAAATGATTTTGGGTCGCTATGGGTTAAGCTTTAAAAAATATTTTTGATAAAAAACGGGTCTGCTAATTTTTTATAATAGTTTTTCTATAAAAAATTGTTAAATATCAATAAAAATGATTTTTTGGGTCTAAAAGGGTTAAAAAAG
This sequence comes from Dryomyza anilis, assembly GCA_951804985.1. Classification (NCBI taxonomy): domain Eukaryota; kingdom Metazoa; phylum Arthropoda; class Insecta; order Diptera; family Dryomyzidae; genus Dryomyza; species Dryomyza anilis. Next base: position 31,365,540 of record OX638135.1, on the reverse strand, counting down.
CTTAAATGTGGGTATAAACGGGTTAAATATTGCTCAATAGGCAATTTCCAAAAATATGGGATAATTTTTTGGTTCCCACAGGTAATTTATAAAATCCCACGAAAACACTATTTAAGTGAACAACGTGGCAACCCTGTACACACTTGACAGCAGCTCTCTTTACTGTGAGTGCATAAGTGTGTATGTCTATTTGTTTTATGAGCAAATAAAGCAAATAAACAAACGAGTGCAGCGGCGAGTAGATAGCTGAAACTAAAATATTTGGCGATTTTGTTAAATAAAATATATTGTAAAAATTCAAAAATGTGAAAATAAATAAAATCAATTGTTTTTGTTAAATTATATTTAACACTTTGGTGAATGTATATTTATTTTTAAACGTATCGTATAATTCGATCGTTTTCTTCGGGTCGGGTCGGTTTGCAAAAAATACGACTTTTTTGCAAAAACAATTTCACATTAGTTCCACAATTGTTTTATTTTGTTATTTTTTTTCACTTTTATTACGGGTCGGGTCGATTTTAATTAAGTTAAAATTAACGCCAAATATTTTTATTGCTTCAGCTGGTCAATCCTTGCCAAAACTATTTCGTAGTCCTTTTAATAAAGGCTCGAAGTGACCAAATGTTCGGCTGGCGAACGAAGTAATGGCAATTGGCGGATTAGGAAACACGAATTGAAATACGTAATTTCAATTTATTGAGTCGAGTGGGTCGCGATTTATGTGGCAAAATACAATATATAAAATACAAGATTTTACCTTATTTTTCAGTGGGTTATGCCGAGTATGTTGTGTAAATGTTGTAATTCCGTGTTGTTTCTGTTGAAGTGTTTGTAGTGTAGGATTCCTCCTGTGGTTGTTGTGTTTGTGTTGATTGTATTTTTGGTTTTAATTGTTTATGTTTATTTGTCGCGGGACCGATTTGGCGCGTTGACGGGTTTTTGGGTTGTCGCGGTGACGGGCGAATTTAGTTTATTTAAAACTTTAAACTTTAAATGTCGCGGAGACGGGTGGGTTTTCGTGCGTTTGGTTAAAAGAAAACGTAACGAGAGACATTATGTGCGGTGAACGTTGACAGAGCCGACGGTCGATCGGTTCGTCGCAGTAATCGATAAATAATCGATTGAGTGGATATGACGGACGGAGATGTTCAAACATATCGAGTTTACGTTTGTACGTAAACAGATATGAAAGAAAAATATCGGGTAGATTTTAAGAACATAAATGAAAAAATGTTCACATATCATATTTAATAAAACAGAATTAATGGTGTATAAAGCAAGTTAATTTCCAGCGGACGACTTGTCGATCAAAAAGAACCTTTTTTCTGTTTCAGAAAGTATTTAATAGTTTCAATATATAGATCAAGAAATTAATCGAACGATGTGTTCGTTATCAAGAGTATTCATTGAAAATATTTGTTCACTGTAACATTTGAAACAAACAAATATAGTATACCTTCGTAAATCTTTAAAAACATAATATATACCCAGCAGAAAATGTCACCAATGATTCCTAAATGATTCCCCTATGTCAGCTCGGAAACATCGATGACCTATAGCATTTTCGCCCTGCAAAGCATTGATGACATTTTCATACAAATGTCCACGGATTCCTGCGTGATAAAGCATTAACGATGTCATGCACGTCATTCATCAATAAAGTCACAAATGATTGTCATACATATTTTTTTTTTTGTAAAAAAAAATATTTTTTTTTTTATTTTATTTATTTTTTTATTTATCTTATGTTATCTTATTTTATTTTATATTTATTTTATATTGAAACTATTAAATACTTTCTGAAACAGAAAAAAGGTTCTTTTTGATCGACAAGTCGTCCGCTGGAAATTAACTTGCTTTATACACCATTAATTCTGTTTTATTAAATATGATATGTGAACATATTTTCATTTATGTTCTTAAAATCTACCCGATATTTTTCTTTCATATCTTTTCATGCAATTTTATATAAAAGTTATTAAGAATATAAATTATTGAAAAACGGATATATAAATCGAATTCCAAGGTCAATTCACCAAAAATAAAATGTCGATGTAACAAACTAATTCTCAGGCGACAAATTATATTTTTTTTTTTAAATTTCAAATACTATTTTCAAATTTATTCGTCGGAATATTTTTATTTTGTTCGTCAATTTTGATCCGACGGCACATAACTTTTCAAAATTTGCAAACCGAAAATCGGTTTCCACAAACGTTTAAATTTTAAATAGTACATTGTTAGTAGTATTTAAAGTACTTTTTCTAACTGCAGTAAACCCTGGCGTTGCTTGCAACTCGTCAAAGTAAACAGATGTTGTTGACGTCAGCAAATATTTTCATTTATTCACATTTCACTTCTTTCAACAAAAAAATAGTTTAATTTTTATAATAATAATAAAGGTATTCACGAAACGGAGCATCTGCCGATGTACATTAGCAGAATTGTTGAATTGTCTCATATTTCTGGAACACACCTATTTCATATTTATGTAATATGGTAGTTTTCAGTTTGCTGTACCAAAAACAGATGTTTTTGTTTCATTAAAAATTTTAGATTTATTGCTTATTGGCCATATACAATATATAAGTATTCCTTTTGTTACTTATTATTAATTCAATATCTCATATCAAGTCATAATTAAAACAAAGTAAACGAATTAGATTAGTGTTGTCGATTTAAGAAAAAAACTCATACCTTATAAAGAAACTCGTTAAAATTTATTGTCAAAATTGGCACCTCTTTCGCCTTGTTACAGTGTTTTTTAATCTGCTCTCAAATTTTTAGTGTTTTATAGTGGTTATCGCGCTTTATAATTAAAATTTTTTAACAGTGCTTCTTACTAAAGCAGTGCTTCAGTGTTTTTAATAAAAATTTTAGTGAAAAACATTATATATTCTTTATAAATTGCAATTTTCTGTAGTTTATAAACATACACAATAACAATTCTGTGCATTATTTTTTGACATTATTTATACAAATATTCTCTGCAAATTTAAATTTTCTGTTGTTTACTATTCTTTTAACATTTTACCTTCATAAAACGACTGCATAGTTTAAGAACTATTGCTGTGCTTCTTAAACTGTTATCTTTATATAAATTTATTTAAACCATTGCATACTTTTTGGGTCATCTAGATTTAATAACTATTTATAAAATGATTTGCTCTATTCTAAATTGCAATGAAAAAAGTATTAATTGCTGGTTATGCGGCATCTTTGCTCATGCCAAGTGCGCAGGGTTACCTGGTCGCGTAATTGACATTTTAAGCGATAACAAAGGCTTACGTTGGTCATGTAGAAAATGCAGACCGGCAGACATCGATTTATATAAAATTTTAAAGCAAAGGATTTAGTGAAATTAGCAAGGAACTGTCTTCTCCAACGGCTAAATTTCAGCATTATGAATGCCTTTTCAATGATTTTAAATGCATGGATGAACCGTCATCCTCTCCGAAAAGGAAGAGGACATTGAGAAACAAACAAAAACAAAAGCTCCCTGCTACTGAATCATTGCCAGAAATTTCTAACCAAATAGAAATTGAAATAACTCCCTCGACACCAGTTAATACTTTCCCTGACGCTGTACATTTGCCTGATAACCGTGATACAATTGCTAACCCGACTACTAGTCAAACTTAGCAACTGACCATAGCATTAATTTAGAAACCATACGGAAGGAATTAGTTATGGTTCCTCCAAAAAAATCAATATTTGCATCTCGGTTTGCACCTAATACCACAGTTGATGATATAAAATATCACATTTTTACATGTATTGGCTCCACGTTAAATATGTCTGATATTTTAGTATTCAAATATAACTTTCAATATTCTAGGATGAAGCCATCTTTTAAAATAATTGTCCCTGAAGACTTCTTTGATACTATATTAAAAATTAAATTCTGGCCACGAAATATTTTAGTTCATGAATACATATATAAAAATAACAACAGACCTTCTAATATTGTTCATATTCCATCTTTTCCTGATGGCGTTTCTTCAAAAAACTGCCAGTGAACAATGATTTTACCTTAATTTATCAGAATGTGCGTGAACTTAATACTAAATTAACAAAGTTATAGTCAAACCGTTTCGGCTTTTCCTGCGACATTATAGTTTTTACTGAAACTTGGCTTCGCGGAAATGTCTTAAATACAGAAATTCTTTGCAATGACTTCCAAATTTCTAGGAAAGACCGTCATTATAAGATAGGTGGTGGAGTTTTAATTGTTACCCGTTCTTCCTTAATGACAGAACTAATCGATGTTCCTGATACAGATAACTTAGAATTTGTTTGTGTTTTAGTAAAATTTGATTTGCAAATACGCAACAACTCAAATAGCTCGACTCAAATAGCACGAGATTGTCCCTAAAGAAAATAATTATTGCTTTAAAAGAGCTAATTATACAACTCTTAACGCATATCTTTCCAAAATTGACTGGTCGCTGGTAATTACGGAGCTAGACTTTGTGAGTTCTGTTAAAAATTTAATACCTGTTTACTTGATTGTTTTAAAGAAAATATTCCCAAAATAAAACAATTTCGTAATAATGCACCTATTTGGTCAACACGGGAGTTAAAAAATATAAGAAATCCGGTTGTATCAACGATTACATTTTTTACTCACAGACACGGTATAATTACCAATATCTAAACAAACTTTGCTACAATAATTATTTTATAAAATTAAAAGTTAATTTGAAAACCAATCCCAAAATATTATATAACTTTATCAACATGAAACGAAAGTCTTCTGTGTATCCTTGTCAAATGGCATGGAACGACAAAGTATCCAAAACCGACATGGACATTTCTGATATGTTTGCTAACTTCTTTCAAACTACTTATTCCTCAGAAAATCACAAACATGATGTCATCTATCCTTTCACATTAAATAGAAGCAATTATATTAAAATGCCGACTATTACATCCAATACTGTTTTAAGGTACCTCAAAACAATTTCAATATCATATTCAGCAGGTCCTGACTTCATACCTAGTTGTGTATTAATGCGGTGTGCGGATATTTTACATAAACCATTAACCACATTATTTAATTTGTCCCTTAAGACAGGTATATTTCCGGATATATGAAAGGAATCATTTATTATTCCTCTGTTTAAAAGTGGCAGTAGATCTAACGTTGTAAATTACAGAGGTATTTCAAAACTAAGTGCTATTCCTAAATTATTTGAAAAAATTCTAACAGATCAGCTCACACATAGTTTGCTATCAATTGTTTCACCGTATCAGCATGGATTCTTGACATGTACCAATCTGTTAGAGTTCAGTCATAAATGGCTTTAATTGTGGATTACAAACAGATGTAGTATACACAGATTTTAGCAAAGCTTTCGATAGTGTTAATCACGAATTACTTTTAATAAAATTAGATCTATTGGAATTTCCAAAATGTCTCCTAAACTGGATAAAATCTTATCTGACATCCAGAAAACAGAGAGTGTTATTTAAGGAAGCTACATCAAGGTATATTTCGGTTGCGTTAGGTGTTCCCCAAGGGAGTCATCTTGGCCCAATATTATTTATCTTATTTATAAATGACCTACCGTCAGTTATACAACACTGTAGAATTTTAATGTATGCTGTCAAATGATGATGTCAAATTATTCCATTCATTTAACGATGCAGTACAGCAATCTTGCATTCAAGAAGATCTAAATAGGTTAGAAGATTGGTGTACTTATAACCACCTTAACCTTAATCTCAAGAAATGTAAGCAAATGACCTACTCTCGTAGATGTCCTATTTATATAAGCATTTCTGGAATTAATTTAGATACAGTTTCAACCTTTGACGACTTAGGAGTATCAATGGACCCTTAGCTTCGTTTTCATCTACACATTAATAAAATGACAAATAAAGCTAAAGGTGTTTAAGGATTTATAAAACGCTGGTCTAAAGAGTTTGGCGATCCATATACCACGAAATTGCTTTATACCTCACTTGTACGTCCCATTTTGAAATATACATCCATTGTTTGGAACCCACACTATAATATACATAATGACACTATTCAATCAATTCAAAAACAATTTTTATTATTTTACTTCGAAACCTCAATTGAAATCCGGATATACACCTACCACCTTATGAAAGTTGAGTTTTAAGAGTTGGAAGATTAAGTAATTTTAGTACTTAATCTTCCAACTCTTAAAGGCAGACGAATATATCATATTTGTATTTAAATTAATTAATGGTGGCATAGAATCAAGTTATTTACTTCAAAATATATCCCTAAATTGTCCTACAAGGCAAACCAGACAATATATTCCGATTAAATTGGGCATATGTAGCTCTAACTACTCTTTAAATGATCCGTTCCGTCGGATATGCAATGAGTTTAATGAATTATATTTTCTTTTCTATCTTTCTGACTCGATTGACGTAGTAAAAATAATATCGTTCAACACCTAAATACTTAATTAGACTTTGTATACTTTAATGAGACTTTTTTTCTTTTGTTAACTGATGATATTTATCTGTAGTTACCTCGCGAATTCTCGTGAATCTGACCAGCTCGGGCTGCTCAAGAAACAGTCACCAATCCGCGCGATATGCGGATGTGCCTCTCGGTCGGTTGGGCGGGTAAGACATTATGCCATCAATTCTTTTTTATTCACATGCATTTATGTACATATTCATTAAAAATATATATTTTCATTTAAATATAATGCATTTTGGTGAATTTCAATTCAATAATCAAACACTGTCCGTAATATCAAGTACCCAAAAGTCATAAATTCAGCATCACTAAAAAACTACAAAAGTACAACGAAGTAAACTCAAGCTTTTATCGAAGTAGATTAGCAAATATTATTTTTTTTGCCACCAATGTATTTTATTGTTGTACAACTGCAACGAAATGTAATAACAATGCCTTCGTTGCAAGCTTTTCTTAAATTCTTATTTCACTTTGTTCTAGTGAGTTTTCACTTTCACTCAATTTTGGTGTACGTGACTTTTGAAGAAAGTCCGACTTGCAGTTTTTGGCTGACACCAATTGCGAAATAGAATAATTGTTGGAGAACCGCTGCTTTGCTTATGTTAACATAGACCCAAAATTATGCAATGGAAAATTATATTGCAAGAGTTGTGGTCTAAGTAAAGCTTAAGCGCTTTGCCAAATTATTGCAAGCTTCTTTCTGTTAACTGTGCAAGCTAACTTGTAAGAGGTGTGGTCTACGCAAAGCTTAGCGCTTTGCCAAATAGTCCCGGCGTCTTGGACAACACGTCACTATTGACAACCACAATTTAGGAGTTGTGAAGGACTTCGTATACCTAGGAACCAGCATCAACAATGAAAACAAAGTCAGCCTGCAGATTAGCCGAGGAATAACTCTTGCCAACAGGTGTTACTTTGAGCTCAGTAGGCAAAAATCCGTCCTCTCTCGACGGACAAAAATTACGCTCTATAAGACGCTCATCATGCCAGTCCTCCTCTATGGCGCTGAGGCATGGACGCTTGCCAACACCGATGAGCGAACTTTAGGAGCGTTCGAGAGAAAGATTTTTCGGAAAACCTATGGCCCGATATGCGTTGAAAACGAGTACAGAATCAGATGGAACAACGAGCTGTATGAGCTCTACGCCGACATTTACATAGTTAAACGCATTAAGATCCACCGCCTACGCTGGCTTGGACATGTCGAGCGTATGGAGGAAAGCGCTCCAGCAAAAAAGGTGTTTAAATCTATACCAAGTGGTGGTCAATGCAGGAGAGGCCGTCCGAATCTCCGGTGGAGCGACCAAGTGCGAGACAACCTGACAACACTTAGAGTGCAAAACTGGCGCCAGCGCGCGCAATGCAGAAGCGACTGGCGAGAGGTGATTGCTGCGGCCAAAACCCATCATGGGTTGTAGTGGCCAAATAAAAAAAAGAATATAATATAATATAATATAATATAATATAATATAATATAATATAATATAATATAATATAATATAATATAATACAATATAATATAATATAATATAATATAATATAATATAATATAATATAATATAATATAATATAATATAATATAATATAATATAATATAATATAATATAATATAATATAATATAATATAATATAATATAATATAATATAATATAATATAATATAATATAATATAATATAATATAATATAATATAATATAATATAATATAATATAATATAATATAATATAATATAATATAATATAATATAATATAATATAATATAATATAATATAATATAATATAATATAATATAATATAATATAATATAATATAATATAATATAATATAATATAATATAATATAATATAATATAATATAATATAATATAATATAATATAATATAATATAATATAATATAATATAATATAATATAATATAATATAATATAATATAATATAATATAATATAATATAATATAATATAATATAATATAATATAATATAATATAATATAATATAATATAATATAATATAATATAATATAATATAATATAATATAATATAATATAATATAATATAATATAATATAATATAATATAATATAATATAATATAATATAATATAATATAATATAATATAATATAATATAATATAATATAATATAATATAATATAATATAATATAATATAATATAATATAATATAATATAATATAATATAATATAATATAATATAATATAATATAATATAATATAATATAATATAATATAATATAATATAATATAATATAATATAATATAATATAATATAATATAATATAATATAATATAATATAATATAATATAATATAATATAATATAATATAATATAATATAATATAATATAATATAATATAATATAATATAATATAATATAATATAATATAATATAATATAATATAATATAATATAATATAATATAATATAATATAATATAATATAATATAATATAATATAATATAATATAATATAATATAATATAATATAATATAATATAATATAATATAATATAATATAATATAATATAATATAATATAATATAATATAATATAATATAATATAATATAATATAATATAATATAATATAATATAATATAATATAATATAATATAATATAATATAATATAATATAATATAATATAATATAATATAATATAATATAATATAATATAATATAATATAATATAATATAATATAATATAATATAATATAATATAATATAATATAATATAATATAATATAATATAATATAATATAATATAATATAATATAATATAATATAATATAATATAATATAATATAATATAATATAATATAATATAATATAATATAATATAATATAATATAATATAATATAATATAATATAATATAATATAATATAATATAATATAATATAATATAATATAATATAATATAATATAATATAATATAATATAATATAATATAATATAATATAATATAATATAATATAATATAATATAATATAATATAATATAATATAATATAATATAATATAATATAATATAATATAATATAATATAATATAATATAATATAATATAATATAATATAATATAATATAATATAATATAATATAATATAATATAATATAATATAATATAATATAATATAATATAATATAATATAATATAATATAATATAATATAATATAATATAATATAATATAATATAATATAATATAATATAATATAATATAATATAATATAATATAATATAATATAATATAATATAATATAATATAATATAATATAATATAATATAATATAATATAATATAATATAATATAATATAATATAATATAATATAATATAATATAATATAATATAATATAATATAATATAATATAATATAATATAATATAATATAATATAATATAATATAATATAATATAATATAATATAATATAATATAATATAATATAATATAATATAATATAATATAATATAATATAATATAATATAATATAATATAATATAATATAATATAATATAATATAATATAATATAATATAATATAATATAATATAATATAATATAATATAATATAATATAATATAATATAATATAATATAATATAATATAATATAATATAATATAATATAATATAATATAATATAATATAATATAATATAATATAATATAATATAATATAATATAATATAATATAATATAATATAATATAATATAATATAATATAATATAATATAATATAATATAATATAATATAATATAATATAATATAATATAATATAATATAATATAATATAATATAATATAATATAATATAATATAATATAATATAATATAATATAATATAATATAATATAATATAATATAATATAATATAATATAATATAATATAATATAATATAATATAATATAATATAATATAATATAATATAATATATAATATAATATAATATAATATAATATAATATAATATAATATAATATAATATAATATAATATAATATAATATAATATAATATAATATAATATAATATAATATAATATAATATAATATAATATAATATAATATAATATAATATAATATAATATAATATAATATAATATAATATAATATAATATAATATAATATAATATAATATAATATAATATAATATAATATAATATAATATAATATAATATAATATAATATAATATAATATAATATAATATAATATAATATAATATAATATAATATAATATAATATAATATAATATAATATAATATAATATAATATAATATAATATAATATAATATAATATAATATAATATAATATAATATAATATAATATAATATAATATAATATAATATAATATAATATAATATAATATAATATAATATAATATAATATAATATAATATAATATAATATAATATAATATAATATAATATAATATAATATAATATAATATAATATAATATAATATAATATAATATAATATAATATAATATAATATAATATAATATAATATAATATAATATAATATAATATAATATAATATAATATAATATAATATAATATAATATAATATAATATAATATAATATAATATAATATAATATAATATAATATAATATAATATAATATAATATAATATAATATAATATAATATAATATAATATAATATAATATAATATAATATAATATAATATAATATAATATAATATAATATAATATAATATAATATAATATAATATAATATAATATAATATAATATAATATAATATAATATAATATAATATAATATAATATAATATAATATAATATAATATAATATAATATAATATAATATAATATAATATAATATAATATAATATAATATAATATAATATAATATAATATAATATAATATAATATAATATAATATAATATAATATAATATAATATAATATAATATAATATAATATAATATAATATAATATAATATAATATAATATAATATAATATAATATAATATAATATAATATAATATAATATAATATAATATAATATAATATAATATAATATAATATAATATAATATAATATAATATAATATAATATAATATAATATAATATAATATAATATAATATAATATAATATAATATAATATAATATAATATAATATAATATAATATAATATAATATAATATAATATAATATAATATAATATAATATAATATAATATAATATAATATAATATAATATAATATAATATAATATAATATAATATAATATAATATAATATAATATAATATAATATAATATAATATAATATAATATAATATAATATAATATAATATAATATAATATAATATAATATAATATAATATAATATAATATAATATAATATAATATAATATAATATAATATAATATAATATAATATAATATAATATAATATAATATAATATAATATAATATAATATAATATAATATAATATAATATAATATAATATAATATAATATAATATAATATAATATAATATAATATAATATAATATAATATAATATAATATAATATAATATAATATAATATAATATAATATAATATAATATAATATAATATAATATAATATAATATAATATAATATAATATAATATAATATAATATAATATAATATAATATAATATAATATAATATAATATAATATAATATAATATAATATAATATAATATAATATAATATAATATAATATAATATAATATAATATAATATAATATATAATATAATATAATATAATATAATATAATATAATATAATATAATATAATATAATATAATATAATATAATATATAATATAATATAATATAATATAATATAATATAATATAATATAATATAATATAATATAATATAATATAATATAATATAATATAATATAATATAATATAATATAATATAATATAATATAATATAATATAATATAATATAATATAATATAATATAATATAATATAATATAATATAATATAATATAATATAATATAATATAATATAATATAATATAATATAATATAATATAATATAATATAATATAATATAATATAATATAATATAATATAATATAATATAATATAATATAATATAATATAATATAATATAATATAATATAATATAATATAATATAATATAATATAATATAATATAATATAATATAATATAATATAATATAATATAATATAATATAATATAATATAATATAATATAATATAATATAATATAATATAATATAATATAATATAATATAATATAATATAATATAATATAATATAATATAATATAATATAATATAATATAATATAATATAATATAATATAATATAATATAATATAATATAATATAATATAATATAATATAATATAATATAATATAATATAATATAATATAATATAATATAATATAATATAATATAATATAATATAATATAATATAATATAATATAATATAATATAATATAATATAATATAATATAATATAATATAATATAATATAATATAATATAATATAATATAATATAATATAATATAATATAATATAATATAATATAATATAATATAATATAATATAATATAATATAATATAATATAATATAATATAATATAATATAATATAATATAATATATAATATAATATAATATAATATAATATAATATAATATAATATAATATAATATAATATAATATAATATAATATAATATAATATAATATAATATAATATAATATAATATAATATAATATAATATAATATAATATAATATAATATAATATAATATAATATAATATAATATAATATAATATAATATAATATAATATAATATAATATAATATAATATAATATAATATAATATAATATAATATAATATAATATAATATAATATAATATAATATAATATAATATAATATAATATAATATAATATAATATAATATAATATAATATAATATAATATAATATAATATAATATAATATAATATAATATAATATAATATAATATAATATAATATAATATAATATAATATAATATAATATAATATAATATAATATAATATAATATAATATAATATAATATAATATAATATAATATAATATAATATAATATAATATAATATAAATATAATATAATATAATATAATATAATATAATATAATATAATATAATATAATATAATATAATATAATATAATATAATATAATATAATATAATATAATATAATATAATATAATATAATATAATATAATATAATATAATATAATATAATATAATATAATATAATATAATATAATATAATATAATATAATATAATATAATATATATAATATAATATAATATAATATAATATAATATAATATAATATAATATAATATAATATAATATAATATAATATAATATAATATAATATAATATAATATAATATAATATAATATAATATAATATAATATAATATAATATAATATAATATAATATAATATAATATAATATAATATAATATAATATAATATAATATAATATAATATAATATAATATAATATAATATAATATAATATAATATAATATAATATAATATAATATAATATAATATAATATAATATAATATAATATAATATAATATAATATAATATAATATAATATAATATAATATAATATAATATAATATAATATAATATAATATAATATAATATAATATAATATAATATAATATAATATAATATAATATAATATAATATAATATAATATAATATAATATAATATAATATAATATAATATAATATAATATAATATAATATAATATAATATAATATAATATAATATAATATAATATAATATAATATAATATAATATAATATAATATAATATAATATAATATAATATAATATAATATAATATAATATAATATAATATAATATAATATAATATAATATAATATAATATAATATAATATAATATAATATAATATAATATAATATAATATAATATAATATAATATAATATAATATAATATAATATAATATAATATAATATAATATAATATAATATAATATAATATAATATAATATAATATAATATAATATAATATAATATAATATAATATAATATAATATAATATAATATAATATAATATAATATAATATAATATAATATAATATAATATAATATAATATAATATAATATAATATAATATAATATAATATAATATAATATAATATAATATAATATAATATAATATAATATAATATAATATAATATAATATAATATAATATAATATAATATAATATAATATAATATAATATAATATAATATAATATAATATAATATAATATAATATAATATAATATAATATAATATAATATAATATAATATAATATAATATAATATAATATAATATAATATAATATAATATAATATAATATAATATAATATAATATAATATAATATAATATAATATAATATAATATAATATAATATAATATAATATAATATAATATAATATAATATAATATAATATAATATAATATAATATAATATAATATAATATAATATAATATAATATAATATAATATAATATAATATAATATAATATAATATAATATAATATAATATAATATAATATAATATAATATAATATAATATAATATAATATAATATAATATAATATAATATAATATAATATAATATAATATAATATAATATAATATAATATAATATAATATAATATAATATAATATAATATAATATAATATAATATAATATAATATAATATAATATAATATAATATAATATAATATAATATAATATAATATAATATAATATAATATAATATAATATAATATAATATAATATAATATAATATAATATAATATAATATAATATAATATAATATAATATAATATAATATAATATAATATAATATAATATAATATAATATAATATAATATAATATAATATAATATAATATAATATAATATAATATAATATAATATAATATAATATAATATAATATAATATAATATAATATAATATAATATAATATAATATAATATAATATAATATAATATAATATAATATAATATAATATAATATAATATAATATAATATAATATAATATAATATAATATAATATAATATAATATAATATAATATAATATAATATAATATAATATAATATAATATAATATAATATAATATAATATAATATAATATAATATAATATAATATAATATAATATAATATAATATAATATAATATAATATAATATAATATAATATAATATAATATAATATAATATAATATAATATAATATAATATAATATAATATAATATAATATAATATAATATAATATAATATAATATAATATAATATAATATAATATAATATAATATAATATAATATAATATAATATAATATAATATAATATAATATAATATAATATTATTCAATTCATATTATTCTTTATTCAAGATTCATTTGTACATTTGTATTACATGATTATGTATGCAATGTAGTGACTTAGCTTATGAGCTACTACAACTATGATAAATTATATTAATATTAATGCTTTGTTGTTATACCCTACACCTATGAGGTACAGGGTATATTAACTTTGTGCATATATTGTAACGCCCCTTAGGAGGCGTGTCCGGTATGGAAAAGTATATATATTCTTGATCAGCATCACTACCCGAGTCCGTTTAGCCATGTCCGTCTGTCTGTCTGTCTGTCCGTCTTGCTGTCTTGCTGTCTTGCTGTCTTGCTGTCCGAATACAGAATAACTTGAGAAATACTGATCAGAATGCGATGAAATTTCGTCTCAATATATTTTATCCAAAAGTAGGAACTGAGTTTGAAAATGAGCCAAATCGGTCAACGGACACGCCCACCTCCCATACAAGTCAATTTTATATAACTTTTTCGGAACTAATAACTCGAAAAGTATTCAAGGTATAGTTATAAAATTAAAAACGTATTGTTAGAATTCACCTAAAAATATGTGGTCCAAAAATGAGCGTGATCCGCCCACTTTTTTTTTTCATTATTTCCCGGGTTTTCATAGTGGAAATTTGATCCGTAAATTATTAAATTCAAATCTATGAAATATTAGCCTTTCAAAATTTTAAATATAGGCGTGGTCCGCCCAATTACATTTTTTAAATTTATTTTTTTTAGTTTTTTACACTTTATATAATTTTTTTAATTTATGGGGATATAAGACGTATATTTCTGATATATGAATAATATTCTGAGGGTTAATATCCCCACCAAAGGTGTAGGGAATTCCATAGTCGGGCCCGACCGACTATAAAAATCCGCCCCATGTGACCGAACTTACCCATGTGACTTAACTTTCCCAACTCGTTTTTTTTTAATTTATACAATTATTAAGAATGAAAATACGTTCATATTAGAAGGATATAAAAAAAAATAAAAATATCACAGATATCAGTCAGTTTCTAATCTAGTTAGAAAACGGGTTTTTAATTCCAAAAAGTAATCACACATTTGTTCTATTTGAGCAGAATCGTGAATATCGTCTGTGGAGACGTACCAATCGCTATTTAAACACATTCTAAGTATTTTATTTTGCGCAACTTGTAATTTTTTCAAATGAGTTTTAGCAATATCATTAAATATAGGACTTCCATAGCATATAATTGGTCTCATAACTACTTTATATAACATTAATTTGTTTTTTATGCTTAAATTAGATTTTCTGTTAATAACACTATACATTATTTTTAAAGTTTTATTTATCTTTTCAATAATATATTGAATATGATTTTTAAAAGTAATTCTATTGTCAAAAATAATTCCTAAGTATTTAACATCACTTTCCCAATTGATAGAAATGTTTCCAACGCGTAGAGGTCTCTTAGGTATTTCCAGTGTTCTTCGACGAGTATAATATTCCATTTGGTATAATATTCCAAATACCTGCTTAATGCATTAGGAGCGCGATATTTGGATGAGGCGAAGAATGCTGTATCATCAGAAAAAAAATGCTCGATAGACGTTTGTGAGAGACGGGACATCAGATATAAAAATATTGTACAACACAGGACTAAGTACAGCTCCTTGAGGTACTCCAAAAGGTAGTTTCCGACGCAGAGATTTTTTTTCGTTGATAGAAACTAAAAACGATCTATCTCTTAGAAAGCTGTTGCAGATCGTTACTAAATAACGTGGAAATTTATAGTCTATCATTTTATAGATTAGACCAGAGTGCCATACTGTGTCCAAAGCTTTTTCTATGTCACACAAAACCATTCCAGTAGATTGCTTTATTTCTAAGTGATTTTTTATGTGGGTGTGGATGCGGTGGAGTTGGTGTAGCGTCGATTTTCCATGAATGAATCCGTGTTGTTCAGGCGGGATAATATTATGAATATCTATGTGATCTTGAATGCGTCGCAAAATGATACGCTCAAGAATTTTACTCAATGAGCTTAACAATGATATTGGACGATAGCTCTTTGGATCTGCTGCTAATTTATTTGGTTTCAAAATAGGAATGATATTTGCTTCTTTCCAAGATTTTGGGAAATAACTCAGTGATAAACATTCGACGACAATGGCATGCAAGTACAATATTCCCAGACGTGGCAGTTTTTTGATCAGAATGTTGTTAATACGATCAATTCCGGGCGCTTTCGGATTTTTTAATCTTTTTATGCTGGCAATAGTTTCTTCTACGGTTGGAAGGTTCGGAGTGTTTTCTTGTAGTTCTTCACAGGTGTAAGTGTGCACTTTTTCTTCAACTAAGGAAGTGAATGCAGTGTTGTCATTTGCGAGTGGATTCTCAAAAGATTTTCCAAAATGTGTAGCCAGCATTTCAGCTTTTTCAGATGGTGTTGTTGAAATAACGTCACCACTTTTTAGAGTGGGTATATAATGGTTTCGTCCTTTGAGATATTTTGTAACCTGCCATAATCCTTTATACTGGTTATCGGATTTAATATTACTAAGTTTATGGTTCCAATTAATATTTCTTAAATTGTTAATATCTAATTTGATTTCTTTTTGCAGTGCATTGACCTGAGTCTTAAAAAAAGCTTTCATAATAGGAAACGGACATCTTTGAAATTTTCTTTCAGTAATGGCTCTTTGTTTTATTTTTGATTTAATTTCATCTGTTAGGTTTATTGCGTATCGTTTTGGAATTTTTTTAGGAACCGAGAATTTACAAGCATCTATTATGGTGGAATTTAGTTCATTTACCATTGTATCAATTTGTTCAACACATGTAGAATGTTGCTCAAATATTTTGTCTTTAAGTTTTTCGTTTATTAAATGCTGATAGACCTTCCAGTTTGTTTCACTAAATGATGGCATACTAAGCAAGTCTTTAATTTGAAGTCGGTCCCCAATGTCAATTTCAAAGGAAACCCCATTGTGATCTAAACCTAGTTGGTGGACTTCGAGATCACTCACCGAGTGATAACCGTTTGTCAAGCAAAGATCAATTGTGGATGGATTTTTCCTGATATCGCCTGGATGATGGGTGCTTTCAGCTGGATAAAACGCAAAAAAGTTTCCTTCTGATAGTTTATTAGACAAAATATTGCCTGCAGTATTTGCTCTGAGACAATTCCATTGACGATGTTTGGCATTAAAATCTCCAACTGCATAATATGCGTGTCGAAATTGTGTTAATTTATTGATATCGTTCTTAAAATGTAAATTTATATCAGAATTTGTTGTTCCACCTGGGAGGTAGCAACTGATTATGCGAATTTTGCTGTTGTATAGCTTGATTACAATGCATATATTTTCAATAATAGCGGTGTTTATTATTGGAAGTATTTCGTGTTGAATTAATTTATTAATTATTATTGCAACACCACCACCTCGATGCTCATCATCGCGATCTTTTCTATATACTTGAAAATCTGGGTCGCAGTGTAAAATGCAGTTTGATTTAAGATATGTTTCACTAATGCATGCAACTTTAATAAAATTAATTTTCATAAAATTATACAATTGTATTATTTTATTTTCGACGCTATTTGCGTTCCAATATAGAATTTTTAATTTTGAATTATGGTTTATTGTTACCATAGACAAATTTTTGAGCGTATTCGAGAACAACAGATAATTGATCTATATGCGTTTTACATTTTCTAAGTTTGCATACAAGATATTGAAAAGTATGCAATAGCTGTGTCATATTTAGCAATTGGTCCGCGGTATTGTTGTATTTATTGTCAGCAATTTCACTCCACAAGTGTGATGGTTGTTGTTGTGTTAACATTATTGGTGATTCTGGTATGGGTTGTTGTTGTAAGCGACGACTTACAGGTGGGGGTGGAAATTGTTGCCTGTCAGATAAATTAAATGCTGGGCGGCGTCCTCGGACTTGGTTTCTTTGGCTAATTGACATTTTGATCTGTTGAAATTCATTTCGCTTTGGACACAAACTATAATTTGCTGTTGCAATTTGCACATCGTACTTTTTCCGTTGGTATTTTTGATTTTGGATTGTTATGTTCTAAATTTTCCGGGCAGGTTTGTGATTTGTGATTACCACCACATTTAATACATTTTGGTGGAAGAAAGCAGTACCTCGCCCCGTGATCAAATGCCATACAGTTGGCGCATTGTGTTGGCCCTATGTGTTTTTTGATAAATAATTGAAAATTTACACCCAGAAACCCTATTTGACGAATTTCTCGTAATTTTTCAAGTGTCATGTTGTCATTAACATTATAATACAGTATACATGAGCGCTGCCCATTGTATCGAGGTTTGTTTATGTTCATTGCTTTTATTTCAATTGGAGTTTTGCCGAGCTCGCTCAGCTTACTTTCAATTGTATCATGTGAAACCGAATCATCGAGACCATACAAAACAAATTGTTTTGTTTGTTCCTCTCTGAGAGCGTGGGTAAAGAACTTGAGACTTAATTTTCTGCATTTTTCTTTCATTTTCTTGAATTCTACAACCGAAGACTTGAGTTCCAAACTGAGTTAATTTAATTTTTAAGTTTTCGGGCTTAGTTGTTGCCGATTTAGCGATGGATGCAATATCATTAATGTTTTTACCAAAAATTGTAATTGGTGGTGGCTTTTTTTCATATTTCCTATTTAAATCACGTATTGTCGAAACCTCTGGGTTGCTCACATCATTATTCAAAATGTTAAATCGATTACCCGAATTCCTTAACGGCACTGGCGGAACAGAACTAGTACTACTCTCAGTATTATTAGTTTTTTGTTTTTTTGATCGCTCTGAGCTCTTCGATTCAACTGAAGAAGAGCGAGAACGACGATTAGTTTTTTTGACAGCATTCTGTGGCTCTCGAAAACCGGAATCGTCAAAAGCAAAATCTGGTGCACTACCGTTGTTCATTACACTCTGATCAGCTCAGCACAAATGTAGAGAAACAATTAATTTCAGAAAAAAAACGAACTAGTTAGTTTCGTATTCACTGCGTTAGACGTCTACTCTCAACGGGTGATAGTTTCCGACTGTTGAATATAATATAATATAATATAATATAATATAATATAATATAATATAATATAATATAATATAATATAATATAATATAATATAATATAATATAATATAATATAATATAATATAATATAATATAATATAATATAATATAATATAATATAATATAATATAATATAATATAATATAATATAATATAATATAATATAATATAATATAATATAATATAATATAATATAATATAATATAATATAATATAATATAATATAATATAATATAATATAATATAATATAATATAATATAATATAATATAATATAATATAATATAATATAATATAATATAATATAATATAATATAATATAATATAATATAATATAATATAATATAATATAATATAATATAATATAATATAATATAATATAATATAATATAATATAATATAATATAATATAATATAATATAATATAATATAATATAATATAATATAATATAATATAATATAATATAATATAATATAATATAATATAATATAATATAATATAATATAATATAATATAATATAATATAATATAATATAATATAATATAATATAATATAATATAATATAATATAATATAATATAATATAATATAATATAATATAATATAATATAATATAATATAATATAATATAATATAATATAATATAATATAATATAATATAATATAATATAATATAATATAATATAATATAATATAATATAATATAATATAATATAATATAATATAATATAATATAATATAATATAATATAATATAATATAATATAATATAATATAATATAATATAATATAATATAATATAATATAATATAATATAATATAATATAATATAATATAATATAATATAATATAATATAATATAATATAATATAATATAATATAATATAATATAATATAATATAATATAATATAATATAATATAATATAATATAATATAATATAATATAATATAATATAATATAATATAATATAATATAATATAATATAATATAATATAATATAATATAATATAATATAATATAATATAATATAATATAATATAATATAATATAATATAATATAATATAATATAATATAATATAATATAATATAATATAATATAATATAATATAATATAATATAATATAATATAATATAATATAATATAATATAATATAATATAATATAATATAATATAATATAATATAATATAATATAATATAATATAATATAATATAATATAATATAATATAATATAATATAATATAATATAATATAATATAATATAATATAATATAATATAATATAATATAATATAATATAATATAATATAATATAATATAATATAATATAATATAATATAATATAATATAATATAATATAATATAATATAATATAATATAATATAATATAATATAATATAATATAATATAATATAATATAATATAATATAATATAATATAATATAATATAATATAATATAATATAATATAATATAATATAATATAATATAATATAATATAATATAATATAATATAATATAATATAATATAATATAATATAATATAATATAATATAATATAATATAATATAATATAATATAATATAATATAATATAATATAATATAATATAATATAATATAATATAATATAATATAATATAATATAATATAATATAATATAATATAATATAATATAATATAATATAATATAATATAATATAATATAATATAATATAATATAATATAATATAATATAATATAATATAATATAATATAATATAATATAATATAATATAATATAATATAATATAATATAATATAATATAATATAATATAATATAATATAATATAATATCCTATTAATATAATAAATCTGTTTGTTCGTTTGTACGTTTGTACGTTTGTACGTTTGTTCCGCTTCTCCGTATACACGGCTGATCCGATTTTCTTGAAATTTTTACCACAGATGCGGTATGGTCTGGAAGGAATGATAGGCTATATATGGGCGGGATTGGACAAAGAGGCGTGGCACCTTCCATACAACATAAACTTTCAATACGAGATAACTCGGCACTTTCACCAGCTACGAACGTGAAACAAAAAACTCAAATACAAAAAAAAAATTAAAAACAAAAAAGCAAAAGCACAAAACAAAACAAAAGCAAAAATACAAAAAACAAAAGCAATCACGTTTGTTCCGCTTCTCCGTCTAAACGGCTGATCCGATTTTCTTGAAATTTTTACCACAAATGCGGTATCTTCTGGAAGGAATGATAGGCTATATATGGGCGGGATTGGACAAAAAGTCGTGGCACCTCCCATACAACCTAAACTTTCAATACGATATAACTCGGCACTTTCACCAGCTACGAACATGAAACAAAAAACTCAAATACAAAAAAGAATTTAAAACAAAAAAGCAAAAGCACAAAACAAAACAAAAGCAAAAATACAAAAACAAAAGCAATCACTTTTGTTCCGCTTCTTCGTCCAAACGGCTGATCCGATTGTCTTGAAATTTTTACCACAGATGCGGTATGGTCTGGAAGGAATGATAGGCTATATATGGGCGGGATTGGACAAAGAGGCGTGGCACCTCCCATGCAACCTAAACACGATATAACTCGGCACTATCACCAGCTACGAACATGAAACAAAAAACTCAAATACAAAAAAAAAAATTAAAAACAAAAAAGCAAAAGCACAACACAAAACAAAAGCAAAAATACAAAAACAAAACCAATCACAGAAAACCACAATCCAAACTAAATGAAAAACAAACTCACCACACTAAAACTAACCAAACTAAAACTCACCACACTAAAACTCACCACACTAAAATTCACCACACTAAAACCCACCACACTATAATTCACCACACTAAAACTCACCACACTAAAACTCACCTTACTAAAATTCACCACACTAAAACCCACCACACTATAATTCACTACACTAAAACTCACCACACTAAAATTCACCACACTAAAACTCACTACAGTAAAACTCACCACACTAAAACTCACCACACCAAAACTCACCACACTAAAACTCACCACACTAAAACTCACCACACAAAAACTCACCACACTAAAATCCCACCACACTAAAACTCACCACACTAAAACTCACCACACTTAAACTCACCACACAAAAATTCAACACACTAAAACTCACCACACAAAAACTTACCACACAAAAACTCACCACACTAAAACTCACCACACTAAAACTCACCACACTTAAACTCACTATACTAAAACTCACCACACTTAAACTCACCACACAAAAATTCAACACACTAAAATTCACCACACTAAAACCCACCACACTAAAATTTCACCACACTAAAACTCACCAGACTAAAACTCACTACACTCAAATATCGCCACACTAAAACTCACCGCACTAAAATTCACAACACTAAAACTCACCACACTTAAACTCACCATACCAAAACTCACCACACTAAAACTTATTACACTAAAACTCACCACACTAAAACTCACCACATATATGGGCGGGATTGGAGAAAGAGGCGTGGCACCTCTCATACAACCTTAACTTTCAATACGATATAACTCGGCACTTTCACCAGCTACGAACATGAAACAAAAAACTAATATACAAAAAAAAAATTTAAAAACAAAAAAGCAAAAGCACAAAACAAAACAAAAGCAAAAATACAAAAACAAAAGCAATCACGTTTGTTCCGCTTCTCCGTATACACGGCTGATCCGATTTTCTTGAAATTTTTACGACAGATGAGGTATGGTCTGGAAGGAATGATAGGCTATATATGGGCGGGATTGGACACCTCCCATGCAACCTAAACACGATATAACTCGGCACTTTTACCAGCTACGAACATGAAACAAAAAACTCAAATACAAAAAAAAAAATTAAAAACAAAAAAGCAAAAGCACAACACAAAACAAAATCAAAAATACAAAAGCAATCACGTTTGTTCCGCTTCTCCGTATACACGGCTGATCCGATTTCCTTGAAATTTTTACGACAGATGCGGTATGGTCTGGAAGGAATGATAGGCTATATATGGGCGGGATTGGACACCTCCCATGCAACCTAAACACGATATAACTCGGCACTTTCACCAGCTACGAACATGAAACAAAAAACTCATATACAAAAAAAATTTAAAAACAAAAAAGCAAAAGCACAAAACAAAACAAAAGCAAAAATACAAAAAACAAAAGCAATCACGTTTGTTCCGCTTCTCCGTCTAAACGGCTGATCCGATTTTCTTGAAATTTTTACCACAGATGCGGTATGGTCTGGAAGGAATGATAGGCTATATATGGGCGGGATTGGACAAAGAGGCGTGGCACCTCCCATACAACCTAAACTTTCAATACGATATAACTCGGCACTTTCACCAGCTACGAACATGAAACAAAAAACTCAAATACAAAAAAAAATTAAAAACAAAAAAGCAAAAGCACAAAACAAAACAAAAGCAAAAATACAAAAAACAAAAGCAATCACGTTTGTTCCGCTTCTCCGTCTAAACGGCTGATCCGATTTTCTTGAAATTTTTACCACAGATGCGGTATGGTCTGGAAGGAATGATAGGCTATATATGGGCGGGATTGGACAAAGAGGCGTGGCACCTCCCATACAACCTAAACTATTAATACGATATAACTCGGCACTTTCACCAGCTACGAACATGAAACAAAAAACTCAAATACAAAAAAAAATTAAAAACAAAAAAGCAAAAGCACAAAACAAAACAAAAGCAAAAATACAAAAAACAAAAGCAATCACGTTTGTTCCGCTTCTCCGTCTAAACGGCTGATCCGATTTTCTTGAAATTTTTACCACAGATGCGGTATGGTCTGGAAGGAATGATAGGCTATATATGGGCGGGATTGGACAAAGAGGCGTGGCACCTAAACATAATATAACTCGGCACTTTCACCAGCAACGAACATGAAACAAAAAACTCAAATACAAAAAAAAAATTTAAAAACAAAAAAGCAAAAGCACAACACAAAACAAAAGCAAAAATACAAAAACAAAACCAATCACATAAAACCACAATCCAAACTAAATGAAAAACAAACTCACCACACTAAAACTAACCAAACTAAAACTCACCACACTAAAATTCACCACACTAAAACCCACCACATTATAATTCACCACACTAAAACTCACCACACTAAAATTCACCACACTAAAACTCACCACACTAAAACTCACCACACTAAAATTCACCACACTAAAACCCACCACACTATAATTCACCACACTAAAACTCACCACACTAAAATTCACCACACTAAAACTCACCACACTAAAACTCACCACACTAAAACTCACCACACCAAAACTCACCACACTAAAACTCACCACACTAAAACTCACCACACTAAAACTCACCACACTAAAATCCCACCACACTAAAACTCACCACTCACCACACTAAAACTCACCACACTAAAACTCACCACACCTAAACTCACCACACTAAAATTCAACACACTAAAACTCACCACACAAAAACTTACCACACAAAAACTCACCACACTAAAACTCACCACACAAAAACTCACCACAATTAAACTCACTATACTAAAACTCACCACACTTAAACTCACCACACAAAAATTCAACACACTAAAATTCACCACACTAAAACCCACCACACTAAAATTTCACCACACTAAAACTCACCACACAAAAACTCACCAGACTAAAACTCACTACACTCAAATATCGCCACACTAAAACTCACCGCACTAAAATTCACAACACTAAAACTCACCACACTTAAACTCACCATACCAAAACTCACCACACTAAAACTTATTACACTAAAACTCACCACACCAAAACTCACCACACTAAAACTCACCACACTAAAACTCACCACACAAAAACTCACCACAATAAAATCCCACCACACTAAAACTCACCACACTTAAACTCACCACACAAAAATTCAACACACTAAAACTCACCACACAAAAACTTACCACACAAAAACTCACCACACTAAAACTCACCACACTAAAACTCACCACACTTAAACTCACCACACAAAAATTCCGCACACTAAAATTCACCACACTAAAACCCACCACACTAAAATTTCACCACACTAAAACTCACCACACAAAAACTCTCCAGACTAAAACTCACTACACTCAAATGTCGCCGCACTAAAACTCACCGCACTAAAATTCACAACACTAAAACTCACCACACTTAAACTCACCATACCAAAACTCACCACACTAAAACTTACCACACTAAAACTCACCACACTAAAACTCACCACACTAAAACTCACCACACTAAAACTCACCACACAAAAATTCAACACACTTCAATTCACCACATTTAAACTATTATATATTATATTATTATATTATATAATATAATATAATATAATATAATATAATATAATATAATATAATATAATATAATATAATATAATATAATATAATATAATATAATATAATATAATATAATATAATATAATATAATATAATATAATATAATATAATATAATATAATATAATATAATATAATATAATATAATATAATATAATATAATATAATATAATATAATATAATATAATATAATATAATATAATATAATATAATATAATATAATATAATATAATATAATATAATATAATATAATATAATATAATATAATATAATATAATATAATATAATATAATATAATATAATATAATATAATATAATATAATATAATATAATATAATATAATATAATATAATATAATATAATATAATATAATATAATATAATATAATATAATATAATATAATATAATATAATATAATATAATATAATATAATATAATATAATATAATATAATATAATATAATATAATATAATATAATATAATATAATATAATATAATATAATATAATATAATATAATATAATATAATATAATATAATATAATATAATATAATATAATATAATATAATATAATATAATATAATATAATATAATATAATATAATATAATATAATATAATATAATATAATATAATATAATATAATATAATATAATATAATATAATATAATATAATATAATATAATATAATATAATATAATATAATATAATATAATATAATATAATATAATATAATATAATATAATATAATATAATATAATATAATATAATATAATATAATATAATATAATATAATATAATATAATATAATATAATATAATATAATATAATATAATATAATATAATATAATATAATATAATATAATATAATATAATATAATATAATATAATATAATATAATATAATATAATATAATATAATATAATATAATATAATATAATATAATATAATATAATATAATATAATATAATATAATATAATATAATATAATATAATATAATATAATATAATATAATATAATATAATATAATATAATATAATATAATATAATATAATATAATATAATATAATATAATATAATATAATATAATATAATATAATATAATATAATATAATATAATATAATATAATATAATATAATATAATATAATATAATATAATATAATATAATATAATATAATATAATATAATATAATATAATATAATATAATATAATATAATATAATATAATATAATATAATATAATATAATATATATAATATAATATAATATAATATAATATAATATAATATAATATAATATAATATAATATAATATAATATAATATAATATAATATAATATAATATAATATAATATAATATAATATAATATAATATAATATAATATAATATAATATAATATAATATAATATAATATAATATAATATAATATAATATAATATAATATAATATAATATAATATAATATAATATAATATAATATAATATAATATAATATAATATAATATAATATAATATAATATAATATAATATAATATAATATAATATAATATAATATAATATAATATAATATAATATAATATAATATAATATAATATAATATAATATAATATAATATAATATAATATAATATAATATAATATAATATAATATAATATAATATAATATAATATAATATAATATAATATAATATAATATAATATAATATAATATAATATAATATAATATAATATAATATAATATAATATATATAATATAATATAATATAATATAATATAATATAATATAATATAATATAATATAATATAATATAATATAATATAATATAATATAATATAATATAATATAATATAATATAATATAATATAATATAATATAATATAATATAATATAATATAATATAATATAATATAATATAATATAATATAATA
Source organism: Dryomyza anilis (assembly GCA_951804985.1). Classification (NCBI taxonomy): domain Eukaryota; kingdom Metazoa; phylum Arthropoda; class Insecta; order Diptera; family Dryomyzidae; genus Dryomyza; species Dryomyza anilis. Next base: position 31,336,229 of record OX638135.1, on the reverse strand, counting down.
TAATATAATATAATATAATATAATATAATATAATATAATATAATATAATATAATATAATATAATATAATATAATATAATATAATATAATATAATATAATATAATATATATAATATAATATAATATAATATAATATAATATAATATAATATAATATAATATAATATAATATAATATAATATAATATAATATAATATAATATAATATAATATAATATAATATAATATAATATAATATAATATATATAATATAATATAATATAATATAATATAATATAATATAATATAATATAATATAATATAATATAATATAATATAATATAATATAATATAATATAATATAATATAATATAATATAATATAATATAATATAATATCCTATTAATATAATAAATCTGTTTGTTCGTTTGTACGTTTGTACGTTTGTCCGTTTGAACGTTTGTACGTTTGTTCCGCTTCTCCGTCTAAACGGCTGATCCGATTTCCTTGAAATTTTTACCACAGATGCGGTATGGTCTGGAAGGAATGATAGGCTATATATGGGCGGGATTGGACAAAGAGGCGTGGCACCTCCCATACAACCTAAACTTTCAATACGATATAACTCGGCACTTTCACCAGCTACGAACATGAAACAAAAAACTCAAATACACAAAAAAATTTAAAAACAAAAAAACAAAAGCACAAAACAAAACAAAATCAAAAATACAAAAGCAAAAGCAATCACGTTTGTTCCGCTTCTCCGTCTAAACGGCTGATCCGATTTTCTTGAAATTTTTACCACAGATGCGGTATGGTCTGGAAGGAATGATAGGCTATATATGGGCGGGATTGGACAAAGAGGCGTGGCACCTCCCATACAACCTAAACTTTCAATACGATATAACTCGGCACTTTCACCAGCTACGAACATGAAACAAAAAACTCAAATACACAAAAAAAATTAAAAACAAAAAAACAAAAGCACAAAACAAAACAAAAGCAAAAATACAAAAACAAAAGCAATCACGTTTGTTCCGCTTCTCCGTCTAAACGGCTGATCCGATTGTCTTGAAATTTTTACCACAGATGCGGTATGGTCTGGAAGGAATGATAGGCTATATATGGGCGGGATTGGGCAAAGAGGCGTGGCACCTCCCATGCAACCTAAACACTATATAACTCGGCACTTTCACCAGCAACGAACATGAAACAAAAAACTCAAATACAAAAAAAAAATAAAAACAAAAAAGCAAAAGCACAACACAAAACAAAAGCAAAAATACAAAAACAAAAACAAAACCAATCACATAAAACCACAATCCAAACTAAATGAAAAACAAAAAAAGGAAAGAAAAAGAAAAACAAACTCACCACACTAAAACTAACCAAACTAAAACTCACCACACTAAAACCCACCACACTATAATTCACCACACTAAAACTCACCACACTAAAATTCACCACACTAAAACTCACCACACTAAAACTCACCACACTAAAACTCACCACACTAAAACTCACAACACTAAAACTCACCACACTAAAACTCACCACACTAAAACTCACCACACAAAAACTCACCACACTAAAACTCACCACACTAAAACTCACCACACTAAAACTCACCACACTAAAACCCACCACACTAAAATTTCACCACACTAAAATTTCACCACACTAAAACTCACCACACTAAAATTCACCACACTAAAACTCACCACACTAAAATTTCTCCACATTAAAACTCATCACACTAAAACTCACCACACTAAAACTCACTATACCCAAAAGTCGCCACACTCAAACTCACCGCACTAAAATTCACAACACTAAAACTCACCACATTTAAACTCACCATACCAAAACTCACCACACTAAAACTTACCACACTAAAACTCACCACACTTAAACTCACCACACTAAAACTCACCACACAAAAATTCAACACACTAAAATTGAACACACTAAAACTCACCACACTAAAATTTCACGACACTAAAACTCACCACACTAAAACTCACTACACTAAAATTTCACCACATTAAAATTCACCACTTTTAAACTCACCACATTA